>VZTQ01000223.1:102230-184579 GCA_013400755.1 Pelecanoides urinatrix | reverse complement strand
GGCGCAGCAGGTCCCGCTGCCCTCCCCGCCGGGGCCCGGGGCCGGTCCCGCTGCCCTCCCCGCCGGGGCCCGGGGCCGGTCCCGCTTGCCCTCCCCGCCGGGGCCCTGAGCGGCCTTGCTCCAGCGCTTTGCACATACACCGTGGCCTCAGGGCGAGGCTGGTGAAGTGCCTTATCATTTATTCATCCTAACAGCACTCCCTGGAAGTAGGTCGTCGGGTCCCCGTTTTACCGAGGAAGGGGGGAAGCGGTGATGTGCTCAAGGCAGGCGGCCATTCAGCGCCAGGAAGACGAAGAGCACTCTCACACTCTGCGCCCCGTTTTCCTTCCCCACCTGCTGAACAACTTCCCGCGCGCCCCTGTTTTCACCTAATTCTCTGCATTCAGCCAGTGGTGGCCTTAGTCGTGTTAGGTTAACAGTTGGACTTGATGATCTAAAGGGTCTTTTCCAACCTAAATGATTCAATTCTATTCCATTCCAAGCAAGCCGTGGCAATTCTGGTGTGTATATCACTGAACCCTGGGTGCCGGTTTCCATGAAAGAGTAGCATAATCTTAATATAATAAAAAAGAGCAGGGCTGACACTGTGGTGTGTCCATGCTCAGCACCAGCGCATACCAACTGACACTGAGCCTGTATCTGGAGAACGTGGTAAAAAGCTCTGACCCACCAGTACTCTTAATTACATTGCTCCAACATAAGAAGGAACTGTTTTGAAAACATTTAATAAACTCCCTTTCAGATCACCAAATGTATTTCACAAGGAACATCTTCCTTTCTGTCTTTTTCTCCCTGTACCTATTTTCTTCCTTTTTTTGTTTGGGTTGGGTTGGTTTGGGTTTTGGTGTTGTTTTTCTTTTAAATCTCTCACAAGAAGGAAGGAGCAAGATACCACAGCGCCTATCGTTTCAAAAATCCTTGGGAGTCTCAATGGTAGAACAGGTCTTAGTGGGACACAACATTAGCAGAAAGAAAAAGGCATAATCATCCCCAGGCCAACCTTGGCTTACGGGCTTACTGTTTCACTCAGTGGAAGAAAAGTGAGGATGTAGGAGTTTCTTCAAAAGATAAAGCTTAGGCTGTGACTATACTAAACAATGTATTTTTTTAATATGTTGTGGAACAAAAACAAATTACATCATATTACCAGCTGTGCTGAACTGGCGTCAACACTGGAGCGATTCCTGCAGCGTGTGTAGGGCTGGTGGTTTCTCCTGTTTTCGCTGGTTACCAGCCCCAGACGCGGGAGAGCTGTTTACACCCAGATCGTGGCCGATGCCAGCATCACTTCAGCCAGACCAGTGGCAGAACTGGTTGGGATACTTCAGCAAGGTTGCCTGCGTAAACAAGGCTTGAACACACAGTCCCTTAATTTTATGGTGCTGCTATTTGTTTTATTGTCATGTATGTTGATTTCTAGTAACCACTCCTGGGCTACTCTGTAATGCACCGCAAGATGAGAGCCACCTCTTCAGCCTCCCTTTAGCAGGGCCATTACCCTCAGCAGCATGGCGACACGCACGCCGTTTAGGGCTATGCAAACACCTCTCCCCGGCGCTGTGCTACTCAGGGGTAAGATTTTTACCTTCTGTTGAGCACTGCGTGTTTCAAATACATTCAAAAAATTATCCAGGTCTTTCTTGTTCATTACATCAAGATCTAAACAATGAAAAGCAATTAAATCTAAATATGCTCCAGGGTTCCTACCTGAGAATCCCAGTTTTGTTTGTTTGTTGTGTTATGTGGGATGAAATAGGCTGAAAGTATCAGCCTTCTGCAGGAGTGGCTTTTTCAAGTATGATGGAGGCAGCCAAGAGGGAGGCAAGGGAAGGCTTTGTGGTGATCCAGCTTCCTTCGTTAATGCCTGTCTCCAGGCTGCACCTTTACTTCCCCAGTCCTGATAGGAGCTGATTATTTTACTCGTTATCTGATCGTTACAGGATCTGTACTGGTGATGTTCACCCCACTTTCCAAATGTTTCCTTTTGTGAAGTTACATAAAGGGACCTAAAGAGAGATATTTGAACATTCACATCATTGCACCTGGAAGTTTCTTAGCGCTTCCATGACAAGCCCCACGTTTCAGGCGTCAGGTTCTTTTAAAGGAAGAGCAATTACTTGGGGTTAGAACTCATCCGGCAGAAATGGAAATGGCTGAATTCGGCAAACTCTCTGCCAGGGCAACGTGCTGGGTGGTGGCTCCTGTGGAGGGAGTTCGGGGGGGCTGCAGGGGCCCCCTAGGCAGGCAGGGCCATCCCACCACCTGGGGCTGGGCACAGGCAGGGGTGAGCACTGTGGCAACCTTTACCTGGGGCTCCATCAGCCAAGCCCCAGCATGGGGGTGCACATGGGGGCATGGCAGCCCCCCTGGGAAAACCCATTTGTTCCCCTAGGGCTGATCTCAAGAGGAGAGATTTCTGACTTATGCGAGGTATCAGGGCCCAGGCTGCAGGGATGAAATCTCAAACATATAAATTTGCACAATGATTTTGATGAACCGCTGAAATTCCAATGAAAAAGAAGCAAGTCAGGAGATTTGACCTAGCTGGTCTTAATTCATGGATCCTTTCAGATGTATAGATAAGAGGCTACATGCTAATCATCCCCTGGAATGAGGGATAGAAATGTTTCTGACTCCAAGAAAAGCAGGATACTATTTGTATTTTGGATTCAGTGATTAATTATCATGGTCAGGATTTGTAGAATGCTTTTATATCAAGACATGTTTTTGACAGGCATGGCGATAGTTGCATGGCGTACGGTTTCATCTGCTGTCAAGAGAAGAAACGAGTCAGTGATGCATTTCCAACAGCAGCCCTGGTCAACACAGCTTACGAGTGACTTTGTACACAAATGCTTTCCTTAAAATGATTTGGATTATTGACATGCAATGACCCATTTGAACATGTGTATCTTCATGGAAGAAAGAAAAAAAAAAGTGTATTTTTACTTAACAATACTTATTATAGTGGTCAAATCCTACTGGAGACTATGCTCCATAGAGATCACTTTATGGTGTCGGTAGCTGAGTGAAACCTCTGGAGGACCACATAGAATCGGCCTTGACTAGATAAAAATTTTCTTTCCTAGCTCTCTCACAGCAAAAGGTGTGTCCAATGTTGCAGAGATTTAGCCTGAAGCCAGGTCTATACTAGAAAACGTTCCCAGCATCATAACTTTAGGAAGGGGGCAAGGCACTAAAGACATTTAGAAAAAAGAAAAAGCTCCTGTGTAGACACTGTTACCTTGACCTAAAGCACCTAAAATGATATGTGTGTCTTCTGGACACCATAGTAGAAGCAAGAGGACCATATCTGTGAATGAACGGGTTAGCTTCTCTTCTGTCTGTGGGAATGGGGAGTCAGGATTTGGCCAATGTAGCAAAAAATTCAAAAGCAGGAGGCATTCACAGAAAAACAACAAAATGAGTCAGCTGGCTGAAGGAACTGAGTTATAAGGAGAGATTACAGAGTGCTTGTTCAGCTTGCAACAGCAAGGCATGGCAGATAGCTGCCCACGATTATTTGAAAGGTAGAAGCACCGAGGAGGTTGAAGGGGGGGACAAAGTGGAGAGAAGAGGATACAACTTGGAATAATCGGATGGAAATAAGAAAGGGAGCTGAAACACGTATCAGGGAAAGCTTCCAGGGGATGAGCAGCATGAGACTGCAGAAGAGGCTCTCAAAGGAAATGGTGGAATCCCCATAGCTTGAAATATTAAAAACAGAGTAGACAAAGTAATCATGAATATGCTGTAGGAAATAATCCTACTGTGGGGTGGGATGAACATTGTCTGGCATTGCTTATGCAAAGAGGTACTGCTTGTTTTTTTCCTGTTGAACTCAATTTACTTTTCCCCCTTTACCTCTCCACTCCCACTCCCTCTATTTACATCTGTCTGCTTGTGTCTCATACACAGGTCATGAAATGTATTATTCTTTTACAGTATCTACCACAAATGTGGCTGGATGGCTACCTGCCGCCATACCGCAAATAGCAAAACATAATTGATTAGATGCGTTAATCAAGTTACCTCCNAAGGGAAGGGAAGGGAAGGGAAGGGAAGGGAAGGGAAGGGAAGGGAAGGGAAGGGAAGGGAAGGGAAGGTGGCTGCTCAGCACTTCTCACGTATGATTTTCATTCTTGCCCAGGCAAGCATCGAGTTCCATTTCTCCAAGCTGTTTAGACACCTTATATCCCTTTAATTACTGTGGGTATGGGACAGATGTAAATCGCTGCCTATCTTGGCATTTGTTTCTCTGCCTTAATACTTTAAAATAATGTAGCTATCCCTCTCTTAATTCACTATGGTTTATGAACGTGAATCCAAGGGAAGCCAAATGAAAACTGTAGATAGACTGACCTACCTCAGTGTACAGAAAAGTGTGTAAGCAAATCCTGGACAGCTGAGAGGAGCTATGACATTCAGTCATTTTCTTCCTTAACATCGCTGCAGATGAGCTCTGGTAGTGGGGGCACTGAGGAGTTCCTTTCTCCACCTGTCCCTGTGCCAGAGCTTACTGCCCTCGTAGCACAGCTGGAAGCACGGAACATAAAGTCACGCCTGAGCTCCTTCTGCACAGTTTGGCATATTAGTTCACATGCTGATGAAACTGGATTTGAGCTAAGATGCATAAAATGGAACTTTCTTGGCTAGAAGTGTGGCACTGCACAGGAAAAGGAAGGAAAAGGAAACCTTGGGAAATATAATTTCCCTTAATATATTAGATATTTCTCTCTCCGCTTTGCTTTTCCATTGTTCTTAGAGGAACAATTTGATTACTATAAATTTAAAAGTTTTTTTTTTACAATGGTATTTTGTGCATTTTAATAATTTTCATGCATCTTTATTTTTATTAAAAGAAAAAAATCTAATAAAAAGCCTTTACTGGCACAGTTTAAATTAACTTTGTTTTGAAAGTTAGTCTCACGTAAGAAGTGTTTATTAGGCTCCTGTAATCTGGTAAAGACTGTTTACACAAAAAAAAGATCCTCTCCACTGCTGCATTTGAGGTAGGAACTGATAACATATTTCACAAGTTCAGAGAAATTGAGGGAACTGGCATCTGAAGATAGGAAAGGTCCCAATATTCTACTACAAGATCCCAACACAGGCACACGCACAGCCGGTCTCTCACTGCACCATGCATCTTACAGGAGTAATAGTTGTCTGCCCGTTCATCAAGGTTTGAAACTTCAGTGATGCTTACAGTTTTCTGAAAAGTCAGCAGTTTTTCTTCAACAAAATTTCTTAAGCTAGATTTAGAGAATTTTTGAGTCTACTGAAATTAAAAAGAGAAATTGAGTATTTGAGAGCAAATTTATTGGAGTAAATTCCCTGGAGTAAATTCTTTTCCATTTTCTGTTTTCCTATAATGTCTTTTAAAATAAATGTATGGAAAAGGAACTAATAATTTTCANGAATAATCGGATGGAAATAAGAAAGGGAGCTGAAACACGTATCAGGGAAAGCTTCCAGGGGATGAGCAGCATGAGACTGCAGAAGAGGCTCTCAAAGGAAATGGTGGAATCCCCATAGCTTGAAATATTAAAAACAGAGTAGACAAAGTAATCATGAATATGCTGTAGGAAATAATCCTACTGTGGGGTGGGATGAACATTGTCTGGCATTGCTTATGCAAAGAGGTACTGCTTGTTTTTTTCCTGTTGAACTCAATTTACTTTTCCCCCTTTACCTCTCCACTCCCACTCCCTCTATTTACATCTGTCTGCTTGTGTCTCATACACAGGTCATGAAATGTATTATTCTTTTACAGTATCTACCACAAATGTGGCTGGATGGCTACCTGCCGCCATACCGCAAATAGCAAAACATAATTGATTAGATGCGTTAATCAAGTTACCTCCGAATGGCACGCAAATGATTTATAATTATTTCCAAGTTGGGTTCTAATTTCTTTTAACACTTAAAAATTGAAAGCCAATTTCATCTTCTAAGGGGAAGGGGAAGGGGAAGGGGAAGGGGAAGNTATTAGTTCACATGCTGATGAAACTGGATTTGAGCTAAGATGCATAAAATGGAACTTTCTTGGCTAGAAGTGTGGCACTGCACAGGAAAAGGAAGGAAAAGGAAACCTTGGGAAATATAATTTCCCTTAATATATTAGATATTTCTCTCTCCGCTTTGCTTTTCCATTGTTCTTAGAGGAACAATTTGATTACTATAAATTTAAAAGTTTTTTTTTTACAATGGTATTTTGTGCATTTTAATAATTTTCATGCATCTTTATTTTTATTAAAAGAAAAAAATCTAATAAAAAGCCTTTACTGGCACAGTTTAAATTAACTTTGTTTTGAAAGTTAGTCTCACGTAAGAAGTGTTTATTAGGCTCCTGTAATCTGGTAAAGACTGTTTACACAAAAAAAAGATCCTCTCCACTGCTGCATTTGAGGTAGGAACTGATAACACATTTCACAAGTTCAGAGAAATTGAGGGAACTGGCATCTGAAGATAGGAAAGGTCCCAATATTCTACTACAAGATCCCAACACAGGCACACGCACAGCCGGTCTCTCACTGCACCATGCATCTTACAGGAGTAATAGTTGTCTGCCCGTTCATCAAGGTTTGAAACTTCAGTGATGCTTACAGTTTTCTGAAAAGTCAGCAGTTTTTCTTCAACAAAATTTCTTAAGCTAGATTTAGAGAATTTTTGAGTCTACTGAAATTAAAAAGAGAAATTGAGTATTTGAGAGCAAATTTATTGGAGTAAATTCCCTGGAGTAAATTCTTTTCCATTTTCTGTTTTCCTATAATGTCTTTTAAAATAAATGTATGGAAAAGGAACTAATAATTTTCAATAGCTTGCCCTCCAGTTAATGCATATATCATATTTTTTAGTAACAAAAAACCAGATTGTTGCTTTAAGGTGATGTCATACAAAACTGTTGGCACATTGTAAAAGCAATATAAGTAATATTCTGTCACTTAATATGCCTCTCTGTGATGCCCATCTTCACCTTTCCTAAAGAACATTAAAGTCACAACAGGTCAATGCTCAATTAATGTACAAAAATAACTTTTAATACCTGGAAGACATCTTAAGATTCTTTATGCTACAACATGGATAAACTCCTCATTGGACATGCCTTAATATTTTCATGGATTCACAGCAGACAACATGAAAAATCCTTCACAAATGTAAAATTATTTGGGCAATGAGGAAAAATTACTAAATTTTTTTATTACAAACAAAAAGATATTTTTAACCATTGAGCATTTTGCCCAATTTGCACTATCTGAGATAGGCTAAATCCATTTCAGCTTGATTGTTGTCACCCAAAGTTAGGATTAAGATTACTATCTGCAATTATGATGCATTGTAAAAATTCAAAATGTTCCACTTATGAATGTTTTTGATGGTTTGAGATCATCCTAGCAGAGTTTCATGCTTTCTTGGAGCATCAAGGAGATGATAGGTTACAGTTTGTTAATGCAGAGTAACAGATATATGTCCAAAACATTTTAATAACTCTGTGACTTGAAGTATCAGTGCTTACAGAAAAAATACACTCTTCTCAATCTTCTTTTAATTGTTTTCCCAGCTGACATGGGAGCTAGTTTACTACCGGTAAGACTTGGAGCATTTATGCCACGAAGGTGTAGAATTTGAATTATCAGTGACTCTTGGAACCAAAATAGCTCCTTGCTGCTGCATCCAAATGACCCATCTGAACAAGTGGAAATATTCTGAACCACTTTCACAATGTCTATGGCACCACCTTTACATCTCCATTTTTTTCTTACTTAGCAACCAAAAAAAAGCTTAAATTTTGTTCTGAGGAGCTGTGTTATAATTATCTTTACAATCTGCTCCAATTGCATACTATCTTACGTCAGACATCTACTGTTACCAATTTGCACAAATGGCAGTAAACGTATGACAATTACTGATCTCACTATTTAACTGCATAAGGTAATTTCTTCTATCTTTCTGGAAGTTAGAAAGCCCTTAGTTTTCTGGGGCAGTAACTTGACTTTTGAGAAAATATTGCTGTCATCATCACTTTCACCATCACAATCCATGTAAGAATGTAATTCGGCTAAATACAAATAAATAATACTTAGTCTTAGCTCTTTACCACTTTTTAGTCTGTGCACCTTGATGCTGGCTCAACAGCATCTAGATGCTTGTTCCAAAAAGCAAGTACAGGTTTTGGTCAGTCTTCAGCAAATGTAGTGCAGACTCAGGGATGCCCTCTGGGAAGTCCACACGATATTCCTCCTAGTTGTCCTGAGATCCTTGCCTCATTCCGGCCAGGCTCTTCACCTCTGAGCTCCTTCCATAGGGAAGCTGACAGTTTTTTCAAGAAAATCTTCTAACTTGATCCTGTCTTGAAACTCCCATCCTTATTTTTGTCTCCAAAGGAGCCATTTCTTCTTTCCAAAGTTACCGTGAGGCTCTGAAGGATGTCTTCTAGCATTCAAGTTTGCAGTACCAGCTTCTCTATGGGCTTAAGTCCTTTAGGGCTTGCTGAGTCCAGGAGAAAATTTGCAGAGAACTGTACTAAAACTTCTCTCTAGAAATACTTTTCCTGAAAGAGCTGGCTTGCTTAAAACTTTGCCATGCAAAAACTATTCTCACTGACCCTTTGCAAAAAAATCCTGCCAGGGCTTAAGTGGCAAATGTTTGCTGTTTACCCAGCCATTAATGAATTGACCCAGAAGTTTTCTTCCTGGCATGCCATTTCCTTACTTGGTTTATGAGCACAAAACCCAGTGTGATATACTACTGTGGTTTTGCAGGCAAAGACTCCAACATGGAGCCACGTCCCCAGTTTTTATTTAAGGTGCGTGATTTAGCGCTACCTCAGGGCAGCACAGAAGAGGAACTTTTTATTTGTGATTTTGGTCTGGGGTTTTTTTGTTAAATAATTACATGGAAGTTGAATTCAGTGCTGGAAACAAGATTAACCAGCAGTAGTTTTGATTTCTGTATGCTTTCTGCAAATGCTTAAGTCATTGATTTAGTCTTCACCTCGCTTACGCAGCAAACGAATGAATTAAAGTGTACCCTTCAAATGAGAAACGGGTGCTCGGTGTCCCTGACGTGTGGACAGATGCACCCTACGGTGAGCACCGCTGGGAGCCATCACAGCTGGCCACGGAGGGGGCCAAACAGCTGGGCAGCACGAGCTGGAGCCACAGACAGAGGATGGCTCACTGCATTACTGCTTGTTGTGCACGGACATTTTTCTTTCCTTTCTAAGCTAAAAAGGTTAATGTTTGACTATTTATTCAGCCAAGCCTCCTTAAAGGCATGATATCAGCGGACCATTTTAATAACAGTAGACAGTGCTTCCTGCCCCCTCTTCTCTCTGGCCCTGGGAGCTATTCTTACCAGAAAAGACTGAAACTCCACAAACACAACATCACTGGCCTACAACCCCATGTCAGCAGCTCAGATTAATCATCCCTATAGTGTTTAACTTCCAGTGACAAGCTTTTACATTTGTGTTTTAAATAGTCCAGGAAATTCAGGTCAGGATTGACGGCTGGGAACTTCAGTTCCCAAGTTTAAAATTACTTTTTTCTTTTCCCAAGTTTAAAATTACTTTTTTCTTCATCTTCTTAATGCTTTCAAGTACAGTTCTACTGTACTTTCTATGTTTCTAAGTTCTGTTGGCTTCCAGGGGCATTGCAGCTGACAGTGAAATCACTTAATTTCGCTGGGTCATTGTCATCCAGAGAATGGGGTAACGTCTAGCCATGTAGAAACAGGATAGTGTTTACTTACCTCATCAGGTGTTGTGAGGACCAGTTATTTAATAGTACTTGTGTTTCTCTAGGAAATGCCACGAATGCCACAGATGCCATGTTTATCTAATGGTAAACATTTCTTTAGCAATATAAGAAAGCAATATTATTTAAAAACTAAGACAACTCTGCATTAAAATGCCTCCAGTATTTCCTTATGTTTTTAAGAAGAATGGCCTTGAGATTTTACAAAAATGCCCTTTCACCATAATTAAGAGGGAGAGCATTTCACTTTCTGGGATTTAAACCTTGCCTTTCCGAGAAAGCAGGAGAGCTCAGTGTTCTCCGAGCAGGGCAACACTGCATCCCAAGAAGCGGTAATCTTTCAGTCACACGCTTTGATCTTGCTTCATTCTCTTTTCTTGCTGTTTCTACCGTTTCTTGGTCTGATTTTTAACTGATCTATTTACTGACCTTTAAAAAACTCTCCTGCATCACTTCAGGAGGGCTCTTGCCTTGACTTGTAATGTTATCAGATGTACGTAGTGCCAAGCCACTGAGAGTAACTGAGTACACGACCACAGGTTTGTCTGGGTGATAATGAGAAGGGAAATAACTAGATGGGCTGAAATTCAAAGCTTTGGATATTTTTGGTGCAAGTCTGTATATGAACAGCTTTATTTTGGTGTGAGGTCTCTAGGTCACACGGGAGTAACTTACAGGCTGCTTCTAAGCAGTTTTAGTTAAAATCTCTCTAAACCACTTTTATTTCAAATGAAACTGGAGTTATATCAGTTAGCTTGCATCAGTTAGAAACACATCAAAACTAAGATGAAGAATCCTTAATCCAAAATAAGAATGGTTATATCCGTTTAATTGGTGTGACTGTCTGTAATAGAGAAGACTTCATATCATGCACTCTTGAAATAATTTATTCAGATGAAATTCTGCCCAGGGGAAGGATTCAAATAATTTTTTCATTTTCCCCAACCTTCTTTGTGCAGACAGTTTGTTAAATGTCTCGATGTCTGTCACTTTTTTTGTTATTGGTACAAAAAATTTCTTCCCACTGGAGGTAAGTTGTGTCCTCAGGTTTCTTATATGTAATTCGTTTGAAAAAAAAAAAGTTTCTATTGCAGGAAAGAATTTGATTCACAGTTTTTCCAAGGTTTCACCTCTCTCCAAAGCGTGATGTTGATTCAGCACAGGTGAGGTAACTCCAGATTCTTTATAATGTTTTCTGGGAGTCCATCTGAAAAAAATCCCGATGTGACAATTTCACACGTAAAGGGAAGAGGATATTATCGCCTCTTTGGCCGGAGTAGTCAGTCAATATCTTGCCTGACTGCATTTGCAGGATGAAAATACAGATTATATGAATTTGATGTATTCTTTCATGTCATGTTTTCATTTAACAAAGACCTCATTTTCTGAATGCACCAGAGACAACTCACAGGCAGCTTTGTTTCTCCCAGATCCCCAACTTCATTTTTCAGTCAATTCTTTAGCCAGATGTCTTCGGCTGTGCTGCCACTCGTAACCCCCGCTTCCCACAGCTCCCCTGTACCCCGATGCCCCTGCCGCTGGGTTGGGGACCTCGTGGCCCTTGTGACTTTGCTTCTGAAGAGCCCCTGCTCCTTGACCCAAAGCCTTGGGCAGGCCGCATCTCCAGGGGCTTTTTTGCACCTTCCCCTTAGCCTGAATGAGTGATCAGCCTGGAGTGTGACAAGTGAATAGTCTAGGGCCTGCAAGTGGCAAGCAGGAGATAGCCCTGAGCCCTGAGGGGGTGTCCGCAGCCGGTCCCTCGCCTGGTGTGGAAGGAGCTGCTGCGGGTCGGGGAGGGGGTCTGGGCCGGGAGAGCTGCTGGCTCTCAGGCTCGGACCAAGCAAAGGCTGTCAGATGCTCCTGCTCCAAGGAACTGCCGTTTACTCAGCTTCCCAGATAGTATTTATGGCAAGATCTGGTGGCATCTGTTCACCCTTAGCTGGTGACACTTGAATGGCTCACCACCTGCCCCGTTATTTGAACCATCATTTTTCCAGGCACATAAAAGGACAAACCAAACTTCTGTCCCTTCAGGCTCGTTTCTGTTGCAGAAAGGGGAGTACAAACACTTGTATGTGTTGTCTTGTTTTTAATTACCACAGGACAAGAGTGCTTTTTATGTAGCTTGAAAGCATAAAATAGATGTTGCGAAACAAATCATTGTTATTGTATATAATGGATACTCTTCAGTGAAATAGCCTCTTTTCTACATTACAGTGTCTCCACTCATGGACATTTTTTTTTTTTAATTATTGGAAACTACTTCAGAAATGGTATAATTTAGGGAAAGAGGGAGTATCTGGGGCACAATTGTGATGGATAAATTTGTGGAAAGGCATACATGAGAAAAAATGATCTGTGCAATGCAGATATGATTGATTATTATAGGGATATCACATGAAGGGTAAATTACCACTGTGAACTAAGTGGCATTTAAAAACTCTTGAATTGCTCTGCTATTAGTTCTATGATCAACTCAGAATTTCATGTGCTTTTAGGATCACGTCTTGTTATGTGGCTGTATCATGGAAATGACATATAGACAGTTTTGCCCTTCCTTCAAAGTTCTGGATTATTGTTATCAGGAGTGAAATTCTATAATGTTTTTTCAGACTTAAATGATACTAATAAAACAAGGTACTTAGTTCGCTAGCATGTCAATAAACCATTAAAATAATCCATACATAATTCTAACTGTAACTGGTAGTATGTTAAGGGCCTGAGTTTTTCTTAGGGAGACAGAGTAAATACCTACTGTTTTAAACTGGAGTTATATATATCGTGGGATGATGAACTAGATGACTACTGGGATTTTTGCTTGGCTAGGATGTATATCCTTTTTGTTTCAATATAAGATAAAAAAAGTACAATGTTTTTCCTCTGGTTGTTTTTATATGGTAAATTTGTATCAGAATTGTTCCACTTGCCTTTCCCTGCTGGAGGGCTTGAGAGGCGAGCTAGAGACACCTTTTCGCTGCCTTCCTACCCTAGTGAAGGAGCAGAAGTTTCAACCCCAGTTCCTCTGTGGTGCCCGGTCCCCGTAGCAGGGCACTATGCCTTAGCACACCTGGGCTTGACCCACCTGGGACAGACAGTAATTTGGGTCTCCTTCCTCTGCCCACTGTCCGTTTCCACGAAGTTTGCAGGACTCCAGTGTCTTTCCCTCCTCTGCCAAATTCAGCAGAAAAGGATAAAGGCAAGAAGGCAGGTTTACTGGAAAAAAAAAAAAAATTTGAGCAGAAACAAAAAAGAGCTTAAGTTTTTTTTCCTCTTTGCGGGTCACTTACAGTCAAAAAGCTAAAAAACAATATCCAATGCCAAAAAGGTTGACACGTGAATAAAAGCTATAGGGTTGTGGAAAAATCATCATCTCATCAGTTTAAAATGTTCCCAAACTGTAACCATTAAATAGGCTTCCTAAATACACTGAATATTCAAAGACATATTGTAGTCAAATCACGCTGTAAAAGGCTCCAGTGAAGAATCTTTGATACTGCTCTTGCGTCAGCTATATACATACATTAATCAAGACTTACATACACCATGTAGAAATTCCTTCAGAGAGAAAGATTTAATGTAGTTCTTAATTCAGAACTACTTTTAAGATATGTAACAAGATGGTTTCCATCTTTAATGAGTGTAAATTAAATCAGACCCAGTGCAATTCGTGTTGGGAGATAGCATAGGAGGTACAGGGTTGGGAAATGGAGATAACAGTTAAAATGAGAACATGGAATGGAGCTCATCACAAACCTTAAGACAGAGAATAACATGTAGATTACCTTGATACTTGGCCATGTCTCGTACAAAAAGTGGAAGTAGACTATTATTTAATATGACTTTTCTCATACAAAACCCAAGCCATGCCAGGGAATGTGCAAAAGGCCAGGGAGGAAGCCCTGAAACCTGAGTGCGCTTTGGCAGCCGGGATTGCTGGTACTGCAGGGTGTTGCCAAATGCGGAGAGGCATCCAGCTAGCAAGTTACACATCTCTCTTTGGAGAACAAAATTCATTGTATCGTCCAGTGAAAAGGTAACGACAGCTTGTAAGATATCCTCTGCTGCATTTGTAAGCAACAACAGTGGTATCAGTGTACCCTGACTGTGATTATCCTCTCAGATAAAGCTTATATGGCGTCAGTTTAGCTCTTGTCTCTACTGTTTATATGCCCTAATCACTTCATGTAAAGGGTGACTGGTTCAGTGCAGACAGAGGTAGAACTGCTTTTGGAAGATTGTCTACTATCCCTGACACTAAGATGCTGACTCAACATCTTAAGTAATTAGTACAAGAAAAAAAAACTTGAATATATTTCATGTCAATAAATTCAAGCAGACTGTTTTCTAGGAGTGCTGAGCTTTCCTGGATCCCTTTAAATTCACAGCAAGGTGCTGTATTTAGCACCACTAGGGGTCAAAGCAACTTTTAAAGACCTTTGGAAATCCATGTCTCAAACATGCAACTGAGCTACCAGCACAGGGGCTGGCAGCCCTTCAGTGAACGGTGCCAGGAGCTCCTTTCTTTCCTTAGAACTGGAGCTTGAGGGTGCTGGTAGCAGCTTGTTTTCACTGAGTCCAAAACAGAAAAATGGTACGTGTCCCCCTTGCAAAGAAGTAAAGTGGGTGTCTATTCCTACCTTTGCCTTTCTTCCATGGACTGTGACCCCTGGTTGGACATGCTACTGACCGTCATGGAGCACATGCTTACTCTTGCCAGCCTGCAAATCAGTTCTACACGGTGTTTTACTTCACAAGGATGTGTACATGGTTAGCTGCAGTGGCTCAGGCAGTCTGTAGTGACTCATTAAACTAGGGAAATTCAATTGTGTGCCTTAACCTATGCCCTCTGCCATTCTGCTGGACATGTCTTTTGCTGTCTTTATGAAATCTGGATTCTAATTTATGTTATTCAGAAATAACATCAACTTCTGAACACATTTTGATATGTGCCTAACAGGGTATAGCTTCGTGAACAAGCGAAACAATTTTCCAGCTCACTTTCAGCAAGAAAGCTATGTTTGCATCAGTACCATCTTGCATTAATCCTACCCACACAGCAAGAGGTTTCTGAGTATTATCAGTAGTACTGCACGTAATTAACATGCACAGCCCAGTAAAATCAGCACTGTGTTTCCTTGGCAGTGGGAAAACATCTCAACACTATTATACTCCATCAGATTTCTTTCAAGCACTTCAAGCAATTAGTGCTGAGGACACTGGAACTACATTCAGATAACACGCATCTTTCCTTCTTATTTCTGGTTACATGGATTATTTTTTGTATGGGATTCTTGAAGATTAGAGGTGATCAGCAAATTTTCCAGAGGGCTGTGTCTCTATCAGACATGTTCTGGGAGGTATATGAGGACACCAAATCCTTGGTTTCTCTTGTCATCCTCAATAGGGTCAATAATTATGGAAAGGAAGCACTGGAAGTCTATGACCTTTGCAATTATAGTTTCAAGCTAGTACAGGCGGAGAAAATAAATATCCAGCCAGAAAAAGGAGAAAAAACAACTGTGAAAAACCTGTGAAAGCAAGCTTGTGAATTTGCTTCATCATAAGGTTGGGGAAGATATTGTAATGGAACCATTTCATTACTTAAGCTTGGCTTCCAGCACTCGCTTTCCCAAGATCGAGTCTTGGTACTTCTGTCTGCCCCTAGACCAATATGAAAAGTTGCGAAAACGGTCCTGAGTGCTCACTCTCAGAGATCAAACCACACAGCTCATGTTTTAAGCCTAATCTAGAATTCATATAGAAGGACAGAAGATTTATTAAAGTGCTTTTAAATTCAGGCTGAGGTGTCTTTATGGACTTGGCCATAATGGAGTTTGAGTTGCATCTCCACCAGCACGCTCCAGCGGATGCATGCCTTACACGTCGGTTATATTTAAACTGTTCGCTCGTGAAGCAGGTCTGCATGGATCCCAAGTGTAAGTGCTCACCTCAGTGCTTGAATCCAAGCTTTGTGTTGTCTGACCAAAAGATCTGGAAGTGCTCTCTCTGGTGGTGACTCGCTGCTCGGAGCGGCGCGGTGCCCGAGAGAGCTGCCGGCAGTGACACCACTGCGGTCTGGCAACAGCCCATTCGGTCAGGTTCGCGTGGGTTGAGGCACCAAGCGTGCTTGGCCCTTTTTCCTTCTACTGGAACTTCACCCTCGTGAGAGGGCCAGCGCTCTTCTTCTGGGCCAAGCTGATAGCAAAAGCAAATTATTATCCTATATCTGCACAACTGAGAGATTCCCAGCAAGAGATATGGCCATTATATATAAATATAGCCAGTCTGTCATATGGCCGTTTTAGTTTCTTTTTCTCCTCTGCCTTTCCTCTCTTATTATGGACACTCTTCTGTAGCCTTTCTGTCTCCATCTCTGCTGCTTTTCACTTCTCTGTCTCTGACCGCATTTCAGTTGCCTCTTCTGGAAAGGGACTCAAGACTGCATACTATCAGCAGCGGAAAATTTCAAGTAACTAAACTGCATATACAACCCATTAATATCAATTATGGGTGTCAGATCAATACCAATAGCAGTGGCGTTGTTTAGAAGCTTGAATTAGTACTATTATGCTGCCCGCTCAGCTATGGGCATTTTCAGAGACAATATGCTATTTGCATTTTATTATAAGGTATCTTTTCTGAAAATTCCCATCATGCTGGGGACATCAGGGAAACTAATATTGATGGCATAAGGCAACCATTCGTATAGGTGGTACGCAGCGCTGGGCTGACAGGAGCACCCTGCGGTGCACTGCTGGGGTAGGAGTGTCCTCGGGACGGCCTCCCGCTGCCAGCTCCCTCTCCCCCCACCAGGCTCGCCAGTCCCTTCGTGCCCCAGCCTTCTCCTTGCACTGCCCAGTTCCTGGTTTTCCTTACTGGTTTCTGTTGTGAAGCTCCAGGGCAGGGAAAAGAAATATGAGAAGAGCATTTGGGCTTTAAAAAAAATCTATATTACAAAAGCAATTACTTAAGAAATAATAACTAACGCTCCTTGTTTCCCTTTTTCTTTCCAGACTGTGTGTGGGCTGAGATGCCTGGGGACCTCAACCTCACCAGTTCTCTCCTGGCAGTCGAAAGGGTTGCCACTCCATCAGCCGGGTGCCCATAGCCATATTTTAAATAGCTTCGTCAGTCTGGGTAATTCTCATCGGTTTCTTATTCTCAGACCTGCCAGAATTAAGAAGAGAAAGACTCTCAAGAGGCTTTTCCCAACAGAACTAGGAAAATATGATTGCCACTTATGCAATATGCTCGTGAGTCTTTGTTGGAAACAGCCTGTACAATTCTCGCAGGATCAGGGAAGTGGGGGCCAGCTTCGAGGAGACTCGCAGAGCTTCGCTTGTTTAGTCTGGCAAACGAAGGCTGAGAGGGATACAATTTCTGTTAAACACATCGTGGAGTTGACATCAAGACAGGGGAAGAGCTATTTACACTGAAGAGTGGTATTGGCACACGATCAAATGGGTATAAACTGATCCTGAATAGATTTGGTCTTGGGTTTAGAAGAAAGTACCTGCTACCCTGGAGCAGGGAAGCCTTTAATCAGAATAGTGGGGGCCAAAAAATGGAGTTAGATTTTTAAAAAAAGAGTACTACATATTTGTGGGGAGAGTTGTATGTAGCAGTACTGCCATGGCAGGGGAGTCAGTTCAGTGACCCAGAAGGATTGCTCAGTCCTATTTCCATGTTTCTCACAGTCTTTGTCAGAAAAATGAATTGATAACACAACACTAAAATCACCCTTCAGAGACAATCTTCAGAGTCTTCAGCCTACTGAGATGAAAGGTGGGAGATGGGGAGGGAGTTCATCTTTCACACTGCTATTGATTTACTATCTCGGCTCATAGCAGAGAATAGCACCAGTTTGCACTCAGTTCACATTCTTTTTCCTCTTCAAACACAGATACTAGAAATGATTTTGTTTAAAAATCAAAGCTCAGATTCTGCAGATGTTCAAGAATCTTTGATGGGAGTATGGGAAGGACTCCTGATTCATCAGTAATTGAACTAACGTGTATTTGAGTAGGATATCACTCTTTCATTACAAAAGATAATAGAAGAAGCGGGAACACCAACAGTAGCTTTTCTCCTTCATTTCATAGTAGTCGGAAAGCAATGATGTGTCCCATTCAGATCTTGGATTTGTCAAGTAGCATATCAGCTTTGCATAAAGTCTTTTCTTCTAAACCACTCTTGATGAGAATTGGATATATAATTTTAGAAAGCCAGTCTAAGAGATTATTGTGTATCACTCTTCATACAATTTCTAGTTACGAAATTGAGAAGATAGTTTTCCTGGCAGCCCAATTTTTCCTTTCCTCCTCCTATTTTTTTCCTAAACTGTGTCATGCTTTAAGAATCAATTTAGGATAATAGACTCTTTTCCTTTTTATTTTTCTCCTTTCATGCTACTTAAAGGGAGTCTGTCATTCAGTATTAAAAAAGGAAAATATTCTAGCAAAACTTGTGATTGCAATTCCTTGATAATTTTATTTGATCTGCAGAAATGTTGAAGCCTTTCATGGGAGCTTCCCCATCAATTCATTCTGTTTAATACAGCATCCCATGAGTCAGGCCTTTACATAACCCTATTTACCAATGGCTGCAGAGTCACTTATACAATGAGGAATATAGTAAGCGCTCTCAGTTGTCATCAAAATATTGAATTCCACATGTGGCTAGTGTAGCAGACTACATGGTTGAACTAAAGACACCCTTTGCAGTTGTGTCATCCCATGCTAATTATTTCTTTTCCTATTTCTACATAGAAGACTGGAAGAAATAATTTGTGTTGTGTTGTAATTCAAGGCAGATGATTATGAATTAGCTGATGCCAGAAAGGCTGATTTTTCATTGAAGGAAACAAGCATTGTTTGTCTCATCAGCTCATTTTTTTGGAGACATTAATTATTGAACTTTGTTAGTCATATTCATAAGAGGACATCTGAATCTTCCCTCATACAGTTGCAAATGATGAGTTAGAAACACCAGCTTTCCTCCAGTTCAGTCTCATCTGGGTGAGCATTGGTAACTGTGCTGGCTAATTAGATGTAACTGGCAATCAATTGAAGTTACAGCAAAACCAAGACTTCTTGTCAAGACAAATGCTGAGCAGCCTTGTTTGCTGCTGCTTCACACATCAAGCAAAAGCTCTCGTCCCTACCAATGCACATAAGACCCTTTACATAGATTAATGTTTATGAAAGTGGTGAATCTGTGGAAGGCAGCCCGTGCCTAACCTGCAGTAATCCTGTGCCCTTTGCTGGAGCTACTCCACAGTCATACGTGAGGGATGTGAGTCTGGCCCATTGAAAACTTAGACATGGATGGGTAATAAATAAACCTTCAACTGTGTCTCACTACTTTTTATTGTGAAAAGCCTTCCTATATCCATACCTCAAAAGTAATCCCCTAAACTTTGCACCTTTAGCTTTCCAACTGCATACTCACTAAAGCAAGGTGCTTGATGTTCAGCAGGTAGATGGTCATCCTGCCTCTGAGCCTGCAGCACAGCCCGGCAGAAAAACTCTCCCATGTTGCTCTATAGTGACACTGCATCGGTTCATAGGAAAGTGTATGTCTGCATTGCAATCGATAAGACATCAGCCACAGGCCCTCTTTCCTCTCTGCAGGCAGCTGTCATGGGAATTTCTCTCTCATTTCTCTAATGCTGCTCAGTGACCATCTACTCTTGCCTGTAACAGGGAAAGACGCTGGGAAACAAACCTAAAAGGGACTTATATTCTGCTGGGACATTACTCACAGTCCCACATACATAAGGTTTCATGCAGAACAGTAGACGTATGTGAAAGATGGCTTATTTAAATTATAAAACAGAAAATTAAACAAGCCATTGTCAAAATGAATTCTGGCAAGATTTATGTTTGGGTCTACTGCTGGCTCCCAGCATCAAGGTAATGGCAAAGACACTATTAATACTTTCAGAGAAGACAAGGCATGATGCAAAGTCCACATGGGAAGAAGGAGGTAAAGCCAGCAAACATGGACAGTTTGCAAGGAGCACACAGAATTTGATCTCCATGCACATTCACTGGATCAAAGAAGAACTGAGAACATATGTGAAATTAGTGGGACTTTTCTGCAGTAAGAGAAAGGAATTTAATCTGTCACCTACATCCTGTGCGAATGCTCCATACATTGCATTAATGGCTATAACAAGAACTGCCTCCTCTTTGGGAAAAGAAAAACATATGTAACCATCTTCTTTTTACAGTATTTAGTCCTCACTTTTTCGTGGAGGGGACTCAAGACTAGAAGGCACAATAACCTGAGGAAGGTGCAAAAAAATTTAAATTACATCTTTATCTCACCTTAGTGTTAGTACCTCTTGTTCTAGGTGTCCAGGTGTTACCCAGCTCCTACCTGTGGGTAGGAAACATCTTCAGTCTGTTAGTTGTCTAGAAGTCAGGCACCACCACACTCAGTATGTTCACGCCTGCTTATTTAGATATAGACCTCAGATGCTATTGTGAACATACTAGGAAGACTGAATAATTATCCAATAGTCTTTTTCTTTAGAGCAGAGCATAAACAGTTTGCAGTACATAACGCATAGGACCATTCTTGCAATACAGATAATGAATCATGAAATAGCTGCACACTGTATGAGCACGCTCCTCAATAAGTCATCAGGACCAATCTGTCAGCTGCTTAAGCTGATAAGAATATCTCATGATATCTGATGGGCCGTAGAACAAATAATGTGCAAGTGCTGCATCAGGTTTATGCAGACAAAGCCCTTGCCACACAGATCCCAGGTGCAGGTTTGGTTCCCTCCTGGGGGGAATAAGGTCTTTAATGGACTTTGCAACACTCATGACAAGCAATTATGTCCAGGTCCATGACATTAAATGCACAGACATGGCCTCACAGATCTTGGAGGCTGTCACAAATTGACACTAAATAAATTGTCCAGGACCCTGGCTTGGTACAGCAGTTGCTTTCTTTGAAAATAGCATGGTTGTTTTTTCTCTGCAGCCTGGATTGGAACAGCAATGCAATTACTTCCTGTTATGAGGATTAATTGACCCACTCTCTTACTTCAAGCCAGTGAAAGTTACACAGGGACAAAAAATCTGAGCATTAGTCAGTTATTTAGAGCCTAACCAAGGACTGGACTCTTTGTTTTTATTGCATCCTTGGTGCAATGTAAGAAACATTACACTAGAAATTAGTCTTTCCTGGAATACATAGGTTACTTTGATCTTCTGTAGAATTATGAGACTGCAAGTTACCCATAATTACTTTGCCCCCTGTTTTTAACCTTATAGTTATTCTAAGCTTCCTCAGACTTTGAGAAAGTCCTAAGAAAAGATTATGTCCTCTCTTCAAATTAGAGTCAGGAAGCATAAATTGTGCTCTGCATGGCACTCAGAAGTGGTAAGTGGTTACGGTTAAATCTATCCCGTAGCTGATGTGAAGGACAAATTTGGCCCAACAACCTACTACATTCCCCTTTTCCTTATGTGTGTGCTGGCAAGGTTGCACGAGAGGTTTGTGCCTTAGTGCTGAGCTCCTTGCCTGTGTTTCTACATGCCTCCAGCCTGTCTCAGGAAGAATCACCTGTAGACATGACTTTCTGGAAGTCTTGGGAGGATAAGGAATGTGTAAAACCAAAATTAGAGCTAGATCTGCCTCCTAATAGCGTGACTGAGAGGTCATACTCTTTTATTCATTCAATGGGCATAGAAGCACACCCATAACATAAGGAAGCTTATTCATATGAGTAAATGCTCATGTGTGTGAGTTAGGCTTTCAGAATCTTGTCTGGCATCTTAATGTATAATGAATTAGTGACTTAGCAATGAAACAATGGGAAGAGTGAAGCCGCCTGCATCTCACAGTTGAGGCGGATGTACCGTGGCATGCCCAGCAATCACTCCTATGAGCCAGTCATAAATACAGACTGTAAGGTGAGGAGACATTTAAAGCCAGGGAGAAAATAAAACAGTAAACATGCCTGGGATAAACTGCAGTGAGAACCAGATCTTGTAAGCCGCGGTAAGAAGAAACCCCTCCGGTGGCGCGTGCCCGGGAGATCATGGGGAGTGGACATGACGCTGTACTTCCTTGGAAGCAGTCAGAGTTTGATGAGCTTGGGTCTAATTTAGATAACATGGAAACATTACCACATCCAGCCCTTGAGGCAGGCCCAGGAGACAGTCAATGAGAGCAAGCTGTGCTTCAGCAGCTATTCCACACGTGCAAGTCACAGAGGGCCCTGCCATGGGGGTTATGCAAATAAAAATAGCAGGTTGTGCCTACGGGGCAGCTTGGCCAGGAGAAGGCAGTGGTTCTCCCCACACCTCGCAGTGTCCCTCCAACCTCCAACCAACCCAAGCACTGCGTTATATATCCCAAGATGACATAGCCCAAGAGTTGGATTTGGCCCCTGGACGAGGGCAGAGATGCCCCTGGGTCGGTATTGGAGCTGGAGCATCACCAGCCACCGAGTGAGCGTGAGTGCAGGTGGTAGGTTTCCAGCCCGGGGCTACACTGGTGCCCTGCCACAATCAGTGCAGGATGCTGTTGCAAAAGCAAAAAGCACTGCCTGGGCTCGGTGTTGGGTAGGAATTAATTTTGCCTGTGTCACAGGCTACACGACATCCTTGGAGAGACTGTAGCCCAACCCAGACACCTTACTGCTAGGGAAAGAAAGCTGGTGAAGAAACAGTCCAGAAAGATGTGTCAAAGTCTCTTTTTAACACATACGATTCCTTTTCAGCTTGTAGCTTTGCTTAGTCTGTCAGGGTATTTGTAATATTTTAGCATCTGTTTCCTTGAAAAGTAGCTTTTTTTAATATCACAGTTTTATCTTTTTTTTTATTTTTACAGTGCACAGTGTCTCTCTATGCTGCAGTCCTGTAGCTAGGCTTTCCCATCCAAGATAATTAACTGCTTATTAAGTATGTTATGAACTGGCTGGAATTTGTCATTAATTTCCACACATTCCCAGGAATTTATGACCAAACTGTCCAACCTTCATTTGGTCATGCAAATGTAGCAACATAAAAGACACGAGGAAGTTCAGCAGTGCCTTTGCTACTGCTTTAGAATGGAGACATGTGGACATACATCTGCAGTGTCAAACAGAGATAGCTGAAACCTACATCTTCCTCACGGCCGAGTGGGCTGACACATCGCTCGGGTCCGTACAGCATCCATCCCAACGGGAGCCACACTGGGGTGAGTGCGTCCAGCTTCTTGTTCTGGGTGTGAGCACGCGGCTGATCCTCACCATATGCATGAGCCCCTGGCTCCCCTTGGGATGAGCTGCAATATAAACGCCTGAATTAGGTTTTGGTATCTTCGAAGCTCTGTGTCTGGTCCCACTGCGTGTTGTGTCGGCCCTCTAACCCCTTGCCTGTTGCAGAGAAAAAGCCATGGCCAGCCTCACCGGAAGGGAGACGCAGCAACTCTAGGAGTAAATAAAAGAGCTGATCCTCTTGTGCTGGCAAGCATCCCAGTCACTTCAGTGAGCTTGCATCGAGCTCCAGGAAAACACCCGTGCCACAGCAGAGATCTTCATGGCACGAAACAATCGCACAGCTTTCCTCACTTCTCATTCACCCAACATTACTGAGCAGGGTCTCCAGCTTTCTGCAGAGTTACTCATCTGTGCCTGTAAAGGAAATATAGCTGCATCCTCAGAGGAGGCAGAGGAAGAGAGGGGGGACCTGGAAAGACTGGGAAAGACTAGGAAAGATGGATTTTTTTTCTGCAAAAGGGGCTGGAAAGCAGTTCATAGTTTCCAAAGTGGTTGTGTGGGGTGGGAGCTGCAAAGTGATCTCAAAGCATCGAGCAGCTTTTCACTTCCATTTCTGACTCTCATAAATCCCTTGCAGTAAATAAAGGCTTTTGTGTGTACCAGGTGTCCTGATGGTAGAACTGCGGCGTGCAAAAAGTAAAAACACTGGTTAAGCGACGCTTTCCAAGCATCGGGACGGTTTCATTCAGAGTTCAGGCTAAGGGGAGGATGATCTTGTACCTAAAGTATTCTGAGAGATTCAGTCAAGCCCTGGCTCTTTCACAGAGAGCTGCAGGGATGTGTTTGTAATCTGGTGGGAGGCAGAGCTGAAGGCCATATATGTAGATAAAGAGAGGCTGAAGAGAGAGATTTTTTTGATTTATCCCTGCTGGCTCAGGCATACATCTTAACCCTTCTAGCGTTAGCCCTTGTGAGCGCAGCGTAGTATCTCTGCCCGAGCACCAGGAACCTCCGCGCCTGCCGTCAGCCGTGCTTCCCTCCTGTTTGTACAAAGCTAACAGCAGAACAAATCTGTGCAAACAAACAGGGGCTGTGTAACTGCATCCCGGGATGGAACAAAAATTCCAAAGCTCGCAGCCATTTCCTAGAGAAAGCTGGAATGAAGTACGGGGCTGTGGTCCGGGAGTAGGTTGGATTTAATGGCAGGGAGGTTTCTGTTGCTTGAGGGGGTCCCCTCGGTGCTGCCCTGCCTGGCTCCCCGCTGCGCGCACGAGGGGTCTCGTCACTGAGGGTGCATATGTACGTGGTGCCTATAGGGCAGGGTTAGCCAGGGTCTGCCGTACATGAAGAGGTCAGGGCTGGGTGCTCAGCAGAAGAGGGGAAGGAGAAGAAGAGAAAAGCAGTTCTGCTCCCTCTGTGAGCTGGGAACACAGGGTGGGGTAAGAGTGATGGAAGCAATATGCCCCTTATCTCCCCTCCAATGTGGGAAGAGGGAAAAGCCACGTTTCGCTGGTCCCCCTGCCCTGTCCTTCACGGGAAGCTGCAGGCGCTGTGCCAGCCACGGGGTCGTTGGATGGGGCATCTGGAAATGAGCAGGAGAAGGACCAAAGAGGGATGTACCCACAATGACATTTCTGCTGAAGCTGCTGAGATCCCACCATTGAGTCTCCGTCCAAGCAAGGCCAAGGCTTCACGCTCAGTGGTCAGAGCAGCTTCACAGCAGCTCCTGGCCCCAGAAAGGTCTCAGTGAGGACACCCGGCACACCGCAAAAGCCTTTATCTACTGAGCAGGACTTTTGAGACAACCAGACCTCACAACGGCTTTCCAGACACACTTGTTTCGTTGGTCATGTCCATCCATGCCAGGCAGGGGGGCCAGAGGGGTCCTGGTATGGGCTGCAAGTAGCTGAATTACAGCACCATGGTCTTCACCAAGGCCAGCTTACGCCTGCCAGGCTCTGCTTTGTGTGCACACGGGCAAATATGGAAAACTAATGGGCAAATACTTTTCCTGGAAAATGGTGCTGAGCATCACTTACCAGAAGCGCAGAAAGCCTTCCACATCAGCAGGGCCCCCACAATCATGAGGGTGGTCTGGAGGAAAGGGTGGCCTGCAGGAAAGGCTTGTCCCAGTGCCATCATTTTTTAAACTCATCTTTCAATAAAGAAAATGAATGCAAGCAAAATCCTGGATGGGCAATAAACCAGAGAATAGAAAATATAGAAAGGAGGTTCTAATATTACTCTAGTCATTGTTACACATGAATTTGGACGTGGGCTTTTTTCTTTCAAAGTACAGGAGAAAGTGAAAGTGACAGTCCGACAATATAAAAATACAGGCATTATAGATAAAAGTTGTTTATAGAAATCATCTTAATTTAAGCAACAGTTGCACAGAAGTATTCCACTGTGGGTCAGCTTCCTGTGATCAAAAATTCTACGGGGAAACTAGGTTCAATTCCTTCTTCACTGTCTTTTTTTTTTTGTGATGCTGAACAGGTTCCTTAATTGCTCCACATCTCAGTTTCCCATTTATAAATAATTGTACTTCCTTTCATGCAGATTTTTTTATGCTTTGTCTTATAAATTACATTCAAAAAAGCTACTCAGGATGCAAAAATGTATACTGCAAAGTTGGGAAATCAATGCTGCGTTAAAATTCTCCTGATTCTGCCTCTTGAACTTCCATTTTGGACTCTCCCTGAGGCACAAGTGATTTGACAATTAAATTCTGTAACATAATGCAGATAGGGGACAGAATTAAGGTTGCACACTAATCACCCCTTTCCTTCATCTCCAATGCTTGACTTTGAAGCCTAAATATAATTCTTTTAATGTATTGCTAAACATCACTTTTTATGTAATTTTAAATAAAGAGGTAAAAACTCAATTATTTTACGTCTAACTGTTATGTCTTTTTTTGAATGCATTCATTATACAGTATTACTAGAAAGGCATGCTGACTGCTCAGCACTGCTACCGCCTCTACCACCTCTGCCGATGCCTGGCCGCATCAGGAGGTGCTTGTACAAAGCTGCCATGTAGGTACCGCTGACGGGATGAGGGGTGGCCCACCAGGAGACGGGAGGAGAGGGGAGGATTGAAGAACCCCAGTCTCTCTTTCTTTCCATTTCCACAACACCTGGTCCAGCCAGAGCTGGTCATCAGACCTGTGAGGGCCTCATGGCAGCTAAGGCCACTCCAACCCACCTTTACTTACGTGGAGGCCCTGGCAATGCTCCCGCTGAAGGATCATGTCCTGTCGGTGGGTCTGGACCTGGCCCTCCTCAGTGCTCCCAGCCCTGCTGTGTAGACATAGACGTGCTTTGGGGCACAAGAACAGTCATGATCAATTAGTTTGAAAATCCACTATTAATTTTTCTAGGCAAAATGTGAAAGGACAGAAGAGAAATTGTCATTTTCAAAGTTCATAACACAGCAAAATCTAGATTAATTTTTATGGAAAAAGAAAATGCATTTCCATAGCTCCAGGAACTCCTTCTGCACCATTTCAAAGGCCGGCTACAAATACCAACAATGCAGAACCCCTCTGTAAAAGAAAGTATTAAATTATCAAAATAGATGGGCTAGTATTGACAGTAGTGGTAATAACACAGTCCTGCACCAGTCCAGTTGGATATTGCTATAATCAGTCCCTAGGTTAGTGTGAGATTGCTGGGGTTCCTCGTGCTTTGTGTGCATGGGTGTCACTGGGTGCCTGCGTGCTGGGGTGCGTGTCCCCTCTGCATCAGCTGGGTTTGCTGTGGAAACCTGAATGCGGTGAGGTGTGTTGGTCTGATGCTCTTCTCTAGGGACTGCTGGCAGCTTTTGCTGCAGGGAGAAAGAAAATATTCATTGACTCTGCAAAATGTGGGGTTTTTAAAATTTTGTTTCCATTTGTTATTAAACAATAGTATAAGAAAGCCCTTATACCACAAATACCTACCCTGCCTGTGTTGTTTGGATTGCTTGGCAACAGGCAGATGTCATATCAGTATCAAAAAGTAAGATGATCTGGAGGATTGAAAACCTGCTGGTAACATCATCCGGTGACAAGAGCGTCACAGCCTGCCTGTCCTGCCCAGGGGATTGTAGGAGTCATACAGTGACCAAAATCCTGGCAAATGGACCAAACCTGGTCCTCTCACCAAGGAAGTCAATGGTCTGAGTAGGCACTGATGAGGAGGGTGCAGCTGGGATGGCTCCTGTTTATTCACAATTAAAATGGAAGCAATAACCATTTCTAAAGAGCTGATTAGAGAGAGAAAAACAAGTAAAGAAATAAACAGAATGAGCAGGATGGGCCATTTAGCCTCATTCAGATCTCAGGTTCAGGAAATGCAAAACAAGTGTTTTCTGTATTACACTGGTCAATTCGAACAGATCCGAGTGCCACAATTGTTTTTCTAGGTGCCAAGCCTCCTTATTTGTTTGTTCAGATGTTTTCTGAAGATATTTGGAATTAAATCATTCCAAGATCATTTTATTCCCTGATGTAGCTTTTATGATGACCGTTTCATGTAAAAACATGGCCTTCCATGTTTCACCCAGTTAGTAAAATCCAAATCTGAGTTTATTAACCCTGGGAGGGAGGGAGGGAGGAAGGGAGGGAGGGAGCGAGGGAGCGAGGGCAAAGTGGTGGCTCACGGCTCTGACCTCTAACATTCATAGACCTCATCATGTAAGAAATGAAGGAGGAGAGGAAAGAGGGGAATCGAACCTCTTAATTTAGGAACCCATATACCCAGAGTTACTTGCCAGCTATTTCATTTCAGCAGCACTTCTGAGCCCCGTCTCAGCTTGGTGTCCAGTGAGAGAGGAGTTCATCCCGTTTATTGCTGACACCACGCTTGCCTCCTTCAGAGCAGGACTTTCTGCTGGGGATGGAAGTGGCTGCAACATTCTGGCTGTGCCCTGACCAGGCTGGGCACGACGCCAGGCCAGCGGCAGCACGAAGTCCCAAGCCACATGGGTGGAGGGGGCTTGCAGAGCAGGTCCCTGTAGCCCCTGGCCATGGCAGAGCTGTGCAAACCGCTCCAGGATTATCCACATGCCTGCCCAGGAGTTCAAGGTGAGACTGAGCTTCCCCTGGTTCACATGCAACAGCAAAGGCTCCAAACTCCCGTCAAGAAAGGCTTAAAAAGCTGCAGAAAAAGCCAGAAGGTGAGTGGGAGCAAGCTTTCCACCCTGCCCCCTGACTGAAGAGACTGGGGGCTGTTGTAAAAAGAAAAGGTTGGTGAAACTTTGCTTGTATTTTGCCAGTGACTTCACTAGGACCCCGATCCACTCTATTGATTTCTTCCTCCTGAAAGGTAAGCACAAGCCCCTATCAGTGGGTAAACATACTGCACCCGGGAATTTGTTGACCATGGTCATAGCAAAGATGTAGTAAACTCAGATATTGGATTATTTGCAAATTGCAGCAGTGAAACTAATCTAACCTTTCAGCAGCTCTTTTAAGTGATATTATTATTAGCCCTTGTTCAGAGGATGGCAGGCAGGCAGCCAGTAAAGCACTTAGAGTTTACCATCATCCATCTGCTCCTCTATAGATTTGAAGACTGTAGAAATTTTCCTTTTTAGGACTTACTTGGAATATGATTAGTGGGCCACTTGCCACATTGCTATACAAGTGTGTCTGTGTGCTTTAGGCAGAGGTATGTGACAGGTATTTTATCAGTGAGGGACTCCTGATTGAACAGTATTTCCATTCATTCCTCCCCTTGTTTATTTGTGTAACAAAACTACCCCTGGCGTTCTCAAAACACTGTCAGGGTAACAAACATTTTCCACTGCAATAAGAGGGTTATACTAGCATATACACATAACCTTCCAGCTCTGAAGGAAATTAAGGTTAAAATTAAAAGGTCTTATTTCTAAATACCTGAATGATGTGCGTTTCTCTTAATTTTTATAGTTATAATTGCAAGAATAGCTAGTAGAGCAGTGTCTGGGATCCTAGGTAGATGGTAGTCAGGGATTAGTATCATGGCACAGTAGGGTGCTGAGACACAAGAAAAATTTAGCCCCTGTCCCCAGATCCGTGCAATCTAAGTAGTCATTTTATGCTGCTTTTCTTGTGATTTTTTAAAATGTAGCCTGGCCAGCACTGGCCTGGCAGAGCTCATTGCAGAGCTGACATTAACGGGGCTGGGAGCACCGAGGGCAAGTTCAGCCCTTCTGGTGAGGTGCTGGCAGCTGAGAAAGGTGATTTACAATGGACCTCGGTTTATGGGAAGGGTTCCTATAAAATCAGTTCTTCCTTGAATTCCTTCAGGGTTCCACATTCACTATTTCGTAAACATAGACAAGATCAAAGGTGTAATTATGTTAAATTATGTTAATTTACAAGAGCCTTCTGTTTTGGGCCATCTTGCGATATCGCAGCTTTTACCTAGGCTCCTGCCAGCCCCTGAAAAGCTCCTGCATTTTACTTACGCTGCTCCACTGCTCCCAGCTCCTGAAAGGTGCATTTCCAGAAGCTGTCATTTTTCATTTGCTCTCTGATAAGCTTGGAGCATAGTGTCTCCCAGTAAGCCTACAATATTCCTAGCAATGTCTCTGAAATGGTCTGTGTGCCAGAAAGCTGGAGCTTCTCCTTCCAAGAGGGAATTTGAACCATGGGGAGGTGAGCAGTATAAATATACTTCTGATTCACTGTGCTCTGATGACCGTAGCACTGATCATCTGCTTGGTTTCTAAATGCAACTGCTCGTGGTGGGGCAGCGAGTTCAATTAAGAGGCAGTTCCTGCTCCAAACAGATACAATTTCCTAGCCCAGACTAGGACTTGGCAGGACTTATCCAGCAATCTCCTATCAAAAAGGCTGGGTGGATGATTTCCGAGACCCAAATCTTTAGGCTGTAGATAAGCCTGTAGATAAGTTCTACCATGAAATGCACAGATGGACAGAGAGACAAAATGATGCCTCCTTAAAATTTTTGCCTTGGGGACGAGGACAATTCCTGGAGAGTAGTTAGTACTTGTGAGAAGAGAAGGGCAGCTGACAAGGTCAGAATTTGGACGTGGGACCAGGTCACACGCGAGGTGACTGCTCCCACCAGCCTTGCGTAGGGTCACACCAGCTGGGCACGTGGCCCCTTGAAGCCTTTCCGTGCGCCCCAGCAGGCGTCTCCGCTCCCGCGGCACTCCTGCCTGCTTCTCCCAGCCTGCGACCTTCCCCAGACACGTTTCGAGTGAGTGTCTGCTGACTTAACGCACCACCAAACCTTTGAAGACCCTTTTTGTGCGTCTTTCACAGGCAAAGCGCGTCACATAGTATTTCCTCATGACTTTTTGGTGAGATTTGGGTTGGCATGGGCTGTGGGTTTCCAAAAAGCGGGGGATGAAGCGCTGTGATCTGCAGGCAGGTTTGCTGACTTGTTTGTGTTGCTTTGGTACACGCACCGACCGGTGTGTGAGGAACACAGAAACTGGGAAAAAAAAAAAAGAAAGACTATGGCTTTGAAGGCATTGAAGCATGTGTTCAATTCCTATGGACTTCAATGGGCTGTAAGGACCTGCTGAATAGGCCTTCTGACTGGAGTAAATACACTCAGATTAAACTTGGACAGAGAAACAACAAGCTCTTTCAGGTTCAAAAAATACATCTTGTGGCTCAATAAAAATGGTTTTTCACAAGGCTCCTCTGAACATCTGCAGTCGGTGCTGTCCCTTTTTCCCACATAAACTCAAAACAGTCTGTCTGAATCCTTTCCTTGAATATCAAAGTGTTTTTATCTGGAAGAAGGTCCACTTCACCACGGAGGACCCCTCTCAGCAGGGCTCCACATCCCTCCTTGGCAGCAACCTCCCTCCCCAGAGAATGGGCCCTCCTCTGGCTTCCAGGATGAATGGCCTCACACCTCTTGGAAGGCCCTAAAAATTGGGCATCCCATCACAGGTTCCCACAATCCAACACCATTATCGCAGGTACACTGGAAATTTATGAGTATTTAAAAGTAGCAGTCGTGTTATTTTTTTTCTTTGTATCCTTTGTGTCTGGAGAAGACATAAGGAAGGTGGATAAAAGCTTTCAGAAATACCAGTGGCGATAGATTCCCAGCTTGAAATACTGTGACAGTGGCATGTCTTTTGTTTTCTGGTTTTCTATTTTTTTTTTTCAGAAAGTACTGAGCACCCCTGTTTTCAAATCAGGTTTCTCTGAAGACTTCTCAAATTGGCTGTCCAGACATACCAATCATTTTTTTGAGCATTTAGGCTGTGAAACTCAGGCAGCCTGTTCCTTCTTTATATAAAACTGAAATAACATGAGATATAGGGGGAAAAAAGAAACTATTTTGCATAGAAAAATGGCAGTTAGCAACTATGCTTAAGAAAATTGCAGAGTATAAAAAGAAATAACGAACTTCTTCACAAAGAAAAGCACTTTCATGGTACCTGCTAAGACATCCAAATTGCTGCATAGGCAATTAACAAAGACAAGGTTATTACAACAGGTGTAATTCTCATTTTAATACTCTATAGATTTGGCATTAATAAAGAACAGTGACCAAAAGTCAGAAGATGTTAACTCTAAAAATATTTGGGGTTCAGACTACTTTGAGAAAGCATTATTTTCAGGCATTTTTATTTTCAAGAAGGCTTTGGGTGAGCTGTGTCAGATAGAGGAAGGGAGCACTGAACATGTAAAGACTTTCTTTAATAAATTATTTAGTGCTCATGAAAGGTGCCAGATGGAGAGCCCTGGGGATTCAAGTCGTCTTTTTATCTGCAAAACTGTCATAGAATAAAAAGTGACAAGTTTACCAAGCTCCTTTTACAAGCAGCTCCTGTGGCTGCCTGAGTCCTGAGCTGGAGCTGGAGCTCTTGCCCCCGAGGGTTTGCTTTGCCACCCTGCCTGCGCAGCCCTGGCTGCTCCTGCGGCAACGCGTGATGCGGGCGACACGTGGTGTGAGGGATGAGGCAGAGACCCGGCTCTCCTCCGGCAGAAGGGCTGATGCTGGCTCGTCTTTCGCACGTTCTGCTGGCGTGTTGCTGATAAACCCGACGGTGGATCAGTCGTGGGGTTTACAGGTTCAACAAGGTGAAATGTCCAGTGATGAGTAAAAAAAGAGATCGCCTATTGCCAGGAGTGGGTCTGGATGATTTAATGGCTATTTATTAGCTGTCTCCCAGCTTTAACGATCCCGTAAGTAATGAGCCATCCAGTCTTCTGAAACACTTCGGATTCGTAAAGCCCAGTCAGTGTGTATGTATAGTGCTTTGCAGCTAAATAAGCTGATGAATCTCTGTCCGTATGGTCAAAGTCAAACATACAACAAAAAATGATACAATAAACAAGAGAAGGGCTAAGGAAATCTATGGCTGCCATATGCCAAGGCACAAACAGGTAAAAATTTTCTTTATTCATTTTTTTCACACAGGACCAAGACGGAAGGCAATCCTGTTCAATTTGAGGTGAGTTCCTTAGCATAAGTGCAGCAAAAGTCTGAACTGCAACTGAAGTGCAACTGAAGTCAGATGCATCTGAAGTGCATCACCGCTGCTTAATTCAGTGATGCAATGGCAATCTGAAATCTCAAAAGTGAGAGCAACGGAGGTTGCTCTCTTCAAGCCAGAGTGGGATCACACCACCCATTAAACAACTGACTGTGCAAATAGGAAAAAAGGACAAGAAGTACAAGTGCTGACAAAGCTCTCATCATAGCCTAGTAGTGTATGAAAGGAATAAGAGATAAGGAGCCTCCAGCCCACAAAAGATGCGTCCATGACTGATGTACAGGATTATGCCCCAGGGGCTTCGAGAGGAATGTTTCCTTCTCCAGCAGAAGAAGCCTGATTGAAGAAACAAGCTTCAGGTCCTGAGAAGGTCCTCGTAGCAAACCACATCAGCTGTCCAGCGAGGACTGACCGTAGGCCTGTCAGATGGAGATAAAAGCATTGCCGGTTGCCTCAGAGCCCACAATAGAGGAGGAGGGTTGTGTGTGCCAGCAGGCTCCATGCCAGACTACGAGCAATAAAAGGAGTTTCTTCAGCCCCTGGAGAGGGAATGTGTATAGGATCTGGCTCTGATGCAGTCCAGACCTTGTCTATGCTCTTCCAGGAGGAATCTCAGGACACCTGCAAAGGCAAATATTCTTGCTGGACTGTAACCCCAGACCCCTCCTCTGGAGACTGGCCAGTATACTTCGGGCTGGCTTTTAGCACTGAACCAGTGCCAGAGCATGGGTGAATGTGACCAGCTCTGTTCTCAAAGACGAGCTGAGGGAGAGGCAAGAGGTTGGCCGTCCTGCCTCCGAGCATGGGAGGAGCCAGCTCCAAAGAAGTAAGCACTAAGAGAGGATGGTATGAGGGAGGAGGAGCCATCTTCCAGATGTTCACATACCTGATGTTGTGGAAACACCAGCCAGCTCCAAGGAGGCAAGCCCCAGAGGGGTCTTTTCTCACAGCAGCTCTGAACCAATGGTCCCACAGAAACCCAGGCAGCTGGATACATTATTTTGTGGATCTGAGCCATGAATCAAATTACACACTGAGGCCTGAGAATTAAAATAAAAAGTCTCCCTGACTGTCTTAGTAGCTTTCCACTCCAGTCTGCCACTGTCTTGTGCTGGGGAGCCCCAGATTGAACACCAGTGCAGTTTCACAAGTCGGGCATGGAGAACTTGACCTGCTGGCTGCACGCTCAGCAATGCAACCCAAACACAACCCAGTAATATCAGCCTGTCCCCGTTTCCACCTTCTTTGCAGTCCCTTGCTGCTTTGGAGCTCAGTCAGGAGTTCCTGTCCAAACTTTCTTTCATATAGATCATGTAGTGCAGGGGGTGCCAGGACTGGTACTACTTCATTATAGGGCAGGTGAGAAATAAAGGCCATTTTAATTTACAGAAGAATTATATTCATACGTACAGCAAACACTGAGTTTTCTGAGGAGTGGCTGGAGTCAAAAAAGCCCAGCACCCATCAGAGACGAAGCTGTCTCACTCTGCACGTGGGTCTCAGAGATTCCCATCTCTACTGTGTGACATCTTGTCTTGACTAAAACTTGGTCAGCAGAAACCCTGTACAAAGAAGAAAAAGCAAAAATCCAACAGAACCAGGATGATGAAGAGGTTAGGTGGTGTTTCATTGATGTGAAGAGTGCTGCAGAAGCTCAGATGCCATTTCAGGAGCCTGGGAAGTGTTTTTCTTGGGAAGCTGGAAGGTGTGAGAGCACCTTTAGTGTAGAAACAACCCAGCTACAGTGCTCAGAGTCCAGCAGCGCAGGCAGGCAATCACGTATCACAGCGAGAGGCATGCTGCCAGAGCACAACTTCAAGGAAATATAAAAATCTTCAGCACAAAGATTCCTAGCAAATACAAAGGAACAGGGTAAGTAATCTCCTATCATAGAGACATCTAAGATTTGAATTAACCTCCCTAGGCCTTAAATTTCATTGCTTCACGTGGGGCTAGTGTGTCTCAGGTTAATTGTGTGGACCTCTGGTAATTGGCCCAAATATAGCACAAGGAGATTTTCATGCTAAGCCAACATCAATACTGTGCATTGAAGGCTGCCCTGAATTCTCCCCCTTGGTTGCTCAGTCATCTTTGATCTAAAATATGAAAAGAGTAAGGGATTTTGTTGTTTCTTTTTTTCCTTCTCCCCCACCCCAAGATTGAGGTTACTGAAAATACAAACAGAGAAAAGGTGGCAAAACATTAAAAAAAATTGTAAAGAGAAGCAGGGGTGATGGAGTGAAGTAAACAGAAAGAAATAGGCTTAGAAAAGAAAAAAGAGTTGCTGATCGAAGAAAGAGAGATGCTGTAGACACAGGATGTGACAGTGAATGTCGGGGTGGTGAAGAAAAGCCCTGGCATCGTATTATGAATGAGGAAAAGGGATCAGTCCATGACTTCTGTAGGGTATGAGAATCAGGTCCTGACTTCTTAAGCCCTCTGTGTGCCAGCTGCCTGACCTCACTGCAGGCTGCTTCAGAAGCCACTAAGACCTGCAGCACATATGCAAGAAGGCCTTGTACATTTGAGCCTCGTTAGGAATAATAAATATTTGGGAAACAGATGTTCCTATGTGACCCTCATACTGCTCATATAAAAAGCAAAGGGGGCCCATGCCACCCCCCATTGCTGGCTGCGGAGGAGGGAGGGAACTGCTCCATCCACCCCGCGCTTGAGGGAGTAAAGCAAGCCTCTCATGGGCAAAAGAAGGAAACCAGAAGAGCCAGAAAGAGGAAAGTGTAGAGGGAGATGGAAAGCAGAAAGGAGAGGACACATGAAATTCAGGGAATTTGGGGATTCAAAGGTTTTGTTCTAAGATTGCACTGGAGACTCAGTTCTCCCAGCAGACCCAAATGCTTCCTCTTGGCAGCTCCACAAAAAGAACAATTTGCTTTTAGCAACACTGAGACTGAGTAAAGTTGAGCCCCGGGGTTATGAAAGTTTGGCTCCAGGAAGGGTTGTTCACAAGCTTCCTATCCAGACTTGAGCTTCAGGCCCATTAATTACAGTAGGACAGATCCCCAACGTGGAAATCTGGATGAACTCACAAAATGCATGAGGACACTCAGACCTTAATCCTCCAGTTTGGCCTCACTCCTAATTTACAGCCCCAGGAAATCTGTTTCCACGAAGGCATTTTCTTCCTTATCCTGTGCTATTATCATCTCTCCTCCTAGCATTCTTGCATTCACCTCCACGGAGTGCAGTTTTGGGGAATGAAGCCCAGCAAAGTGTTTCAGACAACAAAAAAAACCAGGAGAGATGGATTCATGACCTTGCAAAGTGAAATGTTTGCTCTTGTTTGATGCCGAGCTGATTCCTTAAAGGGGGTAAAAATTAGCTCCCCATGAAATATTGTGTTTCAAATCAGCTCCAAATACATGTAGTTCACTGACACTTTGTTTTCCAGCTTAGCCACTAAACTGGAAAACTTGCTATTTGCACAGTTCTGATTGTGAATCATCTGTGTTCTTGGCTATAAAAATTATTTTTAAAATATGCAAAAAAGAAAAAAGAGAAATAATAAATCAGCAACATGCAACAAGCAAAGAACTAAGAAAAAAGAGAGAGAGGAAATCCATTCCCAAACCTGTTTGAGCTGGTTTGATAAAAATGTCACCAGGAATTTTTGCTGTATTCAAATAAAACCTCACCAAAAATTCTTTCTGTTCTGTAACTAAATCAAATACTGATCAGAAATACAACATTTCAAAAAGTTGCCAATGTGAATCACAAGCAAAAGGGACTCCATGTTTTTTGTTAAAATTAAAGTTATAAAGCAAAAGGACAAAATTTTGTTAGGAGTGAAAATATGTTTGTCTGGGCATCTGATGCGAGAGAGCATCAGGCAGCATCACCAAGATAAACAGATGCAATACGAAGCCCCCTTTTACACCCGTGCCAGAAAAACAGCGGGTATGTTTGACATGCTAAAAATGTGCCTACCATTATGTTGACTTTTAATTGGAATCGTTAGAAAAAATGCCCTTAGCAAACACGGCTTTACCTCCCCACCTTTTCTTGCTGTATTTTTTCCAGTTTCATTGGTGTGCTCCTGGATTGCAGGCTGATACCTGAGCCTTGCCTTTGTTGCGTGTTAGGGCTCTCACCAGCGTGCCATCTGGAGCAGCATGCTCATACAGAAATCACTATCAATTCCCCTGCAAAGCCAGATAATGGGATTCACTCTCCCTTCTTCCCATTACAGTCTTCTAAGGGCCAAATCCTCCCTCCACTTACAGTCCAGAAATTCCCATCCACCCATTTACACTAATGCAACTGAAGGCTAATTTTGGCCCTAAGTTATCTGTACACTCGGATATTAACTTAATGTAGGCCGTTTTCTGAGCTTGGTTCCTCTCTGCAGCGTATATCAATTTACTGAAAGCGAGAGCATCCTTCTTAGCTTCTCGTATCGCAGGTACACATTCAGGGCATGGGCAGGGAGAGAGTTTTCATTTGTCAATTATGGCTGTGGTGGCAGTAGGATGAGATTGACTTGCACTTACATCCATTACTGTGTTGCAAGTTTTGTTCGATGCAGAATATTTTATATGATGGGTTCCCTCTGTATCATTTGGCAATCAATCCTTCATAATTTGAAGTTCCCTTTCCTCATTGAACTGCTCTCCTCCCGGTGGAGCTGGTTTGCATGTTGATTTGGAATAGAATGAAAACTCAGTGAACTACAAAAACCTGTTGCAGAGATTTTTGGCGATGTATGACCAACGTCCTCTTTATTCCCAGCCCATTGTTTCCTTCAGCATCTGCTCAGCTGATCAGTTTTAATGAGCAGTAGCTCCACTGGTGCATAAGGGAATTCACAGCTCAGTAGGTAGGGGAAAAGAAAACGAGCAGTGGAAAATGGCTGCGTGCAGGTGGCTGTCTCCAGAACATGTACCTTTACATGCACATCAGACGCACGGCAGGAGGAAACATCCTGCTGGTACACTGCAGCCACTGAGAAACTCTCCTGTACGGCGGAGTGGTTCCCACTGGAAGAGGCTCTTTGAAATCCAAAATCACAGGTAGCTGCTACAGACACACAGGGAAAAGCGAAGTTGTGTCTTGGAACTGTTGTGTCTCCAGGAACATGTAAGCCATGGCCGGTTATTTTCCTAAAAAATGCCATGTCATGCTATGCATGATCAGAGGAGGAAGCCTCCATGCTTGGATTTTGAATCTTGCAATTTCCCACTGCCTCGCGCGTTTGTCCTGTGTTGTTCCCTGGGACCAGGTTTCCCCCTCCTGCCCCGTGCCCGTGCAGGCAGAAGAGCAGCTCCGTGCCGAGCAGGGAGCACGACGAACAGAAACGGACAGCAGTGGTCGGAGAACAGGCCTTGCAAACGCTGTTTGCAGGCAAAGCTGCCGGCTTCAGCCCCAGCGTTTGCTCCAATTTCCACGCCTGAAACATGCAAAAATCTTCAGGGCTTTGGGTCCCTGTTCGTTAATGGGACTCAGAAGCTGGAGAGAACCTTTTTGCAGGTCTGCTTGCTGGCTGCATATTCGAGGTACAGAAATGTCAAGGTAAAACAAGTCAAAACAGAAGCAAAGCTGTCTCACTCCTGGCCTGGTGTCCATCATTCCCTGGAACAATCTTCCTCTCTCCATCACTGCAGAAATCATTTCAGCAGGAGACTGAAGATGCCAAAGACTGTTGAAAAAATTGTAGTGGAAATGGTAATAGTCAGGTGAGAATTTTTTATTTTCTGTAACCAGACAGCATCAATGATACAAGCCCTGCTAACAGAACCACGTCAATGAAAACAAATTAAAGTGATCTCTTCTTTATTCTTTTTTGGCTTTTCAAACTGGGACGAGAGTCACTCAGCAATCCCCACTTTCATGTCCCCACAGAGGAAGCCCTGCACTTCCATCACATGGTGACTGTGTGGTTTTGGGTAAGCAGCCCCCAAAATGGGTGAGGCAGGGGCTGCGGCTGATGAACACGCTGGATATGGCAGCCCCCAGCAGCAGCGTGGTCCCTCTCCCGCGCAGGGACGCTGTGTGCTGCAAGGTTCCAGAGCACGAGTCTGGGGGACTGGGCTTGCATGGGCAGCTGCGGCGTGGTGCTGCAGGAGAGGCAGGGCAGTGGTGCTGAGCACCAGCGTCATCTTCTCATGTCTCCCCCATGTAGGGGTAACTATAAGCCCCATACCTCCCTCAGGCTTTGGCTGTCTCCTCCTGAAAAAGAAGAAGAAAGAAGAAGAAGAAGAAGAAGAAGAGGAAGAAGAAGAAGAGGAAGAAGAAGAAAAGGAAGGAGAAGAATAAGAAGAAGAGGAAGAAGAAGAAGAAGAAGAAGAAGAAGAAGAAGAAGAAGAAGAAGAAGAAGAAGAAGAAGAAGAAGAAGAGGAGGAAAGAAGCTGGCTGTGCTGCTACATTGTGCAAGAGGCTGGGGCTGTCTGAGTGAGCCCAGCCACATCCTGCCAGGCAGCAGGACCATCTTTGACATCCTCCCCTGCATCCATCCCAGGTGCTGCGGGAAACAAAGCCTTCCCACTTTCCCTTCCTGTGTGCATCTCTCCTCTCTAGACTGGTGAGAGCAATCTGCAGTATCAGGTCATATTTGTAAGGTATAGTTCGTAAAATAAAAGCGTATTTATTGTCCTGACCTGCCTGAAAAGCCATCCGATGCACTCATTGTCAAGGCTGTTGGAGGAGTAGGTCCACCACCGGGATACCTCTCACCATAGGTCTACTGCTGCCTGAAAAAAGGCCAAGAGAAAAGATCCACGGTCAGACTGCACTGCACACAGCCCATATGGGGTCTATTTTTAGCCTTAAAAAAAAAAGAAACAGTGACAGTTGCTCAGAGATAGTTTTTCCTCCCCTTGCAGTCTTGCACAGAAGGAGCCCCCAACACAACGGTGCTGAGCTACATCGTGTAGAGGAGCCCATTTGGCCCACCAGCACCCAGCGGCTCCACCGACAGCCATGCCGGTCTCTGAAACGCATGAAGGTGATAAACACCTGGAAAGGTTTCTTAACATCTTCTCAGGCCTAAATGACCGAGCTGTCAGCTGCGGTCGGGCTGCCGAGAGCTACATCTCCTCCCTGGGGAGTACCACCACCGGCACTGCTGGCACAGCAGGGATGGCAGCGGATCCCTAGCTCTCAGCAGTCCATCTAATTTAAGCACTTTTATGACTTGAATATTTTCGGCAGAGGCTTTGGGAGCAGAATGGGCAGGTGGAGCAGTGGCATGTACAGGTCTGTGGAGGTGACCATCTGCCCCAATGGTGCAAGAGAGGTGGTGGGACAGGCTGGGGGGCCTCCTGTGCCCTGGGGTACTGCAGCCAGGCCAGCAGTCACTCTGTGTCCCCAGTTGCCATTGTGAATAACACTGGAAATGTTCTTCTCACTGCCTAAAAATTGGTCAGAACAACAGAGCTGTAGTATCACACCCCACATCAGAGAAACTCATGGAAATCCTCTTTACTCTCATTTTTTCCTCTTTCCCCAGCAAACATACACTACTTATTCAGCTTGCATTTCTCGAGCTGACTTGAGTGCACTGTTGTACTACAAACCACGATGATGGCTTTTATGGACTTGAGGTGCTGCAGCTGGGTTAGACGGAGCCCTAGGCTAACACGTGGGGCTGGAGGAAGCCCTGGTTAGCCAGGACTGTGCTCGTCCTTTGGCATGGTTCCTGTGAAACACTCGCACTGCACCACAAAACGATTTGGGGAGCTATCAGTTCCATAGGCAATACAAATCAATGCAGCCTGTGCCATCCTTCATGTTTCCACCTTATTAGAAGTCCCCTGAGCTGAGGATGAAGGAGTAAAGCGAATAAAGTCTCTGTCCTAAAGACCTTCAAGCTGAAGGAAAAAGATAGGACAGAAATGTGCAAATGTTCTATTAACCAAAATATTTCATGGAGCAGTTTGTCACCAGCCAAGCATTGGTTTATTCTGACAAACAGCAAGAGGACATGGTGACTCTTGGACTCTAGAAATTTTAGGAGGGATGTGCATCTGTCCCATAGAGTGATCTCACAAGACGGTCACGCTGTTAGCTGTTTCCCTGCAGTGATTTTGAGTTACTTGGTACTTTTTATGCTATATATAAATACTATCAGAGGTAAAATTGAAGTTTCTTGTCCATGGGAGCCATAGATCTAACACATTTGCCAGGGAACAGAGCAAACATAGAGTGCTCAGTGGCTGTTTAAGGCCAAAAGGACTGAATGCAAACACCTTCTGCCTGAAATTGGTTATTTCCACTAGAGAAGGAATAAGTCTCCTTCCCTCTGAGCGAGGATCATTTCCTATGCCTGTCCCACATCTCTTTGTTTATGTTCACATATTCCTGACATCTTCCAAATATTATCCTGGGTAAAACACTCAACAACTTATTCAGCCTCCTGAACGTTTGCTGACATTACACAGAAACCCCAGCCTGGATGCCCCTTGCACACTTTATGCTTTGGATTGTTCAGTTACTCTTTATTCACAGTTTATGACAAACATTTTTTTAATGTGTTGTTTGAGAAATAATCCTAATTCCCATCAAGGTATGCATTACTTGCTGAACAACCCTTACAAATCCATTTCAGCCAATGGATTACTTGTTCACCTGAAAATCTGTGTGTGAGTGGGTATCATTTGTTAACCACGTCCTGAGGTTTTCTTTCAGAAAGACAATAGTCTTTTTGTTGAGCAAAGTCTAATTCAACAATCAGGTCTCACTGCAGAAGTGTCGGCTGTCCAAACATAAAGAAGAGTTCAGGTACCACACACACCTCTTCCTTGATACTGCCCTTCCCTTCACCTCCCCTAGGGCCAGGAGAAGGAGCTGGACATTGCGGAGGCTCCTGAGGGCCAGCAGCATGGGCCCTTCCAGTCCAGGAACCAAGAACTATGCATCAGACCATGAGCAAAACTGAGCTGCTAAATTAGCTTCAGGATGCAAAAACCAGCGTACTGACGTTGCAAGATAATGCAGGAAGAGACCGCTGTTGTGGTGGGTCTGTGCAGAGCTTTAGCACAGCTGGACCGAGGACATCGCGCTTTCCCAGGTGCAGCTGCAGTGCGTGCTGAGACGAGGGAGCGCTGGATTCGGTCCCAGCTTCTCTCGGCATTCGGTGCTCCTGCGGTAGGATGTGGTCAGGAGTTTTGACAGTCATTTTCTCCACTTAGGAAATGCTGATCAGTTGAAACTAAACTTTTGCTTGAAAAAATAGTACTTTTCTTGAAAAACTGTGCATAAGAGGTGAAAATGAGTAGACAATAAACCCAATGTCAGCTCTTCCACAAATTAAGTGTCCTGACCGCTGGACTATTTACTAGCTTTTTTGGTACCCTTTTTACTGTCAGCATATGAAAGATTCCTTTTTCTATGTGGAAAACAGAATAAAATTCATAATCTCAAAAAGCATGGCAGACTCTGAAAACCCTTTTTAGTGCAGTTTCATTTGAATTTAAGAAATCAGTTTCTCTCCACTACCCACAACTGTCAGATCACTTCATCCTAGTAAGTGATACACTGAAGAAATGAACCATATGAGAAATAAAAAGGAAGAATATTTTTAGTCTTATTTGTCAATTAAATAGCTACTTACATCATACATTTTAATTACAGATGTTGCAAAAATCAGAAGAAAAATAAAATTAATTAGTTCAACAGGAGCGTAAAACCAGTGAGTTGCTATCTGCTGCCACCTGCCCCTCACGCTTCAGCCATCAAGTAGTGGCAGCTGGACACGCAGAAGGAGCTGGTTGAGTTGGCTTCTGCTTCTCCTCATCGCAGAGCAGAACCGGCGTTAAACCCTCCGTGGCTTTCCCACGGCGACCCCTCCTTGTCTACAGCCGGCAGCAAACATCCCGGCGGCCGCGGGGCCTCCTGACCAGGGCACGCGGTGCTCAGCCCCCCGGGCTCACATGCTCTTTTCTCCTCCTGACAAAGGCGGTCTGGGAACTGGGGCGTCGCGGCGGGGTTTAATCCTCCGTGCCACAGCCCTGGTGGCTTCCAGACAGTGTTTCTCTGGCAGAGAGAAGAAACATGTGATGAGGCATCCGGCTGTGTGCACCATGAAAATGCCCCTATCTTCACTGATTTTAATGAGAAATCCCTCGAGCCTGTGAAGAGTTGGTATTTCCTGGCTCATAAACTGGGTCCATCACCACCTCCGGGCAAATCGCACCCTGCACGTCCCGCTTGCCTCCCCCCTGCCCTGCTGTGGAGCTGCAAAACACCCTCTCGTGGGCGCTGGGCTGGGGAGACGAGGCTTTCAAAGTAAAGTGATGCTAAGGTGGGCAGGCAGCCTTGCTGCAAGGGAGAAAGCAAGTTCTCCATCACACAAAGTCATTTCCCAAATTGCAGAAACCACAAATGCCCACTTTACGTCCAGAGCAAACGGGGGTGCCGCTTCGGCGCGGTGCCTGCCAAGGGGCTCGTAGGGTTGCTTCGCATTATGTTACCTCTGAAATGCAACATTGAACTATTAAACTTTAATAACACGAAAGAGGCTGGGGCATGAAACCCTTGATGTGCATTTGTAATGGGCAAAGGGAGAAGCCTTTCAAGCCAGATTTATTTCTGCACCCTCGGATATCTGCTGAGAAGAGACAGGTCTGGGTTGCAAGGCTCCGCCGTCCTTCCTTCTGCCCCCTAGTGCTGGACAGAAAAATTAAATGTAAAGAAAGGAGATTGCAATTTTCTTCTTGCAATGCACTAGATAAATAGAAGAGGAGGGAGAAAACAGTATTTGTAGCTGCATGGTTAAGGTAAAACATGCCAGAAAAAGTAATGTCCCGGGTTCCGCTGCCAGGCAGGGTTTATGGTGCCGTTTGGGAGCCAGCCGTGCCACTGCGAAGGGCGTGCTAGGGGCAGGACAGACGGCATTGCTCCTGCTGTTGAACCGGACCCAAGCCTGCCAAAAGCGATGGAGACTCCCAAGCGAGGCGGGTGCTCACCACTTCGTGCCGCGGGTCGGGACAGGTGTACCTCCGTAACCCCCCGAGGACGTGCCTGTTCCAGTCTCGCTGCTTCCTTCAGATTAAAACCCTGACAAAGCTTTGTGCCAAAATATTTACACTAGGGAAGTGCCTGCTGTTTAACACTTTGAACCTCATTTAGTTCACACTTGTTCTTAATCTCTGCCTCTGAGCACCACCTCATCGGGCTGAGTCAGACCTGTTATCCTGACTGCTCTCTTCCAAAAACATGGAGGGAAAGGCGGCTGCGCCAGGGAAGCGCTCTCAGTGCCTTTGTGTGCTTCTGTGCTTGACATCTTTTTGCTCACCAAAGGCGTAAGGGAAAAGCCATGCTGCTATAATTTCAGCAGCTTCTGTAAAACGGGAGCTGTCACCTGCATATTCAGCTGCCAAAGGTAGATGAGAGCTCCAGGACATCCCAGGTACAAACATCAATGGGAGAAGATGGGAAAGGGAGATAAAGGACGGCTCAGTCTGAAAACAGGGATGACTGATGCAGCCCAAGGATGGTGCTGGGGACCTGGTAACCCAGTGCCTGGGCCTGGAAATCCATTGCCCCAAGGTGACCGATGCCAAGCAAGCCTAACGAGGACTAATGTGGCTGAGCAGGCTTGGCCACCAAATGGACAAGGGGCCCGTGGGAGCACAGGCAGCACTCCCCGAGACACAGAGCAGTGTCGCATTGGCCTCGACTCCCATCAGGCTGCAGTTTTGAAGCTCTAATGTCCTTTTGATGCTCGAGGCAACACACTGGATGGGGGTTCCTGACCAACCGCTCGTACCTCCAAAAGGGCACCGCCCTGCGACCTGTGAACTCTACCTCCTTGCATTTCTTCCATACCCCACTATTTTTCTCCTTCCTCTCCTGCTGCTTTGCCTTTCACGTGGGCCAGCAAGGTGAGACCCTGACCCATCGAATCCAGCCCAGGGGCCTGGCTGCCACCAATGGCTCCCTTGGAGCTGCCACAGGCACCAACAACATCCCAAAAATGCTGTGTCCCCCCATCTTTTCCCGTCCTCTCCCTTTTCCTCCTCTGTGCACATCTTGCAGTCACAGAGGAAGCAATTAGGAGGAGCGACCAGAACCAAGACTTCCCTCTTGTCTTTGTTGCTTGACAAAACAAGAGCTTTAAGCCACATCCTCCCTTTGAAAAACCAAGTTGTGATTATGTACGTTTTGCCTAACTACTCAATTTCAATTTCAAAATGCTTATTCTTGGTTTTGATCTATTTCTCTTGTGTATCCTAATCAGGATGTTTTGAAACTCTGGCATGAATTTTCCAGTGTGTTACCCTCTCGACTCCAAGCCCTGCAAGGTGACGAGCTGTTCAGTGTCACACAGTGCGAGGTCCAGGTTTAAATTTCTGCGTCTCTCAGTCTATTTGTTCAATTAGTTCCTCACATCCTCCTACAAACAGAACTCCTGCCTGCACAGGGCACGGGCAGTGCGAGGAGCCCAGAAAGCTCTTCAGGGTAACCACTGCCATTTTGGGGTGCCTACGGCTCTGCCAAAACCAGGACCCTCGGGGGTCTGCAACTGAGGGGATGCAGGAGAGGACACAGCAGTGCAGCTTCAGCTAAGATACAAGGAGTTGGCTGTGATGTTGCTACAGGAGAAAAGATAACAGGACAAACCCCCCAGTTCAGTCAGGGGTCCGCTGAGGTCTGTCCTCCAACATCGAAATTGGGGTTTCAGGAGGACGATCATTTTCTGTCCTTTTTCTTCTGCTCCCTACTGTTCTCAGGGACTTACAGTCTGACATACACCCTGTGGGAAGAAACTACGAAATATGGAAACTACTTATGGCAGCTGCTTCTGCAGGCTGGTACAGGAGGACATTTCAGGGAAGTTAGTGATGCCTGCAAATATTGGCCCCCACAAGCCGTGCTGTAAGCACAGTACATGCTCATTGCTCCTTTTTCCAGCTAGTTGTGGGAAGCCCCGGCCTTCTCTTACAGTATCAGGTTGTGGAAATAGTCACAATTCCACAGCAAAATGCCAAGACCTGAACTCATCCAAAAACACGGCACAGACAAGGTATGGGGGTGGTTCTCTAAAGGTTGTGAAACATGGGGAAGAGGACACAGAAAAGGCATCTTGTACAATCAAGCTTGGATGGAAAAAGCTGAGGAAGAGCACTTCTGAGGTTCATCTTTGCCTGTCAGAGGTTGAAGCTTACCTTCACTTCAGTTACTCCTGTGATGCAGGAAAGTGTTACATGCTTGTTGTGAATAAACAGGGTGGCATCATAGAAAATGAGCTTTCCGACATAATTTTCTCCTCTTTACGGAAACAGTTCTCAGGATGGTTGGACAACTCTCAGGTCACATAAAGGGTAATACACATACACAAGTGTGTGTGCTCCTTACACTCGGACCCGCACAAGAACATTTCAGATGCGGTTTGGGCGATGTGCCGCTGCCTTCGCCAGGAACAGCAACGGTCAGAGAGCACGCTGCGCGACGCTGAGGGTTGAGTCAGTGTCCTGGTCCCTGCCCCACGAGATGGAGTCCCAACTCCACCAGTGCTGTGCCAGGTCCACAGGCACGACAGCCTGCCCCACTGACCCCAGCCCGGCAGTGCCAGTTCCCATCCATCCTCAACCCGCCCGGCCAAATGAGCGCCGCAGCAGCCGGGGTACTTTCCCACCTGAGACTGGTGTCTTCCTCCTCAGGAAATTGGTATATTCTAATGCCATCTCAGCCTGAAATGATGTTAAAACCTTTGACCTGCTACCAGTTAAAGCCTCTTTTATTTTATTTAAAAAACAATCCAATCCTCTTCTGGTTATCTTCTTAGGGAGAATAGGGCAGCTCAGGGAGAGCAGTGCTGGAAGTCACAAGCTTTGCCTTCATGTCATACAGGCAATTAAAGAAGGGAAGAGAAGCTCCTTTCTCCCTTACCTACTGCTCAATCTCCCTCAGTCCAAAAATAATGTGCCACTTTATTGTGCTTTACAGAAGGTGAGGCATCCATCTCACCTGACACCGCTCAATAAGGGGAGGACCCAGGGGCTGCACAGGGAGAAAGAACACCAGAAACAGCTTGCTGAAAACTATGCATGGCTGTGCCAGCAGGTCAGATGGCCTGGAGGAGCTGGGGGAGGGATAAGGAAGCAGGACCACACAACCACACATCGGCTGGGAACATCAGGGACCTCCTGAGATCATCCAGTCTAACCCCCCGCTCAAGCAGGGTCAGCCAGAGCAGGTTGCTCAGGGCTGCGTCCGATTGCGTTTGAATATTTGCAACGACGGAACCTCCACAACCTCTCTGGGCTACCTGCTCCAGTGCTTGACCATCCTCACTATAAAAAACTTTTTCTTATGTTTCAATGTAATTTCCTGTGTTTCAGTTTGTGCCCATTGCCTCTCGTCCATTCTGTGGATTCCCTGAGGAGATCCTGGCTCTGTCTTCTTTAGTCCCCCCAGCAGGTATTTATACACACAGATAAGATCCCCCTTTAATTTCTCTTCTCCAGTCCCAGCTCAGGACTGGAGAAAAGATGCAGCAGGAACCATGTAGATGATGGATAAGGAGCCAGCGACAACTCCATGGACAGAGTGACGAGGATCTCAGCAGCAGCAGGTCCCACCAAGCGGCTGCTAGTCTCACTGATGGCACAAACACCGTAGCCCAAACGCAGCCTCTTCCCAGCCCAACCCAGTCTGCCCGAGTAGCTGCCCATAGGCACCAGGGCTGGAGCGCTCTGGGTGGCTGATGCACTGGGCCCATCGTTGAAATGCAAGGAAAGCAAGGGAGAAAGGGAGATGATGGTGCATGTGTTTTTCTTACAGCAACGTTGTCCTGCTGGGTTTTATCTTCTCTTTTGTTCTTTCACTTCTCATGTTTGTGTTTGCACAAACCATCCTCCAGTTGCTATGTGTAAATAAGTCACCTGTCGAAGTGTTGCCTCTCCAGATTAGCCTTCCTGTCCCAAGCTGAACATGCCGGATGCCCCCAAGCCCCACGTCATGCCCTCTGCTGCTGCACCCCATGGTGAGGTGTTTATGTGTGCTGCCAGTTAGAGCTGCACAGGGGGGACCGCGCTGCCACAGCCCTTGGTCGCGCATGCTGAGAGCATTGAGTGGTGAGTACAGCAGGCACCTGACATGGCCCATGGAAGTAGCCACCTTCCACCGCTTCCACCACCTCTGGTCCCATCCTTGGTCAGGCCCTGCCTGGGACCTCCTCCCACCTGAGCTAGCTCAGCTGCCTGCCTGCCCCAGCTCTGTAGCCAAGACGCTTCCTCCAGGCAGCGCGGTTTTGCTGACCTGTGCCAGAGGCATTGAATTAAACCCACTCTACAGTTCATTGTCACTGGTGCCAGTTTGGGATGAGGCCAAATCTACGCTTCCCAGCTTGGCACCCAGAGGAGCTGCTTGCCGCGGGTGCCCTAGTCCCTGAAACTTCAGCAGCAGGGCCTGATGATGGCTCCACGGCTCTTCTGTGTCCCCTGCTGTGCAAAAACATCCGATTCCCCGTAGCCTGGTCCCTGGTGACTCAGACGCTTCAGCAGCAGCACAGTGCATCAGCTGCCGCAGAACCGCTCCGACAGACATGCCGGGGAGAGGAACAGCCGAGAAGAGCCGTGGCACAGCCAGAGGCTCCCGACGTGAGACGGCGTTTATTTTTAGAGTGCCATAGCGCTAAGGATATGGCAGGAGCCGCTTCCCTCTCGTCACTCTGACGCCATCACCCGCCGCCCACGCGCCCGCTAAATGGGTTATCACAGCCCATCAGCTCCCAGGGAGAGGGGAACAGAGCAAAAAGGTCACTTCTCTCCTTGTACCAATAAGCAGCAGAATACATTCAGCACTATGGTATTTACTAATGGACTTTGGTTTAAAGTGCTGAAGGTGTCTTGCACAAGACACCATCTCTCCTGCCACTCAGAGCTCCGGGAGCAGATATAAGTCACCATCCTCCCAAATCCATGGCAAATCCCAGAGCTACAGCACTTACAGAGGGATTTCCTCTGTCTCAGCTGATAAACCACTTTCTGCATCCTTAATTTTTCCCTGACCTGTCAGTGTCCTTTCCTCTCTGCTAGACATCACTAAAATCACTGTGATCCCAGCTACCATCCCTCTTCTCAGCTGCCTTCTCTGTCATTTTAGTTTTCCCACCTGACATATCAAAAGTCACACTTGGCTGAGATGTGTATGTGTCCTTTGTGCCACAGTATTCAAAGGGACTCTCAACTGGTGTTGGTATCCTCACCTAACAGAGGGAAGCAGTGCAAACTCCCCACCCCCCTGCCAGCAAGAGATGAGCAACGTGCTCAACACAGCAGAGACCGTCCCAGCCCTTCACACCTCAGGGTCACACATTTCTCTCCTTTCCTATTTTTCCCTGAGTCAATTCACTGATCCACAGACCTCGGCTCCTCCCCAGTCACCATCCTGCGTGTCCTTCCAGCACATAGCTCCTCACCGGGAAGTTTCAGCTCATTCTGTGGCATTTTTCTTGCACATTTTCCTTCCTCCAACTCACTTTTTAAAATTTCTAGCACATCTCTGCTCTTCATCTGCCTAACCATCTGCTTGAGAGAGCGCGGGGCAGGGGGTGTTTCTGCAGAGATTTGTAGACTGAAGGCCAGAAGGAACCAGCATGATCTAGATCAGCTCTACAATAAATGCCGTAGACAACCAGCAGCAGTTCCCACAGCAAGTCCTTCATCACTCAGTGCACTATCCCTAACCAGTGAAAACCCAGCCTTCCTGCCTTTTTTTTTTTTGTTAATGGCATTAATTAAAATATTTTTTGTACCATGAAAATATGCAACTTTACAGGGAGAGGACAGCTAAGGTTTGGAAGTCTTATTGACCGGATTTGGGAAGACTGTAAAGTCTCAGGAGAGCAGCAGTTACTCAGGTACATGTACACACAGACCTAGCATTTTAAACTTGCACAGTTAATTAGAAAATATTTCTATCCCATAAAACATGTTGAAATTCTTAAATGTTTTGTTCCAGCGAATAATGATACCAGTCTCCTCAGGGAGAGCTGCAACGACCAGGAGCTGGTGCTGTGTGGAAGCTAACCCTTGCATAAACCCAAAGCAGGGTAACGGGAACCTCCTATTCGTGCCAGCCCAAACACCGTGGGAGAAGCCCTGACGATACCCGTTGCAGCAGGAACGAATGCCACCTGGCCACCCAGCACACGGCTCGCAAGCCCTTCAGGCCCCATGACTACGGTTACCCCAAAGAGCTCTCCGCAGCTGCTCACCTGGGTAGCTCTACACCCACAAGCACTGATCCGGCTTTGCTCCCAGCCACCAAACACAATCACCATTCCTTAGGCTCAGGAGACTGAAGAACCTAAAAAACCTTAACCTAGATGGAAGTCTGCTATGCTCTATTCCCAGCCAAGGAGTACGTGACAACACAGGGGTATTTGCCCAATCCTGGCTCTACTAGGTGTCCTACATGTCTCCATTTTAATCCTGCCTTCCAGGCACAGGGAAGACTAAAGCCTCCCCACCTCACCCCAGCCATAACCAGTAGACTCTTATTTGGCCCCAGCAATAAGCTAGCTCTTACTAGCCCAAGTCAGATCTCCCAGCAAGTCTTCTCGAAAGCCTAATTATAGTCCAGATCTCCAAAAATAACATTAGCCTGGAGAGGTCTGGAAATTCCCTCCTTGGTGTCAGAAAATATCCAAAGCTGAAGCCCAGCAGCACGGGTCTAACCTCTGCTCCAGAGCCTGAGGGGGGTGGGGGTGATTTAATCAGCCAGTCATCTCCCTAAATAAAGGGCAAGAGAAGCTAATAGATGCAAACTCATTAAAAATGTGCATGAAAGTATTAATTTTCTTTGTATTTGTAAAAACAGTCTTTTTGTCAAAGAATTAGAGCTTTCTTCTTAAAATATCACTAAAGCTTCCTCAGTACGGGCTACGTCTCTTTAACAAAAGACAGCGTGATACATGGTGTTTGTTTAGATATCTACACGAGAACATACTGCAGGCATCTCTGTGAGGTATTTCATAAAATGACTTTTTATATCACTAATGACAAACGGCTTCAGCATCTTTCTGGGTAGAAGCTGACATCTTGCAGATAGTTCACTTGGGCCTCCCACGGAGAAAAACGTTGAGAAGCAACACGCAGAGCTCTCCACTGGAGGCTGGTGGGAGAAGGCTGGTGTGCCAGGCTGCTATGCAATTTACGTCCAAGAATATTTGTGTAATTGGACAATCTCAAATACTGTAAAATATAAAAAGGATCCTATGAATCTTTATTGCAGATTTCTTGCTTAGTAAAAACCACATTGCCCATGGTCAAAGGGAATTGACACTGATAATTCAGTATTTAATGCCACATTTTAGTAATTTGAAGACTCAATACACTCTAAATAGCATGGCAATTTGCTAGCTCTGGCAAATCCCTTTTTTTAAGGATGGACTTAAGTAAAAGTAGAGTGGTTGAGAGAGACTGAGTTGATTTAGCAACATTGATGGCTATTTCTTTTGAAAGACACCCTCCTAAAAGAATACTGCTTTCTCTCCAGACCTGTGCGCTTAGACTCATGGTTACCACCAGGGAACAGGAATGTGCGGTAATGGACCCCATGTGTGCTCTTTGACTCCGTCAAACACGAGCTTATCTGAGTTAGCTCAGCCCTCCTTCGTACAGTCCTAGACCAGTGCTGAGAGCAAGAAACAGCAGATGCATCCAGATGATTTCCTTTGAACGGAGCAGCTGAGCCACGTCCAAATGACTAAGTTCAGATAAATTGAGTCATCAGATGCCCACTTAAGACAAATTAGTTTAGAATGGCTACACTGCATTTGTCAATGGTTTAATGCACTAGCAGTGTATTTATAAGACAGGGCTAATTTGCTAGCCCTTGAAGAAGAACACTTCGGGAAAGCAACTGGAATCTAGCAAAGTATTCTCAGACACAGCCAAAAAGGTGTTCGGAGCATTAGTTTACTACGATACATCTTTGACTACAAGTCACTCTTAAGGTTGAAGAGATACAGTCTTTGGTTTTTATAATACATACAGCCAAAGTAAGTGCCAAAACACTGAAGACATCATAAATCATGTTGTACAAGTTCTCTGCTTCTTCTTTTTGACCAGATTAAACAGCAGCTGAAATACAAACCAGCACCACTACTGCTACATTATTTTTTACAAACTGGATTTTAAAATTCCACCAGGGAATGATCCTCTTACTTCAATGTCAGCAAAGCATCTTACCTCGGCCAGCTCTGTCTGGGAGAGACATTCAAAAAAATGCACCCATTTTTGCTGATGGCAGGGCCAGCAGGGACGGGCTGGTGGGCCAGCAGGTCAGCACAACTGGCCAGTGTGTGCAACCTCCCTCCGTTGCTGGCCACGGCACTCTGCTGCTGCTGGCACACAGGGGTGTACGGTGCATTGAAACCTCCTGGCAAGAGAGGAGCAAAAAGCCTTATTCTTCAGGACTGTAATTTTCTTCGGCTTTTCCCCGTCTGTCCTTCCCTTTGCCCCTGCTCACGCCTGGTTCAGACTCCTTTCCTGTGTCCCAGAGGGAGAAGAGCCACCCCAGAGGGTGGCTGGCTGAAGGGGGATAGGGAGGAGACTGGGAGCAGGGTAAGGACAGCTGCTCCTACGACTAGATTGCTTGGGAAGGTAGTTTCCATTGTAGAAAAAAAATAAATGGAACAAATAATCTGTCTGGCATGAAGGGAACAAAAGCAAGGCAATAGACTCATTTCCTGAAGGCCCTTCTAGACTTTTTTCCCCTATTACACTGAGACAGCAATCCATACTTTAAAAAATTTACTGTCTCATAAGAGCAGCCACTGAGTACAAGAGAAAATCCAACAACTACTCATCAACTCTGATGGTTATAAGCAGCTGCTGTGACTCACTTCAGACTTCGTCCAGTGTTAAGTCCACTTCTTTGAAGAGGTTGTGTAAGAAATTGTCTAAGCGTCCAGTTATGCGAAGGCAAAAGACAACTAGAATTATTCTCCTTTGCGTAGAAAAGTGCTGGAAGGTAGACTGCAGCTAGAGTATTGGGTCCAGTTTTGGGCCCCCGACAAAAGAAAAACATCAGCAAACTGGAAGCAGCTCAAATCAGAGCCATTTCAGAGGAGATCACCAAGGTTGGGGCTGGAGTACTCGCCCTGGGAGGAGAGGCTGAGGGAGCTGGGCCTGGTCAGCCTGGAGATGAGATGGCTTTGGGGAAACTCACCTGCAGCCCCCCCATACCTATGGGGAGCCATCAAGGAACTCTGGACTCTGTACAGGAGGGCAGAGGGAGGATGAGAAGGAACAGGCACAAGGGTTTAAGGAAAAACTCCTTCCCCATAAGGACAGTCAAACGTTGGAGCAGATTGCCCATAGAGGTTGTGCAGTCTCCATCCTTGGAGGTTTTCAAGACCCAACTGGAATATCCCTGAGAAACCTGCTCTGATCCTCCTTTGAGCAAGATGTTGGACCAAAGACCTCATGAGATCCCTTCAGACCTGAATTACTCTATGTTTCTATAGTTTTTACTGAATCTGTATCTAGGAAAAGACTTAATAGCAAATCCAAAAACATGCTATGAGTTGCAGTCACTTCCAAACAAAGATTATCAATTAACTGTCATTCAGGCCACTAAAAATGTGCTATGTATTTTTAATTCTTTTCATAAAGAATTCTATCACTTGGCCATTTTCATGTATGAAATCGAGTTCACAGATCAAGACATGCAGTATAGGCGTCTGTACAAGCTGTGTATATGCGTGTCCTCATATTTCAGTGGAGCCTGAAGAGCTACTCAAGCTGATCAAGATGCAGGATCAAAATTCAGCCGATCAAGGTGCAGATGAACAGCTCTCCAGGCTCCATTGCCTATTGATGCGATCTCCATGGACTAGGCAGACAATTCAATTTATGTACATCTGCAAGCTGAGTCCCAACCACTACCTAGTAGTTTATAACTTAATTTCTGCGTATTATGTACACATTCCTTGCCCTTTTATGCTGTATTAGCAGACAACAGCCTAACCCAATCTCCCATTTAACCGCTTACAAGGCAGTTCTGGGGTCATTTGCTTGGGAGTTTTTACCATGCTGAGCTCAGACTGACTTGGCAGCTGTGGGTAAGGGATGGGAAGACATTGCAAGAAGCAGAGGAGACCAACAAAACTTTTTATACATCTCAATGGAGAAGTGTCTTGCAGTCATGGTGCTCATGTCTCCAGAGAGTGTGAGAAGTCCATACAGTCACCTGGCTAAGCCTGCTGTTCTCTTCCTGGTGCAAAGCACATCATTTCCCCTGCACTCTGCTTCATGTCTGTTTACTAGACAGTACTTTTTATTTATTTTTAAACCATCAGTTCTTACAGAAATGGAATCAAGCCAGAAGACATTTAGATGTCCCTGGAAATGCTGCCAAACACCTGAAGGTGGTTGTGGAGCACACCATTAGTGCTGCTGAATCACCAGGATTACCCACAGCCTGAGGACCCACAGACAAATGTGTCCTGACTTAGGACATGCTCAGAGAACTTGGAAGACACGGGGAGATCCCCTTCTGCATGCAAGCATCACATCACACTGGCAAGACTATGACTGCTTGGTATTTATTCGGTAGTGACAGTGGCAGTGTGCTGCCATAAAACACCAGCGCCTGGTGTCAGTCCTTGGCCCTACCTACCCAGGTCATTGCTTTATGTCACCTTTGTTCCTAAAAGGGCAATAATGGCAAATGGTGTAAAATGGTCAACAGACAGAATTTGGACTAGTTACCCAAGTAACTCAGTGTCCCTTTTGACATGTAAGTGGAACACCTAGATGGAATTTGGGGAAATACTATTGGAAAATGTTATAATATTCTGTAGAAATATAAGTTCTTACTCAAATTTGGTCATTCAATTTAGATGCTTTAAAACAAGCTATTTAACAGTATGTTCTTTAGAAGATTTCTCCTTTATTGTACACTTCTTGATGGCTTTGAAACACAGTTATTAAAATGTGTCAAATATGAACTGTTATTTCACAACATGGCAGAAAAAACCCAACCCACATTGAAAACTCTCTGCTGATAAGCCAGAGCAAAGGAGCCAAACTTTGTCTCTGAAGGGCTCTGCGTGAAGAACTAACAGCGGCTTTCACTGGGGATTACATTACTCAATGAACAGTATGATCTGACTTTTTCTATCAATAACTAAGCCAAAGCAAGACTATCTCCCTTCCCAGCTAGCAGCTGGGTCACAAAATCCCAGACTGGTTGAGGTTGGGAGGAACCTCTGAAGATCATCCAGTCCAAACCCCTGCTCAAAGGCAGAGCAGGTGGATCAGGGCTGTGTCTGGTGAGAATTTGATTATCTTCACGGATGGAGACTCTACAACCTCTCTGGGCAACCTGCACCAGTGTTCGACCACCCTTAGAGCAAAAAAAAGGGTTTCTCCTGCCCAGACAGAATTCCCTGTTTCAGTTTGTGCCCACTGTCTCTTGTCCTGTCCCCGGGTACCACTGGGAAGAGTCTGTCTCCATCATCTTTACTCCCCCCATCAGGTATTTTTACACATGGATAAGATCTCCCTGAGCTGTCTTTTCTGCAGATTGAACAGTCCCAGCTCTCACAGACTCTCCTTGTATGTCAGATGCTCCAAATCCCTTAATCACCTTCACAGCCCTTCACTGGACTCACTCCAGTGTGTCCATGACTTTTTTTGGACTGGGGAGCCCAACGCTGGACCCAGCACCCCACGGTGTGGCCTCACCAGTGCTGAGCAGAGGGGAAGGATCACCTCCCTTGACGCGCTGGCCTTCTGTACTGTAAGGGCACATTGCTGGCTCATGTCCAACTTGTTGCCCACCTGGATCCCCCAGGTCCTTTTCTGCAAAGCTGCTTTCCAGCTGGTCACCCCTGGGGTGCATGGGGTTATTCCTCTCCAGGTACAGGACTTCACACATCCCTTTGTTGAACTTCGTAAGATTTCCATTGGCCTGTTTCTCCAGCCTGTTGAGATCACCAAGTCTATAACATTCAGGTCAACAAAACGAATCTTTGATACATCATGGCCAGCAATACAATAGATAAAAATCAGCAACTCGCCCTCTTACAGTCAAAGAGCAACCCTCAATAGAAACTACAGCCTGAAGTTACAGGAAAAAGAGTTAGTACCTCTGGTTTCAGACAATTCTACATCATTTGATGCTGAAAAAAAGTAGAGGCTTTTCACCCAAAACAATGCTGCTGTCTCAGCACCAGCTACGGCTGAACGGTGAAGCATGTGGTGTGCTGTTGGTGCGACTTGCTAAGTCCAACTCTGCTGTACTTCCCTACCTCCCCATTCTAGAACTACTTGTGGTACCTATATCCCCTTTTCCACGTCAGAACTAAAAACCAGTTCCAAAGAGCATCTCTGTTTTTTTTTATTTTCAAGTTCAATGTACATTAAGCCTGGCATCCAACTTCCATGCATCCAATCCAGTGTGGCTGCCTTCAGATTTCCTAGGCTAGGATGAAAGCATGCATCAGTGTGCAGGAAGGCAGCCAGCATGGTTGAGCTTAGGTCTCCATGGGAAGAGGTAATCCAAACGAAAAGTAAAATAAAGGTTTATCTGAAACAGGATTTGCTACCAAGGAAACATTTGATTGGCAAATACCCTGAGAAAATCACTCTAGCAAATCGGTCACTTCAGTGTCTGCTGTCTGAATCAACAAGTCTCTCCAGCGCTTACTTGCCATGGCTTCAAGGCAGGCACCTTCCCTCAGTGAGTCATACTAGAGAAGATGGAGCCAGCATTTGCCAGTATGTAGGAAGGACAGATTCCAGCAAACGTAGAAATTAAGAACTTAGTATCAGACAAACACCATAAACACAGCAACAGCTATAAATATTCAAAGATAGAGCATACTTTTTTGAATTTCTTGTATACATTAGTTTGGGAACCTAGAGCCTAAGAATTGACACGTATCAAGATAACCCTCCTTTAAGTACCAAATTTGCTTTAACAAGTGGGACAAAAAAATAAAACTCCAGCAAACTGAAATGTTTCAAAATGCTGAGCCTATTATATTTCTAAAAATAGGTGTAATTCTTGGGAGCAGGGATCAATAGCTGCCATCTTCCACAAGCGATGCAGCTCTCAAAAATGAGAGCACTGAATCACTAGAAAGGAGGAGGAGAATATACCAGGAGAGGGAAAATGATTAAAGTCTTACACATCCTATTTCTAAAGGGAAACAAGACAGAAATCACATTCCTCCTTGCAGAGGAGTAAGAAACTGTGAGGCAAGACTAGCCATGGATACCGTGGATCCCCGAGAAGTGTCATTTAGGAAACAGACCTTCTCCCCCAGAGAGCCTATTTCAACTGCCCATCTCCAAACCTCTGCTCCCGTCATGCAGCGCGTCCTGCTGCCCTCCCGCCCGGCGAGGCCGCAGCCCACATGGCTGGCTGGTGGGAGCTGCGAGCCACCGCAGTGCACAGAGCTGGCTCTGCTGCACGAGCTGCACGCTGACACCCCAAGCCCAAGCGAAGTAAGCTGAAGTCAGAGACAAAAAGCAAGAGCAACGAAGGTTTCTCACGTGTGCTACAGCCTATGAACTGTAGTTCTTGGAAAAGGCTCTCAGCCCTGGAGATGAGGCAGTCAGATAGGCTAGACCTGCTGAACCTCGTGAGCTTGTTCTGCCTGGGCCAACATCTCACACTGCACGGGGAGGATACATACGACTTGGGCTCCAGTATTGGAAGACATTGGATACATTTTATTAGATACCAGTAATTCCATCCATGTGGATTTCACAGAGGTTCCCACCTTCGTTATGTTTTACAACTCCAAATTCATCCTTTTATCCCTCCTTCCTCAGAGCATCCTTAGCTATGGTAGATTTACTACTCTGCAGACAGCTGCCTGTCTGTAAAGCTATCAGACTGCAGGATGGTTTCCACACCGTACGTGCGTAACACAAGCACACAAAGCAATTTGCTCTTCAGACTGATGAGAATTTAAGAGAGATTAGGGGGTGATTTTATCTTAGACTCCCTTCCCCCAGCACATACACATTTTGCAAAACAGTGAACTGCTCCCAAACCAGTTGTGACAGGATGATGCACAAAGACTTCTGATAAATGTCTCATGGTGATAGATTAAGATTTAGCACATTTACAGCTTGTACATAAGAGTAACCAAAAAGGCTAAAGCAAAAACCAGACCCTTCTTCTTTCCATTGTGAAAATAAGGCTCAAAAATGACCAAGCTAGCTTAACGGGTTGAGCCATATTCACCTTAGCTAGGACAACACAATACAAATGTAAGCACAAGCAAGGCTGTGCTTAAGCCAAGACCTTCCATTCTTCATAAGCTAATTGTACAAATACTCAGTTTGCTTCGGCTGATGTAAGACACTGTCCCTGCCACGGCCATTACCACGCCAGTCCCCTCTGGTTGCCAACTGCGTACGTATTCCTGCCCCTTCCTCCATGCTGCTGATGGTACAACAACAGCTTCTGACCTATTAAAAAAAAAACCTCTCGTTACTTTTCAGACAGACCAGCATGCTGATGATGTGAGGGAGCCGACAGAAAGGAAGGTCATAGCACAGCTCAGGTAGGGCAGCCTCTTCACAGCATTTTTGTGCTTATCTGGCATAACAGTTCAGTAACAGCATTCGCATCACCTTCATTAGGAGCAAATTTCTGTTTGATCAACTTAAGTTGAACATTGAATTATATGAAAGATGTATATCCATGCTGAGAATGGATGCTACTGTAACTGGATGGCCCCAGGGCTCTATACTGCTATATTCTCTCAAATGCAGAGATGAGGTAACATCACTTCCACCTATAAACCAGCAAAATTTGGGATTCAATCAATTCCCTGACTTATGAGTTGCACTCATAAGAGCCCACCCATGATAACCAACAGAATAGGAGGTTTTAACGTCCAGAGGTTTGTGAAGTAAAAGCATATCAGAAAACTTAAAACTTCACGAAATCTTTTTTTCTAAAGAAGCCTTAGGATCAAAATGCAATGAGTCAGTTTCTGGGACAATAAGTAACCTCCGGATACTCAATTGCATATTCACTATTTCTCCTCATGCCCAAGAGGAAATGAAACAGTTTGTTCAATATGAACATTGGTGCAGCCATCATCAAACATCACTTTGTATTGGGGAAAATAGCACAAAGGAGACACTGCCCAATTTCATTGCGTGAACAAATAAATCCCTGATTTCTGCCAAAGCTGGGGTGGTCCCGAAGAGCTACACTAGGATTGTGGCAACATCACTGACAAATTCCCATGCATTTTACACATTAAGTAATAGAAAACTGAGTTCCAAGGGCAGAACAGGATACTCCATGCTGAAGTAAAAACTGGTTGTCCTCAACTATTTGTAGTCCATGTCACCAAAGCCTAATGTTTAACTCACTCTTCTAACATGGAGAAACTTGCAGTGCCCAGTATATACTGGTATTCCTGTTGAGCAGACAGTAGTGGGGAAATAAAGCAGGAAGCAGCCTAACCTGTCCAGAAGCTTATGAAACATCCAGCCTGAAGAACAGTACTGCAATACTTCCCAAGATGCTTACAAAACACAGTAATTGTTAATACTTCCATGCTTACATCCATCGTTAAACTTGGTCAGATACAGCTGAATGAGACACAAACCTAAAAAAAAGAAAAAGGGTTTCAAGGATTTCCAAAATAGATCTTTTACTCTCTGTGGGGATAACCCAGAAGCCCAGAAGCTCTTCTTTCCTAGAGGCATGACCAGGACAACCTCTAAAACCAGCCAAGGCCAAAAATAATCCCAGCACATCTCCAGATTCAAGAGCCATGCAACCAAAGCACTAACCCAAACATTAAAATCCACGTTTAAGACCAAGCCAACAACTTATCTAATAATTTGAGGAAACCACTAATAAAGATGATAACCTCCAGTGAACAAAACATCACATCAGCTTTTTTTGTTTGTTTTAAAGAAAGTTAACAGTCATAGTTACTTAATAGATATTGCTGCCTTCAGAGTTACATTATAGGTGTTCTTGCTGCTGCTACATAGCCTTAGGTGATGGTTATAACAGCTGTGCTGAACAATAAAGCAAGCAAAGATTTTTTTCCCAAAATCAGAAATATACAATTTCCAAAGATGGGAGCAAAAGACAAAAGGTAATGAAAAATACTGCTGAAGAAAGGTTTAATTAAAAAAATCAGGAATTCAACAGTGCCTAAATCTTTATTTTTCATAACCTACATATTTTTTTCAAATTAGACAGTTTTACATTTTATGACACAAAAGGAAACTTAAATTACTGATAGTTTACATGTAAGCTTGATTCCAGTCTTAATGGAAGAAGAACAAAAACAAAAACCCTCAAGAAGGCTCCCATATTACACTTCTATTTCATGAATTGGCAGCTGTTAGGTCTCCTTAGAAATCTTCGATTGTCTGCTGCTATTAGTGTAATAGGTTACAAAGCACATAAAAATCCCTAACCGTAGCTAGCTGAAGGAGATACAGAGATAGGTATGCACCATTACAGTCAGCTGTTGCTTGTGATACACTGCACCACACTCGAACAAGGGCCTTTCTAAGCCAACCGCTGAAGTCTTTGAAAGATAATGCAGCAACATAAAAAATTTGCCACTGTTCACTAAGTTTGCCACTCAGATTTCTAAGTGGCAAATAACAGGGTCATGGTGGGGGCCTGACCTGAAACAATATTAAGTTTTAAGAGCAACCTTTGTTTTTTAAATTCCTGGAAGAAGAGTCTCAGATCCCATTTTGACTTGTTTTCAAACTGAAAAGCATCACCACACAGTCCTACAAGGTAAAATGCCAATTTTAATTACTGTATCCTTGAACCTTTAACTCAGCTACTGCTTTTGGGAGGTTTTTCATTTTAAAAGCCACATTTTAATCTCTCTATGTATCGTAGCAACAGTCTGCATGCAACTTCACAACTCTACTCCGAAAACTCCATTTTGTCACTGGGGGGGGAGGGGGGGGAGAGAAATCTCAAAGGAAAATGCAGTAAGGATAAGTTGTACATTACACAGCTATTTGGCGTGTCACTTTGTTTCTTTTTAAAAAAGCTATAAAAACCACATCAGAGGAAGATTTAAACTTTCGATGCAACAGACTGTTGCTGGGTAAGCAGTAATTACAGTGTATTGACCTAGCACAAATGGCAGCAGAATACATTAGAACAGCACAACACATCCCGCTGGTCTCAATATATTACCTTCGGTACCAGTTGAGTATTATGACTAGCTGTACACAGTCGCTGTAAGGAACCACTTGTGATTGTTTGCAGCTGGTAAGCCTTTCACTTGCAGCAGACAAACAAAACAAATCATACAGCTGGCCTAAACCATACACAACTCTAGCTACCATTTTCACTGCTGCTGGGGAAAGGAGAAGCATATTAAAAATCCAATGACAGAACTAGTCGAGCAGTTTTAGTGATGTTGTCAGAGTCCTATCTCCTCCCACAAAGTGCGCTTTTTAAACAAGAAAAATCAACAGATTCCAGCATGCCCTATTTTGACCAATTCTGCAGCATACAACAGGCTGGATTTAAAAGGTCAACTAGTTACCAATTGATGCTTGTAATAGGAAATTTGTCAGGAGTCAACTTCTATAGTTACTTTACAGTTCTATGAATCTTACACTAACGAAAGCACTGATATTCTTGAAAGCAGACAAGTAAGCTTCAGTGTATATTTTTGTAGCAGTCTGAAGGTTTTTTCCAATTAAATTTGATTTTATTAATGACTTAAAATTACATTTCGACTGCTGAAATTCACTATTTACATTGCAGAACACTTTTGAATTGGTTAAATCGCTTGTTTTTAGAGGGGCTTAGGAAAACATTTGAGGGCTTTCAAATAAGACTTTCATTCCATTTCCCTTTTGCAGTGAAGAGGCAGAGTCAGTTCAGCACACCAGAATAAAATAAGAAAAAGAAAAAACAACAAATTAAAGTAATATTCAAACCACAACATTTAGTTTATCTACATCCAGCTCAACAGCAACATTTATAATATCAATAATTTTTATCAGATTTTTTCTTTAGGGTACCTTTTTATATGTTCTGATTATTTACAACTGTACAAGCAAAGCACACACTTCCAAGTGCACATATTTAATACAGTATTGACTATTTGCATTTACAGGTTTTTCAACAATCTGAAAAAGATCAACTGTTTAAGATCTTTAAGGTATATTACAAAAACTGCTGCTAGTTCCTGTACTACAGTATGTTTACCCAGTAAGACCAGTGACAATAGATACATACTGTAACTGAGTAATTCTGTATTCCACTCATGCTAACCCTCCACGGGGTCAGACCTCATTAACTCTAAGCTGTCTTGTACAAAAGTTAAGGCAAAGTCATTTTCAAGTTTAAATAAAATTCAAGTCTTTAAATATTGGATGGAAATAATTCTTTAAAAAAATCAGTTGTTTAAATAAACATTTTTGTGGAATAAACTGTACTGTCATAGTCAGCAGGAATGAATTTTGTCTGAACTTCCTGCAGTTTAAACACTTAAAGAAAAACTTTAGGCATTTTAAAACAAAAATAATTTATATTCAACTTTATTAGAAACTTGCTAATTTAGTGCATCCTTGTCCTTCAGAAAGCGCATCACTTCTAAAGTAAATAACTGTGAGAAACCTCATCCCAGAGGTAAATATCAGGGATCTCTTCCTCCACCACACAAAACAAACACCATTATCTCACGTCTTGAAAAATTTAAATCCGTATGCCAATGCTTCTAGTTACAGGAAGATGTCAACACAAGGCTGACTAAGATATGAACTCTTTCAAAGAGCACTTGGGGCAGAGTTTAAAAAAAAGTCTACACAGAGCACAGGGGTAACCAGAACATACAGCGCTGACTCAGTTAACTCCCTTACAAGCACAGGGAAGCTAAGGTTATCAGAAGAAGGCTACAGTACTTTCTCCTGGTAACATCCACTAACAGGCTTCACCACCATAGAAGCTCACAGACTTAATTCTTTCTATTCACAATGTGCTTTGTATTTGCAAATTATAACATCAGTTTTATTCTGGAGTGAGAAGATGGTTACTTGCTTGCAGTAAGTCAAAAAAGGAAATATTTTAGAATGACTGCTATGGTGCTCCGTAGGATTCATTTTGTGTGTGCAAAACATCAAAAAAAGATTAAATTTTTAAAAACGCTAGAAACAACTACTCATTTAACCTAAAAGTGCAAGTTCATTTGCTGACACTTAGTACAGCAGCCCAATAAAAAAAAAACTTCAAGGTCACATACTAATTTGTGAAATATATCTACTTCCTTGCACTCTACACACTAGCTGCCGTTATCAGTCTTTTGGACACTTTAGATATGTACTTGCAGACCAGTTTATTAAAAATATTGCAGCAGCACATTTCTGCTTAACAGTTTAGAAAAAACTCACTATACAGAGCTTGCACTCACACAGCCACAGAGAGGCTTAATAAAAAGTTGATTTTTTTAAAGACAAATATTTTACATCTTGAAAAAAATAATCACACTAAGCTTCACCTCCAATTAAGCACCAACCTAAATGTAAGGTTTAGAACAACTATCCAGAAACATCCAGAAAAAATAGAATGTTTGTTCAAGAGGGGGAAAAGTATTTCACAGAAAAATAACTTGCAGGCATTGTTATATGCCTAGTATCACTGCAAGCTCCTAACCAGCAACTCATTCTCAGGTATCTTAGTGGGAACATGGGTTTAATTTGTGGGAAGCAGACCTCTTTTTGAATCCCTCCCAAGTGTTAGTTTCACTGAGGAGATTTTGGAGGGGTATTCTGTTCTTTATTTAAGCGTTTGCCAACGGCTGGAGGGGACGATCTGCGTCCTGACTGTCTCCTCTGGTCTTTGGGTTGTCCAGGATGTGACTTTGCAGGAGGAGGTTCTCTGTTTTTTTCTATTGTTTCTGTGGGCTTTCTTTCTTCTTTCCCACATGCTACAGTGTTTGGCTTCTGTTCTTTCTGGGGTTGCAATGTAGGAGGATCCTTAGTTGTTCTCTGACAAATTTCTGCATAACTAGGTTTTCGCAGTTCCTGTGAAATCAAAAGCAAACAGCACATCAGAGTTAAACAAAGCATCCTGAGAAAAAATATTTACTTTTATGAACAAAAAAGGTAAAGTCTTTGTCCCAAAAGACTACTGCATTCAAGTTATGCAGATGAAGGCTTGAGTATGAAGTTTACAGAAGCTGTACAGACAATAAGGTTCAAGACAAGGTAAAATGCAAAACAGCATGCCAGAAAAATGGGGTACTGTGATAGGGCAAAATACTTACAATTCAAGCAAATTCTAAAACAGCCAAAAGACAATGAATACTCGTCATTAATGACAATTTAAATATCAGCCTATGTGTTAATGCTTCTACCTCAAGGATACTACCAAGAAGAGAATTCAGATGAAGAGCTATCATTCACCAAGTTATCTTATGCAATTAACAATGCAAAATTGTTCACTTGTATCCTGAAAGTAATCATGAAGCCACCAACACGCAAATTTAAGGATGCTGGGCAAATTTAAGGATGCTGGGCTCACATGATTAAGTAACACTGGGTAGCAATGGAAGCAATATTCCGTTAAATGCATCAAACCGCATCATTAAGAGAAGGTGAAGTAATAAGGTCACTTACTATGGCAGCCCCATTGACTTGTACCGATTTACATGCAGTACTGAGTGTGGAAGAAGAAAGCCTTTCTGTACTCTGTGTCTCTCTCTGCTGTTTATCCACGACCTTGGAGTCCCTGTAAGCATCCAGCAGGAAGCAAGGCTCATGAAAAGTGAAACTTCAGGATAGATGAATGATCTAATAATGGGTCTAAAACTTTATTTGACTATAAGAAGTTATAGCTACAGTTTGCCTAGCACATTACAACAAGCATTGCATTTACAAATGCTATCAAATATTAAAAAAAAGATACTCCTGTGGAACTTGACACTACCTGTAATTTGCGACATTCTGATAGCATTTGGTTATTCAGTTATCTTACTCCTGTTACTCAAACACCTCGATTTGATTTGCAGGTTCCAAATAAAATCTTACTGAAAACTTTATTGTATGGACAATGGTACTGCCCACAGGATCTTGGGTTTACTCTTTATGCTTCAAAGCTATCTAAATACAAGACAGTAAGGTATTCATTAAAACTTTTAAATACTTGCAGAGACTAAAACACAACACTAAACTTCAGTCTGCTGAATTACTATTATAACTGAATCACTATTATGATATTGTTCAGAAATTAATCTTTATTGCCTTTACTAGAAATACAATATACAGCAAAATATTATTTCTTTCATTAAGATTTTAATAGCTATTTACAGTGTTCCACCTAGCCTTCTTATGACAGAAAATGCAAACGTGATTCAGAACAGAATAATTATGGCCATGTAATTAAGTGCTTACTCAGAAGACTGGGATGGCGAAGGAGACCTTTCAAATGTCCTGGGCAATGTAGAAGAAACTGGCAACAACGGCTCTCGAGGAATTCCCGATGGAATAGTGTTTGTACTTGCATCCACATTAACGTTCTGAAGGAGGAAAAAAAGCACAGAAGGGCAATCATAATATCCAATTAATATGGCTTGTATGAAAATTAACACAATCGGGAAACAGTTTACAAATTGATTTATAAGGGTAAATTAACTACAGGAAGATACAAAAGGATCCAATACATGTATTGTAACAATATATGTATATGAGTTTCCTCCTTCACAATTATTTACAAACACAGACAAATAAATGACACACTGTGGCTCTTTCCCAAGAAGTTGGAAGCTTAGTTCCCTTTGGGACACAGTTGGATGACAAAATCAATTCTTTCAACCTGGGAATTTTGCACCTGCTAGTGACAAAGTAGGCTTTGCGCCTGTTCACGTAACCGTAATCAGCCTATTAAGACAAAAGTCTCCTAGAGTTATCCACTAAGAACTGTCTTCTTCAAAGCTCTAACTCTGCATCATGCCAATAACTGGTGCTAAAAAACACCTAAGCTTAAAAAAAAAAAACCAACCCTGAAGTTTTTGCAAACTAGGATATGACCACCATTTAAAAGTCCCTTTCTTATGCTCTAGTATGATTTGCTACCAAGCAAAAGAGGCTTTTTCCATAGCCCTCAAAAGATTCTGCTAGTGCCAAGTGATACTGTGCTTTCAGATAAAGGCCAAATAGGTGCAAGATGCACGCATGAATTTAAATTGTCACAGAATAAGAAAAGAGAAGGAAGACTTTGTATTTTGAAAAACATATTTCTGCCATTTATAACCATTTTGTTTGTTTTAAGAAGTGCTATGTTTTTTGTATTGCTTCTGACCTGTCTGACTCTAGCACCAGAACAGATTCTGGTAAGCAGAAGGGAGAGCAATGGGAGAACACAAGCACAGAAGGAACAAGATAGCTACCCCTTTCCCCCTGCACAGCCACCATTCAAAGGTCATAAAACGTGAGACTCCTGTGGTCACTGTTAGAAAGGAAAACGGTATTTGATGACATTGTTTTAAATCAGGCAGCATAGATCGTTGCAGTAGATTTAAGCCTAGTTTTACTCAAAGTAAAAGTAAAACCATAGAAGGTGGATGTTTAGAAATGAAAGAACAGCTTCTATAGTTTTACTCACTATAATAGCGTGCAAAGGCTTGAAATTGCAGGTTGCTGAGCATTCTGGCCTAAGTTCATCAAAACTTGTAGGTACATGGTTAAGTGTGAATAGCTTCAAGTCAATCAGACGTGCAAGTGCTGTTCCTAGGCCAAAACACTCAGCCCCTAATCTGACAGCACTGCAGTTTCCTAGTTAGAAAATGTGGAATGATTAACACCTGCCATTTCCCAGAGTTACACATAAAAGAGCACAACAAAGCAAAGAGCATAAAAGTATGATGCTTGGATAACAACTGTTGGAAATTATACAAGCTAAGTTCACTCAGCTTCTGTACACCAGACTTGCCCATCTATAAAACAAAAGATGCACTGTGTAACTCTACTTCAGCACTTCATAACTCTACATCAGGTGACATGAAAAAATGTTGACATCAAGGTGAAAAGCAGCCTGTATACATTGGCAAGATTCTAATGTTAACTCAAACATCTTAGTAGAACACAATCGCTCTTTGGAGCCAGTTACTGTTATTTTATTCCTTATTAATGCCAACAAGGAAAGATAGCGCATTCCCTTTCTTCCACATAATGGTACAGACTAACTCATGCAAGCTGGAAAAAGAAATTGGGAAATCAAAGGAAGCTTTTTAACGTGACAGTGCATTGCACTATCATAAAACCTCAGTGCCTAATATTAAGACTGCCTCTACAGGGGAGAAGTGTAAGTTCTTTACAGTAAGTACAGTGCAAAACAAGTACTAGATTTGTAATCAGAGGAGCAATGGGTTTTCAGCTGCAGTATCAATAGCAAGTGCTGGAATTATATTTAAAACCTGAAAAATGATAGTCAAAAACCACTTCAGAAATAATAGAGGTAAAATACTTTAAAAATAGATATATCTTGGCCAAGAACAGACTACGGTCTGGAGTACTGACTGGCACTGAGTTAAACACTGCTCTTATCATGGCACTGTCCTGCGCATTCACCCTAAACACAACCCTGGAATGTCATTGTCCCTATTACCACTTGCAGAAGACAGAATAGATAGCTTGTCTGTGCAATCACTGCTTCGGGTGCAAGCTGCCCTGCCGCTTCCTCTTTCCTTTACCAACAAATACCCTCCCTACCCACCCCTGATACATGGGCACCAAAGAAAACACTTCTGCAATAGACTGGTTTTAGGAGGAGATACAAGAGAGATATTTTGGTGTTTCATCAGGATGCTTTGCATTGCTATATGCAGGGGTTAACTTCTTCAGTTGTGGCACAGCTAGAAAAACACAAGTTAAATTAGAGCTAGCAAAAAAAGCCAATATAGACTTCCATAGCCTAGACTGTTCCATAGTGCACAGGGTTATATGAGTCTTGATGGAGGAGAACGTACTGTCACTCACAGATGTCATTCACAGATGGCATGGTAGAGACTGTCCTAAGAATGCAATTCTGAACAGCTACTGAACATTACTTTTCAACTGCATCTCTACTACATCTAGAAAGCAGTGGCTGCCAAGTCATTCTGGTACATTTTTATCTTTCCAAGCAATATGACAAGACAACGCTGGGATCCAGCTGGTTTTGGTAACAGTTCTTTTTCCAGCTATGATGCCTAGTGTACTGAGATTATGTAGGCAGTTTCTTTATATTTCAGTGCTTAAAAGTTTGTCCCTGTCACTTTCAAGTGTTTTATATAGAACTCAGAAGTCTGACTTTCAAAGAGAAGGAAAATTTATCACATACTTTTCACCTGAGTCTATCAAAAAGCCTGAGGCAATTACAAACAGCAAAGAGCGTATTTTCTAACCTCTGCTATTAATGTCTATTTATACTGGTGCTCATATTCCACACCAAATATTCAAAGAGAATACCCAACAAATTCTAAGATATAAGTGAAGGCGGCAGCGGCACATCATTTGACAGCTGTTTTTTAAAAGCATTTCTTATGACTTATGTAAACCCGTAAGTTTCTTTCTATGTATAAGCCACCAAATCTGAAAACAAGAGGTATGCAATTCTTTGTTTTCCCAACAAAAGTGAATACTGGCTACTCACTCTTTCTTTTGACGTTCCTATTACCACATTGGACAGTCTGTTTTCAAAAAGGTCTTCGGTCTTTAAATTGCCAGCAGCCCCAGGTAATGGAGGAAAGCTAGATAAACCCAATTCAAAGCTAGGAGATGGAGGTTTTGGGGGTGGTGGAGACTGTGTTTGGCCTCTCTGGAATAGAAATAACATGCTGAGGTTACTGCACTGGATGACAGAAAAGGAAGACATGGGACTCTAAACTGTATTGCATTTGAGTTATATCTGTGAAGCCCTAGAGAGGCTTCCCCCATCCCACCTCCCAAGAAAACCACGCAGTACCGAGGTGCAAATGCTTTCATTTTCCACTGTTGCCCTTGAAATATTTAACTATTAGTTAAATGGGATGGCATAAGCATCCTTAAAAATTTCACATGCATAAGCTTTAGTGATACTAGTATAGTAAGAAAAGTCTTCTTGCTGACCCTTCCTTCAAGATGGACACTTACACTGACATAGAAAGAAAAACAGACTTTTAGGTTTATGTGTCACGATGTAGTGAAAATATAAAGCTCATTTATGTGCAGTTGGTAACATTCCACATGAAAGACAGGAGTCAACAAGAATCTTGTATCATGTTCAGATATATTAAGAAATGGCAAGATAGCATGCCTTGCAAGTAGTGTAGACAATGGCAATTTTCATCTAATTAATATGAATTTATATGGTCACTTCGTAAAAACGCAAAGATAAATGTCAAAACTATTTTTGAAACAGTGAGAATTTTCCTAACTAAATCTGAGAAGAAAAACAATGTCTCAGACAAAAAAACCCATCAATGGGCTAAATGCAACCATTTTGCACTACAGACAGCAGTTCAGGAGTTAAGAGCACCACAGTTAAAGATCACTTGTGAGGACCACTTTTAAGGATTTGTAACTCTAAATTCTATTCACACTGAAAAAATAAAATTCCTTTTGTCATATGCTGTAGCTGAAGTTACCCATTAACTTCATCTACATCATCTAAACAAAGAACTAACTGTTTCATGACTGTGCTTGGGCCTGTGCTAAGATGACCTCTGCTGCAGAATACCAAATACAAAGCAATCTTTGAGACAAGTAGCATTAATATCTTAAATTAGTGAGACTAGGGAAGACTAAATTGCTAACTAAATCTAAGAAAAACAATATCCCAGGGGAAAAAAAAAAACAAACCACAACCAAAAAAAAGCAACTATTTGATTCCTATTTTGAAAAGGAAAATATTTATGGGTACATAGCCAAGATGTCTGAATGTGAGAACAATGCTTTTGGACAGAAAGGTGTTGCATTACTTACTGTTTTTTCCCCTTCCTTCTCATGAAGAGCAACAGATAAAAAACTACCCTCGAGGTCTTTTCACAACTATAGTTTATATCAAAAGTGTGTGTTGAGAGGGAAGTAGGGAAAGAATAAATACAGACGCAAAACCAATGACAGCTCCTAGGACTGCTACTGACCCAGCATTACCCCCCCAGAATACAGTTTACGAGTGCTACTGCAATGGAGGCTGCAAACCTCCAAAAACAGAAGTTGGATGACCTGTCAGAGGGTCATGGAGAGAGACTACACTTATTCAGCTCAAACTGCAAGAGGAACAACCTTTTTTTTTTTTTAGAGCAGTTTGTCAAATCACAGCACTTAGTATTCTAAAAGGAGACTGAAGTCCTGCCATAGATAATGCTTTTATATTTGTTACAAACATTTTAAGTTACACAAATGAGTCCTAAGAACCCAAAATACTAAGAAACAAGCAGCATTAACATCTTAAATTAGTGAGACCAGGGAGGACTTCAATGGATTTTAAGCTGCCAACTGCATAAAATTTCTCAAGTCAACTTATTATGACAAGTTGAGTTAATTGGCTTATGTTATAGCCTCAGATACAATCTGATCAAAAAAGGTTCATGCTCTTTCTCATGCAAGCATGCATACTTTAATTTTTCCTCTTAAAAAAAAAAACAAACACGAAAGAAGTCATCACTCCATTCAAATACAACTGGTTGTAGTGATGTCCTATGTACACTATCTAACCACTACAGCATCACACAAGAAATAGGATCCCAGATTCAATTATTTCCACAGTCTGAAGGGGTCAAACTTTAATCTTTCACTTCAGAGTATGCTCCTTCCCAGTGTACACAGCTGTGGGTGTGCAGCAGCTCTCACCTCTGTTCAAGTTGCATCACTGGACAGTACAGACTGAAGATTCATGGGCCAGAAGAGACTAGAAGGAACATGGCTGCACAGGCTGCAATTAAAGCCTGGTGCTGAGAGAGGGGAACCGTAGGTCTCCAAAGAAGTCACATCTACCAGTTTTACATTCAAAGTTAAAATAACCTTTAAAGTAATCTGAGTTGGAAAAGCCTCTCTGCTCAGTAAGAGTGTCCAAGGTAATCTTTTCACTCCAGCCACTCACTTATACACCTAACCTGTACCACTTCCTTGTTCTTTCAAAGACAGGAAAAAATGTTCATAGTAAAACATCAAATCTAAAAATCCAAGCAGCTTTGAAAGGGCAAAAGAAAGAAGTATTGAGAATCCTACATGTAATCTGATCTCACTGAGCTTTGAGAAGCTTAACAAGAGCTAAAAGCAACCAAAGGGAAGGAACCATTTGTCGTTTTATGCTTTCCAAACCTTGATGCTCTTTATCCAAGTCCCCTAAGGCTACTCAAGAGCAGGAGCCACATATACACAAATGCAACGATTCCAGACCTTTAAGAAAGTGTTATGGCTCATGCAGTGGGGTTACTTTGCAATTGTAACAAGAATAAGGCAATAATCTGGTTCAACTTCATGAACATGCCATGTGTAGAAAAAATGAAGTGTCTGGTTTTATCAAATCAAACCTTAAGTCCTACAAAAAAATTACATTTTTTTTCTTCTACGTAGTGTCTAGTCCAGCCTTTTCAAGTATCAAAGCTATTTAGGCATTCACCTTGAATTTAAGTTTACCAAAACTGTAATATTTCAATAGTGTTAGTATACCCTTACTGAGTGGTACTTGGAGAGGTATTTAAGAAACAGAACTGACCACTTAATAACTAACATTCTAGCTATATATTATGACACACAGATCTATAAAATGTTCTTCAACGTCTACATGAACAATAATCAAGTATCAAGTGTTTTGAACTTTAGCTTAGTTATTTAGCTCTCTATGAACATGAACACTGGCATGCTGACAAAGTAACATGAAGATGGAAATTTTTTGCTACCATGAAAGTGTAATTTTAACTTTTTCCTGAATTCTGCATTAATGGACAATCTCCTCCGATACACAAATGCAGTAAACTCATGTGACTCTAGTGAGCTGCTGTCTTCAGTCAACTGTGACATACATACAACTGCTTGTGCAATTACTTCTCACCTGCTACTCCACATAACATCCATATTATTGCCTTGTTACCCTACTTTTAATCTAAATGAATACAACCATGAACACTCACTGTAAACTTGTCCTCCCTTTTCTTCCGGTAGCCATATGAGTTTTTCCTAAGGGAAAGAAAACAGTTATCAGAACCTTGCCTATAAATGAATGGAAGGCAGTTGGTGAAAACAGGAGAAATTAATTCAAATTGCTATTTCAGCCATCTTCATTCTAGACAGGTTATTAAAAAAAAATGTTTTAAGGAAAAATTTCTAGCAAGCTCTCATTAAAATAAAGGTACGGATCTTATACAAGTCAGCATAAGAATACACTGATTACAAATAATTCCTGTTTTAAAGCATCTCAGTGCTGATTACATATAAGGCTTAGACAAAACCTTTCAATAACCAAAGTAAAGGTTTTAGTCTTTTTTTTATATACCTATGTAACTTTTGAAATATGGCTAACAATTTTCAATTCAGGTAAAGCCCCTCCAAAACATTTTCAGCGCTTCTCCCCCAGGCCTGCTTCAGGTAAAGCCCCTCCAAGCAGCAGTTTAAAATTTGCAATGCATTCTAACTTGGTTTCAATATATTTCCTAAGTTTTCTGTTTGACTTCTGATATTCTAAATGTATTCAATACAGAAACTTCAGAATATAAATCTAAATACTGACTATTCCTGTACATTTTTGTAGCCTGTAGTTTGAGCAATCTTGTTTTCTATGTCCTTAATCATATTTTCATCCACTAGTTATAACACAATTTGGCAAATTAGATTTAGAAAAGTATTACAATCCTTGCATAAAATCCCCACTTAATTTTGCAAGGATACAATACAAGTCTAATATAGGATCATCTGCAAAGACTTGAGTTATCTTCCAATTCAGTAAGTCACTCAAAACGTGATTTACTTGCAGACAGAAACACAGCCATCATTAAACAAAGCTGCACAGTACTTTTATAAAGCACTTATTAGAACTGTACTGTATTAAAAAAATTCCAAGACAAGCCTGCTAAATTCTCACATTAATAATGATGCCACAAATTTTCAGCTTCCTGTTTTGGTTTTGGTTTTTTTTGTTTTGGTTGTTTGGTTTTTTTTTTTGTTTGTTTGTTGTTGTTTTTTTTTTTTAACTGTGTAACAACAGTTTCCTTAGTTGCATGTAATCCTTTTTCCTCCCTCCATACCAATCCATCATCTTTGTTGTTGTAAATGTCTAATTTGGGCAAAATTTTGATCTTTCAACTGAAAAAATTAACAATGAGCACTGCTAGTACAGGTTCAGGTGCACATTCTACACTGCTGAACAATGGAATGGGCAGAACTGCTTCATTAAAGTCAAACAAATAATATGCAAAAACTTTCTTACAACAGATGAAGAAAGGTTAGAGGATTAGATCTTATGGCTATAAATTGTTCATCAGTTGCCATTAATGATTTTCATTTGGTAGAAGGGTATGCAAGTCCACTTTGCATTAGTTCTATATTTAGCACTTTCTCTGAAGTACTTTCCAAGATTTTAGCTTTGAGGAGAGACAGTCTCAATTTAAAATAGTAATGAGAACAGTATAGTACCATACCTCTTTACTAACAGTAGTTTAGAAGCAGCCATACTGGGTTGCCCAGAGGACAACTACAGAGTACACTCACCTTCCTCTACCTAATCCGGGAGACGAATCAACGCTGGTCTGTTCCATCCGTCCAGTTCCTACTTCCCTCTTGGTATAACTCGTAGTAGCATTCTGCATCCGTGTCCTGTTTTGTCCTGGCTGCCGCGTCTGTGGACTCCTGACGCCATTGATTAAACGATCAGCAGAAAAGTTGAATATTGTAGGACTGTCTAGAAGCCCAGGTCCCCTTTCTGCACTGGGTATTGTATGTCGTATATGAGACTTGCTAGGATTCCTACAAATTCAAAAGTCATTTCAACATACGTACTATGAGAGATCTTCTGAGGCCTAAGTCTATATACAGAATTCAGAAGAAGCAAGATCTTTAGTCCTTTATTGCATATTTCATTTAGAAGAACGCTAAATATTCATTTTAACAGGTCATGTGAACTATCAAAATTAACCTTTTCACTGTCTATTTTCAACTATGGCTTTACTAAAAACTACTTGAAACTGAAAATACTATATGAATAATCCTGCTGATCACATGCCATCATTCAGAGTAATTCATCTGTATACCCTAAATCATGGCACAGACAAGTTCTCAGCTTTCAGACAGTCCATTTACATTTAGAAACAGTATATCTGCTAACAATAGCAGCACCATCTGCCCTTTGGCCTCACTTAACCTTGCACCAGGTTCAATTTCACAAGTATTTTCAAGTTAGCTGGTGCTACTAAAACAAGCAGATTAAAACCCCACATGCCAGATAATAAAGTATTATGTATATTGTTAAAACATGGTTGAACTTACCTGTTCCTGGGAGGATATTGTCTGAGCGTAGTCAATGGAGAAGCAGCAGGCTTGAAGGTAGGAGATGTGAACCCATTGATAAATCCAGTATTTGGAAATGGTGTAACCTAAAGAATATATTCCATGCTCATGATTATAAACAAACTGAGTACTATTTTTTCTTAATCCTGTATTTTATGTCATTCTATGCAGGGCAGTACTTAAAAGATTGGCTCAAACAGCAATGGAGCATTTGTCCAGTGCCTTGTAACCAGCTTACAAAATGCTGGGTTTTGAGAAGACAACCACTACACATATTCAAGTTCTGATAATTTGTTAAGACAATTGAAAAACATCGAGCCAAAATTCTTGGCAGTAAGTTAAGTAATGCTCCTTCTGTTTCACATCATACTATGCATGACTTCAGAGTACAGACATACTTCTTCGTCAGAAGCATGTTCATAGTAATTTCTCCAAACTCACTAGCACACTTTTTTCTGTTGTTGTTTTTTTTTTTTTTTTTTTTAAAAAACCTGAATAATGACAAGACACTGAACATACTAAAGGAAAACAAGTTTAACTCATTGCCTTTTTTTGTTTTTAAAACACAAGCAGGACAAACTAGATTTTTCCTCAAATACTATTAAGTACTTGATGAAGTGGTAGGTAGTTTTACAATTTTGAGGACATGTGTTGCCATATTCTAGTTTCAGAACTAAAACTGTATGCCCATACTACTGGGTGTATTTAATCTCAAATTAGAGATGAGATAGAGCACTGCTAGAGTTTATGCCAAAGGAGAAGAGGAGACAAACTTCTGCTATATTTGCACACAAGTCTCTATATGCAAAGTGCAACCCTGTCTCATGAAAATTATTCCTGTGTCATTGTTCCTTGTGATCCCTGTTCTCCTCACAAGAAATTTCTATTCAAGTATAGCTCCTCCTATAAACGGTTCAAGAAATATCATATTACATTAATGTACACAAAATACAGCTAACTAATGACAATATGCTGCAAAACAGTGGGAGGCAAAGCCCTGCCAGTTAATTTTCTGTTTTTACTAAGAAAAGTATGAGATCTTTAATGCTGGCAAACTTGTAATATCTTCCCCCAAAGGCCAGGACTAGTAAGCTTTCTGGAATACAAGAAGTTCCAGGATGACAATAGGCAGATACACACTATGCTGTGCTCGAACCTGTGGCCAATTAATCTATGTCTTCTACACCAGTGCCATCCAACTACTTCATTATCCCACAGCAAGACTGTGCAACAGTCAATCCTAGTTTATTTAGAGGAAGAAACACATTCATTGCTGCTTAATAAGGTGGCTTTCTCCTGGAAAAACATTGTTCACTATGCTACCTTGTCTTTTCCGCATTCTTCATCCCCCTTAAAAAGCCTTCCCCTGCAAGGGCTCTGGCTACCTTCCCTGTGTGTGAAGTGTTTAGCACACCAACTTTTTAATTAGCTTGCTGTTCAGTATGCAGGAAGTTTGCTCAAGTTTGTTCAAGGACACTTTAATCCTCTGCCAAAAAACCTCTAAAAAGCTTCTAATTTTGAGCATTGCTACCCTAGTTTCTTTTAGCCGCAAGTAAAGAGGCATTTACAGAGGGGAGAAAGAGGTTCCTCACAGGACAACCTTAGTCTCCCAGTTATTACAGAAAACTGTATTCATATTAGTTTTTGTAGGATAACAAAAGGCAGACTAAAAGGGGCCAAGGTAGTTCTGATGGGACTGTCACAATGGAGGAGAAGACGAAAGCAGCATTGCAGGATGAAGTCTTTAGTAAAGATTTATTTTGGTAATGGTTAATTACTAATCTTTAGTAAAGAACTGCCTCAAAAACTAAAAATTGAGAATCACATGGCAGTCTGAGACCAGATGCAATTTTCAAATTATTAGTCTTGTACACCAGAATTTTGAAGAACTGTTTTTCAAGAAGAATCAGTATCTTAAACTCCCCTCTTCAGGATACATATGCTTCCTATCCTTTGAAAAGAATGCAGCCATTTCATAATCAAGAGACTTACCAATGAAGGGTCAAGGTAGCTGTGCGTGGCTGACCAGGTCTGTGGGCCAATTAAGCTGTACAATGGAAACTGCTGATGGGGACTGTATACTGGAGGTAAGTAAAAGGATGTTGTGTAACGCTGCTGCGTGTAGAGGTTCATATCCAGAGGTCTATATCCATTCTTTGGCAAAAATGTGTTTATAGCTATTGCCTTTGCTTTTATCCTTGCCTGCAAAGGAGATTAGATTATTTATTACAGTAGCCTTTCAAATTAAATCAGGATGGTTCAAACTAGCAGCTCTCAAACTTTTACTGGACACTTGTCAGTCACTGCTTTCTCCTTCAAGGAAGGCAGGGACAGCTGAATGCTTCCCTGCTGGCCTGATACTGGGATGGATATACCACTGCCAGAAAGGAGGAAAAACAAAAGGTAAAAGGGCATGTGCTACATTTCAAAATCTATCTCCAGGTCAAATGGCTGCTGAGATTGGATCATTTAAATTTATATTAGAAAACACAGTGAGTCCCACAAAAACCAGAACATATACACACATGCCCCCCAAAACCCATAAAGCTCTATTTACCTTAATTGGTTTTCCTTGGAAAGTTTTCACTTCTTCTCTAAGGTATCTGTAAGCCTTTAAAAAAGTAATTATAAAATTTTTCAAATATAATTTAAACAAAGGAAACTTAAGTTTTGACAGGCTAAGTCTAACAATAATTCTTGAAGTGTCTACTAATGTTAGACTATAGAAAAACCTCATATGTAATCTGCATTCAGCAAGATTTAAGTTATTGCAGAAATGCTTCAGTAGCATTAAAACAAGATTTTAATTCTTACGATTGAAGCATTTCAATGTGTCATCCAAAATATCAATGTTCTTAGTACAAAAAAATATAGCTTTGGCCAGGAAGCCAGGATATGCGAACAGGGTTATGTTTAATAGTATTGGTAACTGGGTATTAGCTAAGGGGAAGCTTTACTGGTTTTACAGGTTAGGGTATTTTTCTTTTTGAATTGTTACACATTTGTAATATAGTTTACGACCCATCAATCCACCCTCATTTACTGTTACATTCTAAAATACTTCAGAAAAATAGTGTTACCTGCTGTGCATCGGCTTCTGATTCAAACGTGATGAACCAATTGTCATTATAGGCAAACTCACAGTTGATAAACTTAGGCAGATTATCTCCTTTGAAAAGTGCTTCAACCTCCTACGGAAAGTGGTTTTGATAAGAAGGGAGAGAAAAGGGTGGGAGAAAAAAAAAATGGATGGACAGAAGAAAACATCAATTTAAAGTGCAGAGCTCTGGAACTCCAGGTAAGAAAGATAAAAAGCACTTTGGGGCTTACAAAACAGAACTGAGAACTTCAGAACACCTGCAGTAGTGTTACCTCTCTCCAGTCTCCCCACTAGCTAGAATGAATTCAAACAAGCATCATCTAAGACCATACTGCAAGTAGAAGTTGCCTGCTCCCTTTAAATCAAGGGAGAAAAACTATTTAGGCCATAGAGAGACACTTAAATTTGGCATCAAGTGCAGAAGAATGTCTATTTCTCCCCTGTCCCCAAAACCAGAGCTACACAAAAACCTGTGCATACTGCACAGGATAGGCGAACCCCGCCTTTTCAGCAGAAACCTGGAGATAACACTATCTCAAGTATCTACAAATTCATATATCTGAAACAGGGTTTATGTTACCTCAAAAACAATCAGCTAGTTTCTACACCTTGGAAAACACACACCTTGGACTTTGTATTTGTTTTTATCCATTTGCATATTATTTATTTTTGTCACAGAGTTCAGGCAAGCAGCATCAAAAAGCAATGCAACTTGGGAGGCCTTACAGTATTTTGGAACTTTGCTGCTTAAATAAAGCCTGACCATGCTACGCCAGAAAACGTATTCTATTAAATCTGTTGGGTTAAGTACAGATTTTCCAGTCTGGCAAATTTAAATACATAATGTACAAAACACTTCACTTCAGACCACCTCTTTTGAAAATAAAGGCTCCTCAGAACTTTGTTGTTGTTAAGCATTTAAGAGCAACCACCCAGTGTTAATATATTCAACCTGACAAACAGATGACAGGGAATAAAAAAAGAAAAAAATCAATAATATTAAAAACTAGGCAGTCTTTGAAAAGTTACATTTCATTTAGAAAGCTAAAAGCAGCTGGTAAGCTATCTATATAGCATACGTAACTTCTTCCCTCCAATTACTTTTAGCATTTTGTTTCATGCTCCTGTTTACTAAGGCCACTTACTTCTTTATTATAATTTTTAATCTGCAGTACTTTTTATTTCTGTATGAATACTATCAAGAAGAGCAATTCTTTCAGAATTTTTATTCTTCCTTGTAAAATTAAATAGAGTAGAAATTAAAATATCTCCCCATCATCAAGAATCTGTGCCTTCTCCTTTTCGAAAATTCAAGATGGTTTAATCTATGGCCCAAACATTTTTTTCTAGTCTTTCCCTTAGTCATAGTCCCAGCTACATCAGAGTTGCACTAAGTATCTTTCAAAGAATGAAGTTCTCCCCTCTCGCACTCATTCCACAAGCCAGCGGAGATCCTTAGGGACTCGTTGACACCTCTATCCTCAGCTTTATAGAAATGTTTGCAAAGCTTTAAGCACTTTACCCTAACAAGCTTCAAGGTGCAGCAGTGGCATTTTCCATTCTAAGACTTACCTTCCCTCATCTTCGTTTGCTATTTATCCAAGGAGCTGAGTGTTGAGTGCATATGGATAAGCCAGAGTCCAAGAAAATTATTGTGTCTCTACCAAACACAGCATTGTCAGTGTTTCAGCCCTCTGCAGAGCTACAGGTTTTACCACAGTCTTCCTATGAGCAACATGCTTCTATGAAGTATATTTATTATCCAAACACACACAATAAACTAAGTTAGTTTCTAACAATGTTTGTAAACCTAACAATGTAGTAAGAAATGTGATATGCTTATTGAAATCTGGAAGAAATCTAACTTCCAAATCCTAAGGGAAAAGCATTCTTTACTGAACAATTAAATACTTACTTCAATGGGGGTAGATTCAGGTACTTCACGTAAAATCACAATACAGCGATTCTGATTTGGCCTAACTTTTTCCCCCTTCTCATCCACTTGGACTAAAGGCAACGCTAAGAGAGAAAAGACAAAAATGTATTTTAGCTGTCAGCAATCGTAATAGCTTTGCACACCAAAAGATTCTGTGGACACAGTTTTACAACGCAAAGCTTTTTGTGCTAAACTTCAATTATTTTTGAACATTAAGAAAAAAGCAGAAGACGACTGAAGATACTTTCAGACATATGAAACTGAGTAGACAGTTCACTCTTTCTACGCTTCCAGCCTACAAAATCCCAATTCATTAGCTTTTACTTCTAAGGCACACATTGAGTCATGTTCTTTTTTGATTCTTACCTTACTGGTAACATCCAGTAGCCTCTTCTGAGAACTTAAACTCACATTATTCTCATTTACACAGATCATTACTCAATACCTCAAATGTGAAGTAGCTTTGATAAAAGCAGTCTGTAACTGTGATGGTCTAAACTGGAAGCTGCTTGCTCTATTTAATGCTTTACAGAAAAAGGATGGCATTGTATTGTGATACATTAACAAAAAAAGGAAGAGAGATTGAAAATCCGGATTAATAGTCCTATGGCAATGCTTTCTAACACTGAGGGATTTTTACTTACATCTCAGCACTTCAACAATCAAATCCATATCAGTACTGAGTTTCTTGACATGATCAAGGTTTGCTACTGTCATTATTGGCACATACTGATCACTGTCCATCTGTGACATAAGGTACATGTCACTGGCAAGATTTTCTCTGTTGGGAGAGAAAAAAAAATGGGGAAATGTCACAGATGTAACTTTTGCCAATAAACTTGAGACAAAAACTCATCACATAGTAGAAGGCAGATTCCTACACTAAATTTTGTTTTCAGCATTTTCACCAACTCCCCATCCCAATTCATCTACGATATTTCACTTCCTAGAAAACATGAAATTGTCTTTTTCTTCCTTCATGTAACAGTATTGGAATCTTCCTGTTCAGGCAGCACATTACCCCCGCAACTACGTAATATTGTTAGGAGTTTATTACTTCAAATAAACTGACTATAACTGGTTATGTAGGAGTATTCAGATTAGCAATTGTTCTAGGTTATTAAGATGTGTTTAGGACGTTTTTATCTAAACACAAGCACTGAGAATAATTAAGTACAAGTAAACTGCTTTTATGATCTTGCATCAGTCTCTAGTGGAATGTGTATGATTTAGAGCCCTTAATTTTTTTTTTCCTTTTTAAATTGATCCGTAACTTAAAATATAAAGGGATCTACAGATGCACATACAAAAATGCTAGTTTGTATCAATGCAAATTTAAAAATTATTGGCTTAAACAGAGCTTAGCAAATGGCTTAAGCGGCTCAATTTTCATTTGCCAAAAATCACTAAGTCAAAAATTCACCTGATCTGTAATTGCTTGTAACTAGTCTTACTTCAAAACAATGTATTTGCTAGCTTATGTTTTAGGCCCAGAAGTTTCACATAAGCTTTAAGAGGTACCTCAATACAATACTTTTTGCCCAAAATCTCATACTTTCCACTTGGTTTTAAGTGACAGCTGTGAAATATGTTAACATACACCCCAAGTTAGGTAACATCTTGTTAGTTACCCTCCAGTTTGCAACATTTAGGTATATACATACCTAGATAAGCAGAATTCCAGTGTTTTTTTCAGTAATTCTCGTAAATCTTCCTGACCTTCTGGCTGCAACTGTTCGTTTCCACCTAATAATTAAAATACTTAGGTTTAAATTTAGTTCTGCTATATTACACAATAGATATTTTAATCAAGCCATCATGTCTATTACTGGTTGTATAACTAGTAACAAATTTTCAAATTCAATAAATGTTCATTGTGTATTAGTTCACCACCCACCAAAATTGCCCAGGAACACTTTTTATTTAAGACAAAAAAGAAAAACTCTATCTGACTTCACTTGTTAACCTCTGTTCTCCAAATACATAAAAATTTGAAACAGTTTTAGAAGAGCAGCTACAAACACATCTCAAAGTACTGAACTTGATTTAGTTCGTATGTCTGTCTTCCAGTCTTAGGAAACTAACCAATTTCTAGCTGACTAAACCCTAACTAATGCAGTCAACTAATACAGCAAGTGAGCAATGTAATGGAGGCACTTCATACTTCTGGCCTCACTCTAAATTCCCAGCACACTAACTCAGAAAAGAGACTTTCAAAAACGTAATTATGAAATATCAGCAGATATCCAATCAATTAACAACAGATATGTGATCAATTAACAATCTCTTGGTTAAGAAGGAGAAACTAATTTTTTCTTATACCTGGAAGTTTCAAAGTTATCACATGGAAAACACTAATTTCATGTTCATTTTAGTTTAGACCCAGCACACTACAGTGAGTTGAAAGTAAACTAATTGTGTCAGTGGGAGAACTGTTTAAAGATCACAAGTTTAGTGTGGCTTTGAGATTTACAAAACATTTAGTAATGTTACATAATGTTACATAAATGTAAATTAGTTTTTTTAAAAAGTATTTCACACCAACTATTACCCTCTATATCCTCCCCTTCTTCAGTAACTTTCATCCTTTTCTTCAGCTCTCCTTAACCTTTCTTCTTCCTAAAGCAACTTCTAACTTCCTCCCACCGTTTTGTCCTTCACGTGTTCTATTCTGATATGGATAATGCCAACACCTGAGAAATACACATAACATGTACTAACCACTATTTCCCTCCCCCATCTCCTCTTTCTTCCTTGCCCAAAACCTAGCAAAGACCAAAATTATACGCATTTTTAAAAAATAATAATTAAAAAAATAAAAATAAGATTTCAGATTTGGGACCACCTGTGTTACTATTCCATCAAATGGTGTAGATCCGACCTGCTGTTCAGCTGCTTTGCAACATTATTTGACCCTTGTTAAAAGTTAACTATTTTGGGCATGTAAAGGACATGCCAACAAGTACTAACTCTAAGCTGAGGAACACTGTTCCCTTCTAGAGTGCTAGGCACCATTAATATAATTTTCTATTTACCAGTTAGTTATTATTTAATATTCCCTAATAGTACCCTTAAGCAGAAGAATCAAAAAGAACTTTCAGTTTTCAACACAAACAAGGATGATGCCACAACTGTGTCTGATTCCAGCTGTCTTGATTTCCAACTATTATGGAGGCTATACTGGTCATTTCAGACGCTCACAAGTCTACGGGGCTGGATGGGATCCACCCAAGGGTACTGAGGGAGCTGGCGGAGGAGCTTGCCAAGCCACTCTCCATCATTTACCAGCAGTCCTGGTTAATGGGGGAAGTCCCGGACGACTGGAGGCTCGCCAATGTGACGCCCATCTACAAGAAGGGCTGGAAGGAGTATCCGGGGAACTACAGGCCGGTCAGCCTGACCTTGGTGCTGGGGAAGATTATGGAAAGGTTCATCTTGAAGGCGCTGCCTG
>VZTQ01000223.1:0-102175 GCA_013400755.1 Pelecanoides urinatrix | reverse complement strand
CTGTGTTCAGTTTTGGGCCCCTCACTACAAGAAGGATATTGAGGTGCTGGAGTGTGTCCAGAGAAGGGCAACGAAGCTGGTGAAGGGCCTGGAGCACAAGTCTTATGAGGAGCGGCTGAAGGAACTGGGGTTGTTTAGTCTGGAGAAGAGGAGGTTGAGGGGAGACCTCATCGCGCTCTACAACTACCTGAAAGGAGGTTGTAGTGAGGTGGGGGTCAGTCTCTTCTCCCAAGTGACTAGAGATAGGATAAGAGGAAATGGCCTCAAGTTGCACCAAGGGAGGTTAAGGTTGGACATTAGGAGAAATTTCCTTACTGAAAGAGTGGTCAGGCCTTGGAACAGGCTGCCCAGGGAAGTGGTGGAGTCACCATCCCTGGAAGTATTTAAAAGATGTGTAGATGAGGTGCTTAGGGACATGGTTTAGTGGGTATGGGGGTGTTGGGTTGACGGTTGGACTCAATGATCTTAGAGGTCTTTTCCAATCTTAATGATTCTATGATTTTAAATACATGTTATAAAATCAGGTAAGCACAGTGAACAAGGAGCAGACCTCTCATGAACCTCAAGAAACACCCATTCTTTCCCATCCCTCATCTCAGTTCAAGTAGTAATCCTACATGCATCCTGCAGACCTTCTGTCCCTTTTAGTGAAATATAAGCATGGCTGAATTTCTATGCTAGTTTCCAGATGTTTCTTAAAACATACCATCTGCTATAGACTACAGCTACTAACAGTTACACTGAAAAAACCATGAGAGTTCATTTAAAAAGAATGCAAAGAAGTAGACTAAATTGTTGCTTATTTTAGCACTTTAAATACAAGACTGATCTTTCAGTACATTAATATTACTACCTGAGACACAAATGGTATGTGAATTTCATGTCAGTACCTGACCCAACTAGAAACATGAAGCTTAGACATGTAGATATATAAATGTAAACGTCTACACTAGGGACTTGCATTCAGAATAACATTTCAGATAACAATACTCAGTTATATCCAGAACTTATGATCAATTCTGTGCGGTATCTCATAAGGCCTATACTCAAACAGGAGGAGACTAGTTTCCAAGTATGTCTAAGCCCGAGAGCAAAAGAGACAGGATTTTCTGGGGTCTGTTTACAGAATGCATATATTGAACAATGAAAGCGGTGTAGGTTTTTTGGTTTGTGGTTTTGTTTTTTTTTTTTTTAATGGATGCTCGCTGTTCAACTCATTTTCTTTTTTTAAACCAAGTCCAAGCAAATATCAGTTTTCTCTTACCTGTCTGGGTGGTTTCATGCATAGACTCATACTCTGAATGATCGAGAGCCAAAGGGTTCATATCTGTCTGGTCTGACACCAAAACAGCTGGTGACGGCTCCTGCAGCTCTGTCAGCACTGCATTCTGATGCTTTTTGTCGCCATCACCATTGGCATCCAGTCCTGGAGCAGAGATGACAAACACACTCAAAAAGCATTCCTTCTAATCACAGTAACATCATAGTTAAAATTAAATCTGAAGTAAAGTGGCTTACATATTTACATTCATTTTTGTAACAGCAAATTAAAATTGAGAAGGGTCTGCACTGAATTTTACCTTTTGCTTGAACAGCAGCTAGTAATTCTTACTCATACCTTCTTTACAAGAATCTGGAGGTTGGTCAGGTATTTCTTCCCACGTTTTGCTCACGCTACCATCAGCGGCACCACTTGCTTCCAAGTGTAACATATGATTTCCCCACACCTTTGCATTAGGATTTAACTCGGAAACCTTGGTTGACTCCTACAAAAAGAAATTCTTTGATTATGCATTTTGTGGATGCACAGCACATGTCTGTGCGTATATATGTACAGTTTCAAATAACAGTATCAGATGTACAACTCAAGATTGTATAGTCAAGCTTTTTTCACATCTGAATGTATTAACTGAATTGCCATCCCATAATCCTTTCAGGTACAAAAACAACTAAATTGTGCAGCACATAATTCATTTCCCTGATTAGGAATCACCAGAAAAGGCTAGCCAAGCAGAGTAAACTACAACAAACACTTCTTTCTTCACCTTTGACGGACTTACTCAACCTGCACTTGCCCTAGATTTCAGACAGTTCTCCAATATACATGTTAACTCAATGTTGATTATGTTATTCTATCTTTCTGCGAAATAACATAAAAAAATTAAGAAAACAGAAAAACACAGGGGGTTTTTTTTGGACTTATATATAAGTGTAACAGTTTTAAGGAAGCATTATGGAAAATTGAAAGCAATGAGATGTGTGTGACAACTTCTGTCATTACTTCAAGAGAAAAAACAGTTTTTTAGGTTAGTTTTCCCCTAGGCAGGACAAAAAGAATGCATTACCAGATCCAGGTAAATCATCTTAGGCCAATTTCCTTTAATCTGGATTGGAAATCGACACATTTAATGGTCGTATATGGTTTTATATAGCCATTATATTAATGGTTATATTTGTGCTTCAGAGAGGCTGCTCTCTGCAGTGCCAACATCTACAATACCACTTTGATAGTAACATGAGACAGTTTTCTCTTGTTTTGCTAATGTTTGAGCAAATGTATCAAGTTATTCCATATCCAGAATATCTTTGGTGTGTTTCAATATGACGATTATACTGGGAAAGAGCTCATGATAACACATACTAAAAAAGCTTATTAAAATTTGTTTTGTAAATTTAAGGATGCTAGGAACATTACAGAGTTTAAGACAGGCACTTCAAAACTCCATGAAGCTGTAGTTACTCTGAAACATGTACACTCAGACAGTCATTATCATAGCGCATAGAAAACACATCCAGAAGGTAAAAAGATCTAAGGAATCTCAACTTAAACACATCCACCAAATGACAGAGAAAAGACTTATAAAAAGTAGAAGTGTTTGACATAACTACTTGAATAGTAAGGATTCAAAGATGACAGCAAGTTCCATCAGTTTCCATTTTTAATACAAAAAGTTCTCCCAGGAGATAGCAAACAGCCTCTAGTACAATCCACTGCCGGCACTGCAACTGCTGGGCAAGGTCAGAGCAGCTGCTGTGATGCAGTTGGTGCAGAGAACAATACTAAACGCTGGCTCTGCCCAGCGGGGAAGGAAGAGGAGCAGCAGCTGCCGCAGGTCGGCTTTGTTTCTTTCTTACCCCAGCTAGCCAAGATCCAGTCTAGCTCATTCCCCACGCTTCTCCTGCAGCCACTCCTTTCTACAGCACTTCAGAAGATCATCTCCGGAAGTGAGCAAAAGGTTTCCTAATTGCTACCAAGCAAGAACTTTAAGATTTCAGGAAATCCACAAACATTTCTTCCTATATGAAGGTAAAGAGCACTATTAACAGTCTGTAGAAAGTTTCCCTTCCACATACTGAAGTGTTCATCTCAAGTTCATCTAGAATCGAGAATCTGCAATCAAGATACTCTACCCAACATTTAAACTTTCACACAAGGTAAACAGAACCAATAAGAAGAAAAAAAAAATCAATATACAGCAACATTTTGAACTATTAGGTTCTGTATAGCATTCGGTTTTGCAAAAGAAAGAGTGATCAGCTTCAGGACAAAATAACATATGATATATTTAACTCTCTAATGAAACCACAGTTTGACTTGGCTTATTCCAATTCCTAGCTTCAGCTTTAAGCTTTAACACCAAATCACTTCTGCAGAATACTTACAAATTCGTCTTTATCTTGCCACCCGCAGGTACCAACATTTTCTGGTGCTAGCAGCTGATACGAGCATCTTCCCACTGCATATGAAGCACCTGTTAAATCTTCAGGTTCGTTCTGGAAGTTTTCACTAACTATACATAGTCTGTCATTCTTCACAGTATTGTTAGAAATTGTATTATTCCATAAAAAGCTCATCAGATATTCACCGTTACTAGCAGTAACAGTGTCAGAAAACAGCTGACTTGTCCAATCAGCATTGCCAGTCTGAAGACTGATGAAATGTGACCATATTTCAACTTCAGGATTTTGTCTGTCCAGTTCATAGGAGTGCTCTTGGTCACTTGATATGTCTTCCATCAGATGTAATACACACCGCTCACTGCCTCGCTGAAATCCTGCGGCATCAGGAGAGGCACTGTGTATTTCATAGGAAGGAGTAGCAGCATATTTGTCTACCTGCTTTGGGTCAATAAAAACTCCAAGCTCTTTATTTGAGAAAATCTTGTGATCTGGCTGCATGTGTTCCCAACTTGTGGTCAAGTCATTATTCATTTGAGTATTTAATACATAACTGGTGTTTTTCAGTTCAGTAGTGTTGGCTTCTAACTGCTTTAAATTCCCCGTGGTAAAAGCTTCTAGATTCCCAGTTGACATACTAAAACCAGTGAGGTTGTCCTCCTTTGAATGGACACTGACACACTGTTTTACTTCACCATCCTGAAGATTACATTCATTTACACCACACACACTTTTTTCATGATTTTCTGATCCTAGTTCAGTAAAAGGCCCAGCAGAAACTTGGGTGTTCCCAACCTCTGGCTCTGGATTGGCACAGTGATGTAACTCAGGCTCTTCCACTGTTTTACCACGCACATGAGAATATGAATTTTGACACAATGAAGGTAAACAATTATGGGCTTTATGTAAGAGATTACTGGCACCTTCCAGATTTTTTGTGTCATCTATCAATTTAACACTTTTATACATACAATTGTCCAAAGCTGCAGGTACAGTGGAGTTAGAGTAAGTATCCTGATCGTGAGTCAAGCCTTTATTGCAATTTAAGATGTTTTTATCACAACCAACAATATTAGCATCCAAATTCTGTTTTACATTTTCTGTCTTGTTATCAATTGTCTCATTTAGGTGAACTTCAAATTTTGTCTGTTTTACAGATTCTTTGGCTAACTCAGTCCCTGCATTCCATTGATTTTCCACTGCATGGAAGGAACATACATCCTGTTGCTCATCTTGTCTACAGTTCATGACCATTTTATTCATATCCTCATGTTCCACAGACACAGAAGAGACACTGTTTTTGTTATCTGAATTTGAATATTTGCATATTTTACCTTTATTCCCTGGTGACTCCTGTGAAATCTGAAATTCTAGGCTGTTTTCCTTTAGGAACATTTCATCTGTGCTTGTGTTATGTAGTTCATAAGATGTCAAAGGGCCATCACTTACCCATGATCGAGTTCTGCTCAAGCTATCAGCTTCCTCAAGCATGTCGCCTTTTAGCCTGATGATACTCACACAGACATCTTCCTCCATGCCACTATGGTTTGCAACTTCAGTGGTCTTGTTTTCAGTGCAACCCTTAATTTGAGTTTCAAAATCAGAACCTTCTTCCAAGTTTTCGTGCATTTCAGTCATATCCAAAGCTTCACAGCTATGCAAAACTGTACCTGTGCACTTCTCCTTAACTTTCAAGAATTCTTCCAAAACACTGTGATGTTCACTACAGTCAGCTGCAAACATTTGGCTATCACCATATGGTCTTTGAAATGTTCTCTTTTCCACACTTGAGTTTACTTCACTTTCTGGCTTCAGGAAACAGCCTTCTTCAGAAAGTTTTTCTACATGGTGACTTGCCAAAAAAGAATCATTGTCTATTTCATGTAACTCTAATGATAATTTAAAGTTACCCCTCATGTTCTCTACCCCCTGTTTAGTATTTATTTCCCTTACAACACTTGAGGGATGCCTACTTAAACCAAATGGTACAATCTCATGACTTCCCTTAATTTTTCCTGAATTACATACTCCGGTGTCTAATAACATACTGGAAACACAACCACTGTGTTTCATGTTTTCCGAATTAGGGCTGTATCGGTCCTCTTCAGCAGCATCTGCAAATTTTATAGAATCACAAGCTCTATGGAGTGATTCATTCCAACTGACAGCATTACCTATGGTATATACCTCCTCTCGTAGATTCTCAGGAACAACTTCATCGTATACTTTCACTCTTAAGCTATCTGTTACTGTATTATCAGTATTTAACCTGTGCACCTGACACCTGTTAGCCAGTAAGTTATCATAAGAAGATCGGATGTCTATACTACAATATTCCTTTATTTCCTTTTTCTGCATGTTTGTCCTATCCTCTTTTTTATACCCAAACAATTCTTTCTGTGAATTAAACTTAGCTTCCACTTGTGCCGATTGCTGCATTGGAAATTCCTCCCCAGTGTCTAGAGGTCGTGCCATGCTGCACATTCCTTCATCAGTAACAGCTGAGTTATCTACGTCTGCTGAAGTCTCTTCATGCGTGGTAGCTGGCACCTCTTCATCTCCTTTCAGGTCTTCAGCATCTACAACACAAATACTGTAAAACTCCCTATCTTTTGTATTTTGTCTGTTGTCTACATCAAGATAGGAAAATGTTGGAGACATCTCTCTATGTGAACTTGAAACTTTTTGTAGGCTGTCACTATTGCTGTCTTCAATGTTTACTGTTATTTCATTCTGCCTTGAATGGTCGCATGTAACTGCGTAATCCTCCAGAAAATTTCTATTTAAGGAAATTTCACCCTGTAAGCCTTTGTCTAGGATGTCTGGTACATGTGAAGTAGAAATACGATCAAACAAGCAATGCACTTCTGCAGCTACATTTTCATTATTAATATTACTATTAGTATTTTGTGTATTGTTCATGTGCTGACCATTACTATTAGATTTTTTAGGTGCTCTTTTTTTAATAACCCTATCTTTCTTTTCTTCACTTTTCTGCAGATTTCTATATGTACCAGAGACCTTCAGGAGGTGACTAAAGGAATTAAAGAGGCTAAAAGGTTTGCCATACGTTCTCCTAGAGCTCTCATGGGCAGTATTCTCCATGCTTTTGTATGACAGATATTTTGCTTTTCTATCCCAGAAGCCAGATTTAGAATTTGCCGCTGCGCAATCATCGCTACAAACGCGTTCAATGCCGACTATCGCAGCTGCCCCATTAACCGTCCTTCCCACAGTATGCAGATCCTGGCTTTCCACAGTTCCTAAAACTGAAGATAAAGTTTTACTTATCCTTGACTCTGGTGCTTCCTCTTCCACAGATTTTTGTAACAAGCCGGTTTTCTCCTCGTTCGTGCTGTTACTCAATTCTTTACTGAAGCAGCAGCCCATGTTTAATAAGTAGTGTCAGAGGAGTCTTCTCATTGCAAATCACCTTCCTCTATACACTAAACTAACTTTCTACTGCTACTGAGGAGACAAGCCAACACCCAGCTGCCAAAAATAGCACACTTTAAAACCATGCAGGGGTTCATATGTCATTGCCACTCAAAATCCAAATCCCAGTTGCTGAGCAGTGTTTTAATATTTCATCATATGCACTGTAATATTCAAGCCAAATAATTCTCCTAATGAGATTACAGTCTGTTTACAAGTATTACCAAGTCTTATGAACTTCCATTGTTTAATTTCCTGAAAAGTTTCCTTCATCCAAATCATTAAAATATTTAAATGACATCTTGCACAATGTCCATGTGTGCCAAAAAACTGCTTGCCTTCATATTTAATACAACTCCCGCCTTCTATACAAGGATAAATACAGTCTGGCTTCACACTTTTAAATCTGCTTTGAAAACTAAACTAGTGGAAGCTATTAGATCAAACACATTTTGGACCAATTTCTCCTTCTCCTCCCTTCCCCCAGAGCTGAACCTACACCAAGATTACTTCTTTAGGAAAAACAGGCTAAAGATAGATAAGACCTCATGTATTCCATTGAAGAGTCATTGTACGTTATCAGAAGCTAATTCTGTTCCAAGCCTTTTTTTAAAATTTGTTATCTGCATGAAAAAAAGCATACATAATCCCTCAGTGACTTACAGCACTGGAAGGGGCCTCATGATCATCTAGCCATCTCGTGGTACTGTGGCAGGATTAATTATACTTAATCTCCAAAAAATTTGTGTATTCTTTTACAAAAACAACCTCAGATGGATTTAAAAAGTAGTCTGACTAAATGCTACTTCTTCCAAAAGTCTGTCCCCAGTGTAAGTTTTCTTTGTTGCACATAAACAGACTTCTTTCTGACTTTATGACAGCAAAGAACATCTTTCTACACATGTATTTACATACTGGAAGACTTCTACTACTCTGAGTCCCTTTACTTGCTAAAAAAGTGGTTCTGTTTCTTGAAAAATAAAAACCCAGTAACAAAGCTGAAAGTAGCCAGCAATCTTTTCTGCTCTGAACAGAATTGTTCTTATTTGCCTTTACATAACCTGACATCACTCAGACCTCCTCTCAAATCCACCGCTATTATTTCAAATTTGGACACCATCCTTCAGAAAGCTTGCAGACTGTGCTACTACAGCACCACTCTGCTCCGTTACTTAAAAGGTACTGAAAGCACAGATGAAAGTAAGACAAAACAGACCCTTGAACTCTATTTAAAATGTTCTTTCAGCTGTACATTGAACTGAGTGCTATTTTTCAATTGGTTGTGCACCTTATGGTATGTTTAATCAAGATGTACTTGAACAAGAGTTCACTGTATTCGTATAGCAGTATATAGGGGTACTAAGGCTAATTAAAGTAGATGCCTTTCAACTTACTAGTAAGAGATCTATTTCAATTTCTATTGTAAACTATACTTGCAGGGTAAAGGCTGCTTAACATGGAGATCCACGCTCTAGTATTCCCCTACCATTACTTGGGTGTTTTTTTGCACGATTGTCATTGTGACTTATTTTACAGCTGCTTTCATGGCAAGTCACATAGCCTACATAAGGCTTAAGATATGATTCAGTCTTATCTATGTCGTCGGTATGGTCCCCTGCCACACTGCAAGATTTCTGCTTTGTTTCCAAAATTCCAAGAAAAAGAAAAACCAACATCTTTACCAGAGAAGCCCACAGTCACTTTTTCGTTTCAATCTCCTTCGCTTACTTTACTTCTGACAGAAAATCTACTACTATCAACATCGAAATATATTTATTAAGCATCGGTTCCTCTTTTATTCATTCATATCTAGTTGGTAAACTAAGCTCACATCTGTTTAGAGTAATGAACCAAAAGAGAAGCAAGCATTTTTTGTTTCCTGTTGTCACCTGAAGATAGAGAAAAAAATGATGCTGCACTGAACCACAGTAAGCAGAACCAGACTGGATTAAAATCAGGTAGAAAATAATATTAAAAAAGCTTTTGCTATCCCAAACTGTTCATAGTCTTATGATAATAACTTGCAAGTACAAGGTAGTACTGCGCAAGTGCAGAAACACTGTAGAAATTCAAATGTTTCACTTCAGTCTGCACTGCCGTCACTATGAAGCACTCCTGCAGTAACAGTAGTACAGTTCACATTTAGCAGCATAAAACAGATTAGAGGCAAATCTCTCCTCCTTATACAGCATGAAATGCTTCTGTTCTCTTCTGGGAAGCTTTTGCAAGGTATTTAAATATTTGAGTCATTTCTTATCCTACTTCTTATAAATACTCTATGTAACACAAAAAAGTGCAAAGCTGTAATGTAACCGACAGTGTAGCTTTTTCTCTGCAGACAAGTATTCTGCTCATAGGACAAATGAATCACAAAAAATAATGTGCTTTAGATCCTTAAGCACAGGTTACCATATATTTAAATGCCATGTAAATTTAAATGCCATAGGCAGACTCAGATTTGTATACATGAAACAACCATAATGGCTAACTTTCAGGGGAAACCTCCTATTCACCACTAATCCTCTGACCATACAAAAGATTGCTGAATTGGCTACGGAATACACCCCCTCCTCTGCAAGTCTGCTTTGAAATTGCAAAGTAAGAAAAGAGGAAGACTATCCTGCCCCTCCCAGCTTATCCAACATGTGAAGTCTCAAAGTGCCTGCAGATACATTGTTCTTAAGGATAGGAAGTCTGATGCATCATTGCTGCCATCTGCTGCATTTTTTTTAATTCTCCCGTGGGACAGAGTTATTCAACATGCTTGAATCCAGACTTAAAGCTATGCCAAGTCACTCCTCTCTTTAGCATTCCCTGGAATCAAGTACAGGGAAAGGGGGAGGGAGTTACTTATAATAGTTTTTTTGAAGAAATGCCATGAGCAAACAATTCAACTGTTTTAATGTCAGCATAAAGTCATACTAATACTTGCAAAGTTTACAACTATTCAGAAAACTCCCTCGTCAGGTAAACAAATAGCAAGATTTTTCCCCTCTGTGATTATCTAAGTGCCTTTAAGAGACGGACCAGAGCAAAGTCCACTTTTCCAGTGCTTTAATAAGCACTTCTGCTATCAACTAATGGGGAGAAAATGGGTGAAGCAATTCAGGCAAGTAGAAACTTCTTCAGTTTTCCCATACTCTTCTCCTTATGTGCAAAGGTCCTTTTTGTACTTGTTCCTTTGGTTTTATCTAAGAGTTCCAGATATAATTTCTATTTCTAAGAACCTATAATGAACATGCATTAAGTCACATTTCTCAATACTGTTTACTGTGGGATCACCATAAAAAAAAAACCCCAGCAACATAAATTTAAGCAGAAAATGCCACACTGTTAGGCTATATCACCTGAGGTTGGGTGTTTAACTTCCAAGACTCAGTAAGTCTTAAAAGCCCTCTGGCTAAGCTAAACACCACCATGTGACTTGAAAAGTACTTTAAAACTACCAGAATTTGTGCTCTGCCACTTCAGAGCCCAGCTCGGCTGAGGGGTGGGTTTTGTTTATTTTGGTTTTTTTCCTTTATACATATATACTTTGGCTTTGGTATATTTCTCATCTACTCAAAGCATAAACAGGTTTTCCACCTCCATGAAACGAAACTGCTCTGAAGCAGCACTTGCATAACTTGAACAATTTTTTTTTTTAACTAAGTATTTTAGTCCTATGTCCTGTACACACCTACACAGAAGGCAAAAAGTAAACATGCTTATTAACAGGAGTATACCTACCCATCTACTTTCATTTCTAGATGTACCTATTCCTTTACAGTTACAATAGCAAAAGTTAAAACAGTCCTTACAACCTTCTGACATCTAACTTCATTTATCCTTTTCCTATAATAAAGTCATGCAATCGTTACTAGTCCTGAAGAAACAGTGATTATCCTGCACTCCTGGGCCATACCTGATGTCCTGCCCACCACCAGTTAAGGGAAAAGAAGAGCAGCATCACAACAAACATCACAATGTCACTACTGCAGGCTTTTGGAAACGGCTGGTCAGATTGCTTAACTTTCCCTCCAATATATCAAGGTTAAATGGACTGTTAAGAGTTTAAATACACATTTTACATATTAAAGCAATTAAACATTAGCATTAGAAGTCATCTACAGGTGCAGAACTATTCAGCACTTTTCTTATGGTCTAAATCTACAATAATGTGACAGAAAGAGCGAACACTGAGCGGTATTGATCCTTCATGATGCTGATACCGTACATGTTCAGTTTAAGGTCTAATCCTCCCATCTCTCATTTAAAGCTATTCATGATCTCTTGAATTATTAAATATCACCTACATGTTATACAAACTGCTACTCAACTCTTAATTGGCATATACTGTATGTAATACTGTGTATTGTCAAATGATCTGAGGATTATATGCTATACTGAATTTTCACTAAACTGTTACACAGGGTCCTATATTAAACTAGCAAATCTAATTTTCTCAGTCCCTTTTTATTCTATGAGGCTTATTCTTGAATGGGTTGCAAAAGGATTTTTGAACAACATAACCTAGCAGCTCTAAGCCTGAGACATCCTTACACATTACCTCCTATGAAAAAAACTTTAGGAAGTACAGTTAAGACCCATCTTAAGTTTTCTGACTTGCTAGCTATTTTTACTGTGCTTAGAACCAACAATATGATTGAACTTTTATTTACAGTACCTATAAGCATTGACAAAACCCAGCACACCACATCGGTTTGAATTCCCATTAACAGAAGCCCAGGGCAACACATGATAATTATTCAACTAGAGAAAGAACGGGTGATGCTCATATTGCCATCAGACAGCAAGTTTAAATGGTCCCGTGGTAATATCCTCCACTGGAACATGCCAACATTTGCAGAATCTGTTGCTGCTTGATGACAAGAATCCCTTCTGAAGTTAATTTCAAATTTCCAGATCAGGTCTTTGATTCAGCCAATCAAGGAAAGAAAATTCTTTGGTCCTTAGAAAGTACTCTGAGAGGCCATGTATTCAAACGTGGGCATGGCAAAGGAAGGGTTCAGGATCAATGAGAAAGGAAAAACAGTGTGCCTTTAGCACTAAAGGTTAGTTAAGTCCTTTCTGGCAGATACAGGTCATATAAACTACCTCCACCATGGGATTTGGGTCTTGGCCTCTTTCCTCAGAGAGAAACCTCGAATTTCTAGCAGCAAAGTGTTACTGATCGAAAAGGAAACAGAGAAGTAAGTCAAAAGGGAGTGAACCATTTTTTAAACACTGACTTTCCTGGGTCCAGTCTGACAATGGCTTTCTCGGAAAGAGTAAGTGTCAATCAGGATACAAAAAAATCTAATGACAGATGTCACCTGAAGTGACAAAGCCTGCCTCTAGGTTAAAAAAAAGCCAGAAACACCAGCATATTTAACTCCCAAATTTATCAAAGCTAAGAAATTTGCTAGTATCCTCCAAATTATTACCTCCAATCTTTAGGGGTAAGTTACCATTAACAAGAAATTTACGAGGATCCTCAAGTTGCCAACTTCCTGCAATCAACTGGCGTGCAAAACTACTGAAATTCTGCTGTTAAATACTAAACTCAGCCAAATTAAAGAGGAGCTGTTGTTGGAAATGAACTATATTAGGCTTGCGATCAATCTACATTAGGCATTAAATAGCATATAGTTTTATAGCTACTTCAAGGCAGAAGAAATGACTTTGGCTCCCTCACCATGAGGTTAAACCTTTGAAAACTGTTAGTAAACAAGTGACCTCTGTAACTGTACCATAAGCAACTATGGAAAGGGATTTCTGAAGGGTTCCATTACAACATCAAAACTTTCGTTTTAATTCAGTCACTATTGACTATCTGTTCAACATTACTTACAGCAGAACGTGTGTTTTTTTCCTGCCAAAGAAAACAGACTTACTGAAGTCATAATTAGGAAAATTTATTTATTGTTAATATTTAAAGATACAATGAAAAATACTTTATATAATCACTTCAGAATTAAGACAGGTGTATCAAAATTTCCAGTAGAAATTCTACAACTTTCCTTGTGAACTGCCACAAAAGCACCCCAACTAGGTATCACCAGATCCTATAGAACAGAACAGCCAAAATAACTAGGGAATGTAATTCAGCAAATTTCTTTTAAGTCTATAAAAAAAGACTCCTAGAAATCCCACTAAATACCGTGACAGTATGGCCCCATATCAAATACACACTGAAGTAGGGATCACCACAGACATGAATCTATACCTTTATGCAGTCTAACCCCCTGATCTCAAAATAATTTAGACACAAAAGAAACAGCAGATGATTTTCAGTTAACCTGAAGCATGTACTTGGCTAAACGCAATCGAGTTAGGACTTCAGAAGTTTTTCTCCTTCCTATCACATTTTTGGAAAGATGAAAATGTCTTAATGATTTTAGTTTGCTAACTTCTTCCTGTACTCCATGACATTTTTCTCAAACTATAGCCTTGTTCCCAAAACTTGCAAGCGAAGTCCTGAAGCACTGGCAAAATATACTCACGCAAGCATGCCATTATGGAAGGGACTATCTTGAAAACAACACTTTTAACAGCATATATTGACAATGAATCTCATACAACAAAATGACCTTGTGATGCTGTCCATGTAAGAGTATGATACTGATATAACTTAGAAAAGCTTAATAAGCTACAGGTCTCAGCTTTTGGAATAATATCTTCAGCAAAGGAAAAGCTTCAATGTGAAGACTAATCAAGCCGCCTTTAATACTAATGCAGCTGTTGAAAGTGCACTGACAGTTCCAAGATTTTGAAACAAATCTGCAAGAGCCTCTTACTCAAGCTTACACACTGGTTTCTTGGAATTAATGCCTTGCAGGGGGAAAGAACAAAACAAAACAAAAAATCACAAAAGCTCAACTTTCAAACGTATGTCACAAAAGCAGGTTCAACTTTTTCCTCTACTGTCAAATAGGCAAAATTCACATCTGAGAAAGATAAAAGAGAACAGAAGAGAACCTAGAAACCAATTTAAAAAAAAAAAAAAAAAAAAAAAGGAGCGGGAAAGGGGAACAACAAAAAAACCCACCACCTTGCTTAGCAAAGAAAAGCCCAAGCATACAGTGTTTTTCAAAATCCTCCTTAGGACTTGCTGCAAGGTTAAGTTGAAGCTGCTTAGCATAGCACAGGCTAAGTGCCTAGGAGGACATACACTGAAACCTAACCCTTCAAGATGTCCCAAGAGGAAACACTCCTCCCAATATATGGTTAACATTCAAAGACAAAAATATAATGTTATGAGTAGAGCTTACACACAAACCAAGTATTCAGTTTTCTTGAAGATGTCTGTAACATTTACTGCAACATAAATACACACAGTACTGTCTGCTGTATGATCTGCCAAAAGCATCCCATAAAGCAACTTACTGGATCCTGCACAAGTAGCACAGAAGCAGCAGCACATGCCATTTGGCAGAAATGACAGAGCAAAATTCCTGTTACAGAATGCAATTTCCTATTTGTATGGGTTTGTACTTTTTTCAATTACAGATACATGCCAAGTGCATTTCCTGTATTTTCCTCACATGTTAATGTGTGAGCTAGAACCTAACTGAAGATTGGTAATATAATTCCTGCATAGCCTAAAAGGCCCCATAACTTAAATGACTGCAAACTGTTGTAACTTGCAGTTTATTTAAATACCCTGTAGGGCTGAAGAAAAGTTAAGTTGAGGCGCCTACTCAGTGTGGAGAATTAGCCACCTTCAACAGCTCTGTTGTAGCATATTACGTTGCAATGCTATCGATCAACTGTCTTCTAAAATGTTCTGAGATACAATTTTGATTAAAACAGTAAAAAACCTGTGTTTCATCCAACACTTATACGAGTGGGATATTTAATTATAATACTTACTAGATGAGAACCGTCTTTAACTTCTTGTACTTGCTGCACCTGCGGTTCAGCCACAACTTTAGTGTCCTGATCAGAAGTCATGAGCTGTCTGCTTTTTGGCTGCTCAGAGAGAACTTTACTGGTCACCTTTGTAAGCTGTGGAAATAGGAAGACAAAAGATTCTGTAAGTGGTTGTTGAAATTCCTGAGAACTCACAGTCATTCCAGATGTGCCATGCTGATTCAGACCACAGGTCCAAAGCACTTCCACACAACATGGTCAGGATTACACATTCAGAGAAAACATTATGGCAGAAGGCGAGGATAAAGCAATCTTGCAGATACACTCAGCTCCGTCACTGGCTGCCTCAGGACTGCCGATGAACACTTGCCACAGCACTGGGCAGGGAAATTCCATGGGGAAAGTTTCACTTGATTCCCACCTTAATTACTCAGACTGGTTTTCAAACCATGACTTCTTCATACCACCTGGTAGGCTTACTTAACTTATTAAGAAGCATTTAGTCACAAACCAACCTTTGTCTTCTACAACTACTCTGACAGTCACCTAATCTTTGCAAATTTTAAGCTGCATGTTATATCAGTTCTGCTAGATTAGTAACTCTCAAGAAATTGTTCTGCTCCATCATCCTAAAATGTTATTTTATTTGATTAGACAAGTAGAAAACTGAGTAGAGTTGAAAGTCTGACAGCAACTTTGCTTTGAAATTTGATGCTATTATTTGATACTGTTACTTAAAAAAACCAAACCGGTCTTTAAAAAACAGGAAAAGCTCATTTAAAGCATGAAGTCTCAGAAAGTAAATATTGGGGTGTAAAATCAGGGTAATCAGGTTTTTCAGTTTTTCTTTTCTAAAAGGACTATGAGCAAGTTGTAATATGCTTTTTGAGTTACTTATTCACATGGAAATTCCAGTTCTGCATCTGTAACAATGTGTGAGAGAAATTTATTGCCTTCAAGTTGGTGACACCAAACTTCAAGGTGAGATTCTCTATGATCTCCTTAAAAAAAGAAGTAAAGATTTGCAACACAAGGAAGGTAACGGTATGATTCCATTCTTTAGCAGCATCTTTAGCATCATTTAGCATCTTTCAGGGTATCTTGACTCCAAAAGACTGGAGTTAAAAAGTATTTCTTTCAGTCTATGGCATCATGGCCTTCCATGGAATCTCCTCTACACTATATTTTGAAATGGACAAAAGCAAAAGCCTTTCATATAACTGATTGAATACATTCCAAAATTTACAAATAAAATTATGACATTCACCTATGAACTGATTCAAGCATCTGTATTATGGGATTATGCAGAGGATAAGATATTTTGCACACACAGTTGAAGGACATCCCCGACAAGACAAAATATTCAGCTTAGATGAACAGTTGCTTTACATCAATAGCATGAAGTGGTAAGTCAGCATGAAAAACATGTTTTTGAAACAAACACATGCCCTGTGTCACTGTTATATTCCCCGAAATTTTTTTTCCTAACACCCTGCCTCTCATCTTGGAATAGAAACTATTTAAGTAAGGGAGAAATTACACAGACAAAAAACCCCCACAAAAAAAGAAATTGAAAAAAAATTATACTGTCCCTTACACACAGTGTTACATACACATGAACATACACAGAGTCCACATGGCAGAAAGTCTGGAATTCATTCAGGATGTTTGTATTTTATAAATAACCAAAAATCATCCTTGGGATGAAAGTGATTTTTCAAAAGCAAGTATTAAATAGGTAGACTCTGTGTTGCTCAAACCCACGCATGGGAAGCTGTATGCACATTAACACTGCGGAAGGTGTCTAAGCTTCTTGGAGAATGCTTGTGTTAATATTCTTTAAAGAAATTGGTTTTAGCCTTTTAAAATTTTAGATTAATATTTTTCTAAAAAGAGCACAAGACTTCTTACACATTTCGTGATCTCAGTCTCCACTGCTGTTCATACTAACCTGGAGCATGCACGTTAGTCCAGATTCACAAGTTAGAAGTCTACTTTACAGAAAGACAAGTGTGTTTCAGTCAGCAATGATGTTATCTACTCAGCATTTTGATCCCCAAATCAATGCCAAGGTACTTCTTTGCATCCCTCTGTCGCCTGCTTATCTCACACATTCCCATTCCCTTCTAGGATCAGCCTGGCCCCAGTCATGCTGCAATCTCTTCCATCCTCTGGTATGTAGTATCAGCACCAGTACTTTGTAAATCTATGGATTGTGGAAGGAAACAGCTAAGATCATGTGAGTCTAACAAACGAGTAAAGTTCCACTACACATATGTCCTTTAAAGCATTTGCTGACTGGCCATCAAACACAAAATATTCAGTTAAATCATTAGTTTCAGCTGAGGGTAGACAAGTTGTTAGCCAAGTGGATAGATAACACGACTGCAATGTGCACATTGCGACTTCAAACTTCTTGGGCAAGTCACCAGTAATCAGAGCAGCATATCATTCTACTGCTTTTCAGAAGTTCTTTAGATGAGATTACACAAGATGCCTATCACAGGTTAGGTCTAGATTGAAGCTCTAGGTAACTTTGTTTGGATTACTCAGACTAATAATCATATTCTCATTAGTTACACAGATTTGTTGTGACACACACCACACTAAATCCACTCACCCTGTGAGCAAATTATTTTTAATAACTACAATGCCAAACCCATATATTTAAGTTGCATTTTGATCATTAAGGATCAAAATGACTCTCAAAAAAGAGATACTATTATAAACTGTTTGAAGAGGATATTCAATCTGCCTTCTAAATCCCATGCTTTTAACAACGATCAGCTCTTGCCTTTCTGCAAATGGGTAAGCCATATAGAAAGACCTCAAATGCAGAAGGGGTTTCCTTTGCAATTTTCTTCACTTAGCGTGTCACACTACTACAAGTCCCCAGGATGCCAAGTGCTCTGCTGCAAAATCCCAGCTGTTGTGATATACTTCAAAATGACTTCATGTGCAGGGCTGTTCTGGAAAGTTAATGCCATCAACTTTTCCACCACAGAGTTGCCACTTACCAGACTCAAAGCATAAAACTTACATGACATGGCTTCCATGACTATCCTGTCAGAGAATACAGTGTTTGTGGAAAAGGTACTGTTACTTCAGGGAGAGAAACAATAAAAAAATCACAAAATGTTAAAGGCTCTCTACAGGACATGTTCTAGCATGTTTTTCATTAGTATTGATACATATCTTTATACACAAGCTTATTTACAGGAACCACAATCAATATCTGGTAGTACTACGAACTACAGATCAGGATTGATAGTTTAGAAGACAGTTTATCGTCTTTTGATGCTAGTTTAATAGCCAAATTAGTGAGCAAGTTAAATGTGGCATTTTAATGCAGCAATAAAAATTATCATCCCACTGAAGAGTTAACTTGCCCACCACTTTAAAAGATACACTGAATTGCTGATTGGAAAACCATAACTTTGCATAAATACATGCTCCTGCAATAAGTAGGAGACATTCAAGAGAAAAATTCAAGTCGGCAGACTCGTCTGGGACAGAGATAGCAATACCTATGGCAGAACATGGAGCTGTCAGTAGTACACTGCAATTTTTTTCATTCAAGTTATTAAAAAAAACCCAAACCCACAAGAAAAACCTTCAGAAGCACACAATCTCTTAGTCTATAGCAAGCAGATTCACAAAAAATCCACATCTTCCACAAATTATGTCTAGTCACATAGTCTACAAAATGGCCTGCATTTATGAATTGATTTAGAAGTACACAATTATAATTTTGTAATACTATATATAATTTCAATTCTGTAAATGCGTATAGTAAATATTTTTTCTCCTGGCTTGCCGTTCAGTCAAAGTAATTAGTCAAGTTCAACAACTTCAGATATATTATGTCAAGAGTAAAGTTATTCTCGAGACATGCAAATACTTATTTCCAGAACTACCTAATCCAAGAGAAACTGCATGGATTTTACTGAAGCTTACCAAAAGCAGTTTGTACTTGGTTTGTAAGTAGGCAAAACGTTTATCCCCCAAAAGTTTAAAATACAGGTGAAAGCATGTTTCTTTAGAAACTGTGTAACATTCACCCATGAAATCCTTACTGTCCCCAAAACTGTAATACACTGCTCAGTTTACTAAATTAGTAATCGCAACAGGACAGGGAAGAGCGCCTTAATACTGTTGTTTTCTCATTAGAATGAGGACAATGTGGGCAGTAATTCTTTACTCGTACTTGTACAGATCCCTGTGGGCACCTGGTCAGCAGGGGTTAATCTGAGGAGTTACAGGGGGGACTGAGACCGCCTGGCCAAATGGTATCACATATTTCAGCCTACTGGTTTCCCTCTGCAACATCCACAACAACCTTCACGAACAAAAAGTTGTGGGGCTTTTTTTGTTTTCGTTTTTTTGTTTGCTTGGTTTTCGGTTGTGGTGTTTTATTTTGTTTTGTGGGTTGTTTTTTTTTTTTTGAAGTTGACAACATGGTTCTTTACTTAAATTTTTAAGCTTAAATATTTTCAAATGCATCTTATAATAAGAATTCCATCATTTCAGAAGATACCAGATACAAACCAGCAATGGTCCACAGGACGACTATACAGATAAGTGTACACAACCACATGATCACTCTTGTCTGGGTGCCAAGCCAAGCAGAGCTAGGACCGCTCTCATCCAAAAGCCAGACGTGTGTGTTATTCTGGTGCCAACATCAGGCTAACCTTTACACTGCATTTTAGTTCAGGTTTAGGTATCTTATAGTACTGGCACACTTAATGTTCAACTGTCTGAAGATATTTGTATACACACTGCATCCACACACACCACAACCTTGCAAACAGCTCGGAAGAGACATACTCAATTGTTATATAGCCAACGAAAACCACTACTGCCCCCGCCAACCCCTCCCTTGAGTGCAGCCCCAGATCCTCCCACCTCTGCTTTCATTAGAAGTAGTCTCTAATTTTTCTAATTCATATTCAAAGCGTGCTTTTATGCAGTCTGTTTTGCTGTCTAGAGTTACAAGAGTATGAGTAGCAGCATGCGTTCTCTCAACCAAACCAGTCAGATAGATCTGTTATTTAAAAACATGCAAAACCCCAAACAATGCTCTAGGGCTGAGATCTTGCCTGCCAACTTTCAGCCCAGAGTAATCAGCCCTTAAAAAGAGATTTACAAATGCAAGTGCTGACAACTAACTTTCACACTGCAAACAGCAACACCATAAAACAAAAAAGCTCACTAGAATAAAAGATCTTTTTCACTGCTCTTCCAGAAAGCACAAACAAAAATAGATTTGAGTTTGGCTTTGTGCAGAACTCTTCCTAGCAAACATTTTTGAAACTTTAAACACAGATTAAGATAAACTTTTCACAAGGCTAATACAGAAATACACTTCCAGTAACACGAGAAAGCCCAAAATGTTTTCAAAACAGAGGTGCACTGCTTAACTTAAGCCTCAAAACAAACTTCTAGTTGCAGGCCAGAAACCCTCTTTCTACTGTCAGAGATAACATACTTTCTCACCATCTTTCATGCCCATATGTATCCACGAGGATCATGACACTGCAGCAGAAGTAATGAGAGCTACCACTGACTTCAGCTTTGAAAAGTTTTAGCACCTCCTGAATATATCACATAGTTGATATGAGAAATAACAGATGCCTCTTCCAGAAGTATGCTATATATTTAATACATTAACTGCTGTTTAAACAAAGTTTACCTTTCCTTTTTTTATTACTTTCACAAGTGTTTTGAATACCCAAGGCATACGTAATATGTCAAGAGTTAATCATGTTCTCAGTCCAGGTAAAGAAAGCTGCTAACTCAGATACAGGATAGTTAAGCTGATAGAGCATCATCAAGAAAAACTGATAAATCCTAATCCTGAAAGGCTGCAAGTTTCCCTCTGTCTTAGCATTACGAGTAGTGATACAAACTGGAGCTTGCAATTTTAATCAGATGGCAGTTTTAGAAGACTTTCAAAAAAAGATTTCAGCTGTTAATGTAAGAGTTGAACCATCATCCCGTTGCATGGGGTACGTTACCATTCTGTAGATGAATAACCCTACAAAGCTGTATTGTTCCAATACAGAAAGCCTGTGACAGAACTCAGGGGTTTCCATCTTTCCTTTCAAAGCAGGAAATCATTCTCTTTACAGAACAGATGTGACAAGCAATCTATCATTCAAAGGATGGTATTATTTAAAAGAAAATATACTGTGGTTACATTACCATAGTGGAGAAAATAGCTGCGAACAAAAAAAAATCCAACAACCCCAAAAAGCACATTTGTCAGTGGCGATCTCTGCAATCATCTTTGTGCCTATGTCAGTTGTAAACTCTGTATTACACAACAACAATTAAAAAGCTGACGTGACATAATATTTAGTCACAGCATTTGTCTACAGAAGTTAAATACTGAATACACTACTATTTTAAAAATCATCACAAGGCTCTGAATTTAACTGCTAATTAGCTAAATAGTTGGGGGAAAAGTCAAAAGTTTCACCTCTGGAGCTTAGTGTGACATTTATCAAAGTCTGCCAGATGAAGATTTCAAAACACATATGCATCCAATGTACACGCCAGCACGGTGGCTGGAAAGTTAGATTTCAAAAAAACTGAGAAAAGTACCGTCTGATTTGTTTCAGTTTTCCTTCCTGCCAAGCAAATTGCTTATGCCCGGGCACCCCCCAGGCAGCACCCAGAACAATGCAACTTTTTAGTGCTTGAAGAGGAACATGGATATAAGCACAGTGAGTGAACCTGCAATTGGACACTTGACAGGTGCAAGGCATTTTATAACCCACATGGCAACTAGGTGTTAGCAAGAAATGCACTGTGTCAGAAGATCACCTAACCTTAATGCTGTACGTTTTTAATATTCTGCAAAACACCAGCTCAAATGATTTAGAGCTGCTGCTGCATCTACTTCACAAGTTGTTTAAAAAAACACATCTGTTCTTTATAAAGTTGATAGCATCCAAAACTGTTCTGCAATTCTATTAATTATCTCTTCAAACATAGTCTCTCCTCTAAGAAAGGCTGATATTTCAAGAGGAATCGCAAACCTGGCTATTTAAAGGGAACGCTGCATTTCCTTATTTAAAGATGTATGAAACATTTCTGCACTAGGCTTCACAAGCAATTTGCAACTCCATCATTCACTGAGCATTCTAACTCGCACACAAACCTGCGCAATGGAACTGCACACCAGAACTGATTACTCTGCAAGTCTAGAAATTCAGATCATTACAGTAATTACTTGTCCAAGAGATACCAAGCAACAAGTTACTAAAAGGTGATAAAATACCAAAGAAATCCTGATAGTGGTAAATGACAAGTACACTATACAGAGGTATATGGAAAAACTCTTTCAGTCAAGAGCAAGAAAAATGGGAAGGGCGTAAAATTACAGCTTTATTCGCTCACCTAATCTCAAACAACAGGAAGAAAGATCTTGATAGTACACAGAAGATAACAGGATGACTCGTACCAGCAAATAATCCTGATTATCTTTTTTACATCTAGCCTTCTATGCATTGTATATATGCTTAAAATAAAAGGAAATCTTTTCACTATATTGAAAGGTCTCACACAGAATTTCCGAAGCCCTCTTGCACACCAAGATGATAACTTTTACATGCAGGTTCTATCTGATGCACACTGAAACATCACTCAAGAAATAGACTAATAAGCCTGTGGATCACATCCTCCTCAGTAATGCAATGTACCAGATGTTTAAGAGTATATAATCTAAAAAAATCTTACCATTTAAGAACGCTAGGAGTGCCTATTAAGACAGGAATACCCCACTGGGAAGAAATTTTTGTGCATGATAAGAGTATCATGTGCCTTGAAGAAAAGTGTGATTGTGTCATGAGCAGTTCTCAGTTTGCTTACAGCTTGTTCTCAGTTTTCAAATCTGAAGCAGCACTCTCCTGAATGCAGGCTGAAGAACATAACATTAAGAAACCCAACTCATTAATTAACAGGGCTTGCTTCATGTAGCACATCCATCATAAAGCCACAAGCTTGTTTTCCTCACTGTAAGTGGACTAACAGCACACACCCTGCAGGTTATCCATAAAGATGCATATTTAATTTCTATTATAACTATCATGTCAGATAAGATATTGTTTTATCAGATGATGATTTCAAAAAGTACCAAACTGTTAATTAAAATAAACCCTTCACTCTTCCATTTGTGTATTATCTGAGCAACCCCTCAAATGGCAGAGTTCAAGTTGTTAGCAGCTCAGCCAAACCATGACAATTCTGAAATGAAAGGTGGAATGCTACCTTAATATAAAGCATTTAGGATCATAATTCTCCACAACCTCATCCTCTCATTAAAAGTTGTTTTACCTAGTTGGATGTAGAATCCCAAATTCCCAAGGCCTACAAAAGCAGAAATCATCTCACACTGGAGAAAAAGGTCTTTTACCTTTCTCAGGAAAGAGATCAGGAATTTGCCACTCAAGCACATTAGCCAAGTACCTCAAAGTACGATGATTTTCCACTAAAATCCTCCATCACTTGCCCTCAGTTAGGTTCCTGAGCATTTGACCTCCTCCCTACCTCCCAGCCCTGATGTCTCTCTCTATTTTTCCAGGACAGAAAACATCACCAGCAAGAACAGAATTGGAATAAATTTGAACAATCCCCCTTTTATACAAACAGTTAAACAGAGAACTACACAGTAGTTGCTTGCACACACACTTTACCTCTGGGACCACCACAATAGTAGCAGAGGAGAGAAGACCCAAGTTGAACAACTGATGCCATTAATCCTTCCTTACTGTTCTCTAGGAGACCATCAGCAGAGAGTACTGCAGTTCTGAGTGGAACTTAACAGGTCAAGGCCACATCACTCTGCTGCTGCTGCTGCTATTACTCTTGCCTACAAAGCATCACAGGTAGTTCCTACTGCAAGAGAAAGAAAAAAGAAGAAAAAAAAAAAGAAAGAAAAGATGACAGTAACATACCTGCAGGACTTTCACAGAAGTCCCAGCAGAATGCCTGTACTGAATTAGAGCAATGCAAACCACTGCTCTCTGCATTGAAAAAAACAGAAAACCAATTAAGCCTGAACACAGGGCAGCAACGCTTCAAAGTATCTACAAAAGGACAAGCTTGAAGTTCCAGACCCCACACTCTCCACAGCATTTCACATCTGCCTCTGCATCCAAGCTGTATAATAGGGAATGCATTTATTAAATTAGCCTAACTATAGAGGGAGACAAACTTCTCATATTATCTTCTAAAAACAGCCAGCCTAAACAATGGCCAAGTAACAAAAAAAAAAAAAAAAAAAATTATGCCTAACATGGGTTAACAGAAACTGTAGAATGTGATGGAAGCTCCCTCCTTCCACAAGATTTTTTTAAACATTAATACATTTTAAAAACTGATGAGGTTTTCAACAGACCACAGGCATCATATATTATACTAACCCACCGCTCACATTAATTTCTTGTAACGCTCCCATCCACCTGTATTTACCTGTTGTGCTTGACTAAGCTACAAGGCAACAGTCTGTGTTTGCACAGTGTCCAGTGCAGTGCGATTCTGATCTGCAAATACAAGTCACAACTGAGGTAACACAAATAAGAGTGTTGGCATTTTTACTAATATACATAATTTTAGCTGCTAAAATTGTTTACCTACTACACAAATATTAACTCTAGACCCTTTGGTGTAATCTTTAATAGGCTAATTGCATTTTTCTCTGGAAGTCAAAGCTTCTCAATAACTTCAGATATCTTTATAACTACAAATTAGCTGGGAGACTATTCCAGGCTTTTAATGTAATACCAATATTTAATATCAAATACTGTTCACTGATGCAGAAATTAATTTTTTCACTTAATGCAAACATGAGGAAAGCATCACAAAAATCTGTTTCTGAAGTTTAGTACCATCAAATGCAAAACCTCATCTAATTCATCAACTATCATCATCCATGTTGCTTGTCTGCACTGAGGTCACATGCATTAACAATTGCACAACACCTCTGTACACACAGAAAGCAGAAGACCAAGACACAATTGACTAGAAGCAGTAAATTGAATTGGAAAGAAAAGTAAAGCTTGCCCTGGAGTGGAGAGGGCAGGAGCTGATACCTATTAGTACTAACGACTATGGATTTCACAAAATATTGTTCATTTCTGCACTGTTTCTAAATAGGCGTTTTCCGAACACTAGATGGTAACAAACTTTTAAGCTCTGATTTATTTAAAATCAGGGAAACTTTTCAAAAACTTCCACATCTCTTCAGCCTGTGTTACTCCTTCCCATAGCCAACCAAGACACCACATGAAGAGATTAACATGGCTATCAGAAAAAGCCACGTGCAAGACTTCTCAGATATTTTTTCCTATAAACTATAGTTCTTCGTTTCGACACACATCTTATTTCCAGCGGGTGAGTTTACTTTGGCACTCTGGATACTAAGTTGGTCTCATCCTATCATATCTTCTCTGAACTCATGCACACATGAGGAATTATTATGCAAGGATAATATCTTGCATAATAGTATATTTTCCTTGTTTCCCTTCCCTCCCCACATAGCTGGCTTGCTCTCACTTAACCAACGGGTTTTCTGGGGTTTGCTTTTCTTTAAGGTATCTATTGAAAGGAAGTCAGAGAGATTAATCTTCCTATTCCACTGCTGAAGGAAGCAACAATTAAGTATGCTAAGAGCTCACTTTCAGTTTACTTTACTGTTACACTTTCATCACGAGAGGCAGTTTTCATTCTAAGACTGAAACTGATTCCTGACTTGGAGTGAAAACTAAAAAAGATACTGAACTTTGCTGGTTAACGACTCGCCCGCATCTCAGCATGCCAGTCTCACAGCAAGTGGACCTGTCATTTTATAAATTATATTTATTTCACAAAACAACTGCAAGTGCTACAACATTTTACTAGCTGCTTCAAGTTTTTAAAGCTAAGATGCAGCAACTGATCATCTATTTGGACTTTCCTAATTCTTCAAACACTAAGTCTTCAAAAGATACAATACATGACAAAGTACCAGCAGCTTTAGCACTTGCTTAGAGGGAACAAGTTAGATGTTGTGCATGAAGAGTGTCAGTTTAGCAATGCTGGGAACAACGAACTTCCTTGTTTCAATTACTGAATGTTCCTCCTCCTGATTTACCAATATGATCTTTAAGTTTTCCATGTACTTCACTACACCACTAACCAGAAAGTTGCCAATGCACACTCACGATGCTACCCATGATTCTAGACAGTATAGTTCGCAAAGGTAAAGGAGATAACTAACCCAGCTCTGCTGGGCAGGATTTTATAGACAGCATCTTCTTCAGAAAAATTCAGAAGTTGGCAGAAGAGGATTCAGTATCTTATGATGAAAGACAAGACTGAAAACATCACTTGAAGCTATAAAGTTAATATTTAGGGCTTCCAAGGGTGAGGTTAGAAGTCTGATGTTCTTTAACAGGTCTTACAAGGCTTATCTCAGAATATTGCTATTATTTGGATTCCATGTTTCAAGTCTGCAACCAGTGCGACCTTAAGCAAGAAGAGGTCAAAAACTGCACTGGGAACTTCTAGGACACAATATTTTTAGTGCTTTGAATTATTCTTTAAGACATACACATAGCTTCAAAGCCAATTTGCTAAGTTCTTTATCACCACATTCTCAGACCACACAATAAACACCTAATTCAGGGGAGCGGAAATCTTACACCAAGGATCTCAAATTCAAATGCACACAGAACTAGAATTCTGGAAAAGATTTGATGCATATTGATGGGTCAGCTGTTACAGTGCTCCTAGAATACATCTTAGGTCAGAACAGGTCTGAGAAAAGTGAGAGAGAAAAGGGTCTACACCTAAAGTCCAAGTGAGAGGCATATACAGAACCAAATAATATTTGTTGTTGATAATTACAGTGATAAATGAAAAGATACAATGACAAGTCTTCTTCCAAGACGAATGTATACAATAATCCTTGACTACGCAAAGACTATTTTAATAAACAGTTGTTCTGCAAAACAAACAGCATAGGATGAACTCCCCTCAGGCTTTGGGGTTTGGGTTTTTTTTCATATGACTTGAAAAGCATTTACCTAAAATACGTTAGTTTAAGTTTTGAAACATGTTCAGGACCAAATCTAAAGTGAAATTAAACTACTTACAGAAAAAGCATCATTTAACTTCAAGGTTTTGTAATAAGAAAAGGAAGCTAATGTTTTTGCCAACGATTATTTCATTAACCTCTTTGCCAAAAATAGAATTTAACCCAAATAATGCAGTCATTTCAGTACTACTTCCTCTTTTGAAAAAAGCTACCATCCTCCATTACAATCTTCACCAAAATCAGAAGCAACTCTTGCTTACTTTTAAAACACTGTATGAAAAATTATCACCTACTGGGTGCACATTCGTTCACAATTAGAGCACCCCACCTTTTTAGAGTATCATTGTAATCAAAACTACTGGTAATTCAGGTTTTGACTCACTGTTAAAGGATGGATGTTTCAATATTTGAGCTTGGATTTAAGGACAATAATTCTTCCTTGCAAGTCAAAATAACTGGGCACAGACCCTCCCAAAAATTCCACTGATTCCTTAAATCCAGGCAATTAAAATACACAACATTAATTAAGAAACAGAAAATTATAATCATAATAAAATAGATTATAAGCTAAGCTGCAACATGTTCATAAAAAAAAGATCCCCCTCCCTTCTTTATAATACAAATCTTTTAGACACCTATTATAAAGAATTGGACAACAAGCTTTAAACAGGGACACAAACCCAAGATCTTGGAGACGTGGCAATGCAGGCAATGATATTTTGCCCAAATTGTTTGCCTTGCTGCTTTAAACAGAAACATGTTGACCATATTCTGTCTCTATCTGTCAGGCAGCAACAACATTGAATGGGAATGAAACTCCGAGATAAGATTGCAAATTCTGCATATATAGGTAGCTATTTTATAAGCTTTGGTCCTCAGCACTTAAAGTAACAGTGCCTTGATGCATTCTTCACTTTTGCTCTATTTTTCTAATTCCTAGAACAAGAACCAGAAATCATAGGATACATCAAAGCTTTTGAGCATAAACCTTCAGCACCAGGCTATGAAAGAGCAAGCTACTTTGGACATTGGCCTGTTGATTCATCAGTTCCTTGTTTGAACAACAGTCAGAGTCAGACTGCGTTGTGGGGCAACCTGCAACAGCATCACAACCTGTAAAAATATGCTTGTGGATACCAACACTGACCGAAAACAAAACCATAAAGCTGCCAAGACACTTCACTGTAAAGCTCCTCAAGCATTCCATGAATTTTCTGACAAGTGAGATTTATCAAATGGTTGAATATTTTTTCTTCAACATAATTACTATTGAACTAATATTTTGTTTCTCAAGATTCCCTGTCAGATCACTGGCATCCTATGATTATAAAATACTTGAAAATAGATTGCAGAGTATTAGGTCTGCCGAAAAATACAGAGCAACACTTTAATAGAATAACAAAAATCTACAATTTTTTGAAGTAAGTTTGTAACTCCATTACCAAGACAGAAGGAAGTCTGCCTGATGAATACCATCAATAAAGTACTAACATTCATCATTATTGCTTATTTCCAGAAGCTAGCAGGGAAGGGCCAGTATGAAGTTGAGGAAGAATTAATCTAAGCAAAGGTAAAATACTGTTCTGATACTTGTGCAAAAAACCTCAGGAAATCTAAAAGCAAAATTAAGCGATACAGTATTTAGACTTGCAAAAAGCCCAACACAAGCATTAGATAAAATAACTATGTTCTACAACTACACTCAAAACTCAGTATATTCCTGAACAAGTCCCATGTGAATTACTGATAGCATCTGAAGGTGTAATTTCCAAAGTCTTTATATCGCCAGTACTTGTTATTTTCAGTAGTGAAAGTGATATGGGCATTTTAGGAAGGAGTCCCTGACAGATAAAGCAATTCTGGGTCTAATTTATCACAAGGTACCATACCAGATAGATGTCTATAGACATGTATAGGCAGCTATGTTTCTATCTATCTATCTGTGCAACAGTCCAGAACTAAAAGTTGTGTATAGCTACTACTACCTTAAACACAGGCATACTGAACTCGAGATATCCATGAACTCTAGATGGCCATAAAGGCAATCCAGAATAAACCTTTACTGTAGGATATACTCTCGGGGACACCAGCTCCTTACGTGCCAACAGTCTTATGCGAATAACAACAGAGTTGTTGGAAGTGCAGAGGCGGCAATCCATTCAGCTTATGAACAAATGATTCCTTTTGTATTACATCATTCAACTACCCATTAAGGAGCTGGACTTACAGGATCCAGAATATGCATAGCCCAGCCCTCCATGGTAAACGAGCGTTAGAAAAGATTAAGGCTCAAAGAAATTCGTGATTCATCAGGGCGTCAAAACAGCATTTCCCCAATTCCCTGCAATGTTCTAGGCCAAGTAGCTAGCCACATATTAGTAACCCCTGTCAGACTTCCAATTTTGGAGTTAATTGCTGTTCCTGAAACACATAGCCAGACACAAAATACCTGCAGCAGCACACATCACAGAACGAACACTGCCATGGCTATCCTAATCACAGAATTATGCTGTATTACAGTCACACCTAATTTAAGTACTCCAAAGTACCTCTGTTGTCTGCAGGTATTACTCTGTAGCGCCTGCTTCCTCATAGAGGGGGGACACCCCCCTTTAGAAAGAGTAAGTAACAGCAACACGCACACAGAACACACAAACATGAAAGACCAATGACAAAACAGATTATAAATCCTTGGCTCCATCACATCACCAAAACCTAAGAAATATCAGCTATGAACCAGCTAATAGAATTTGTTTCTCTCTTGCACTACTTTGTGGAACTTGGCTAAATTATTTTAAACGAATGGGTGATACAGAAATCAACTTCTAGTCTCCTGTTTCTAACAAGTTCCTCAAACTTGCTGGTTTTAGATAAATTTTTATCATGAGCCAGTCAGAGCCAGCATATCCTTAAAGAGAAAGAAACAGACTGTTGGAATAGCAATGGGTCTTCCTCAATTATCCAGTATTTACAGCACCAAATTATTTTTATTGACCAGGTAAAATATCACCAAGTTTTATATTCAGAGAAAGTGCTCAGAGGCATTATTCTATTTTCATGTTTGACTGTTATGACACACTAGCTTGCCCTGAATTTCACACAGAGGAGTTAATACATAGGAAAAGAAAACAGAACTTCCCCAAAGCACTAGCTTAGAACTGCATTTACAACATTTTCAGCTGGTAACTTTGATAAAGTGTATTACTGGTTCAGGGGAGAAGGGCGTGTGTGTTTTCTCTTTTTTGAGGTATCACATAAAACTAGCATAATTTCAAAGTTTAAGTTTTACATCACTTCCCCCTCCCTAATTTAATGACTGGCTTATGTGGTGAAATCCACCTGTCTAGAACTTGTTTTATATGGACTAAAATGCGGTATTAGATTAAACATGCATGTGCCTTGCTTTGGGAACAATATGCCTCAAATACCTTTCTGGGGCCTTTACTGCAAGAGTAGCTTTTACTCTCATCTTCTACATAGATCTCCACATACTATTGCCTCTTACAAAACTGCAGGGGGAGGGGTTAATTTTCTTCCTTACAACGTCCTATTTTGTAACATCCTTCCTTTCCTACTCGTACCTGTGTGCCCATTCAGAATGCAAATACAAGAGACGGCAATACTCATGTTAGTTTAATATCACTGATTACATACAGGAATAAATGCAGCCAAAGACTATTTTCAACAGTTATTTCTAAGAGTTACACAAACTTGTTGACTAAAAATGTCATTTTGCCAGTAAATGCTTAAAGGAACCGAACACTATGTAAACCACATTTTTTACATCATCTTACATCATATAGCAGTTCCTCACATGTGCACGTACACGCACACACACACGAAAAAAACACATTCCCAAAGCTTGATGTCCTCCAGACTTGAAACTGTGTTTCTCTGCATTCTTCATATGGGTCTCTTTTGCTTTTTCCTCTGTGCCAGCAGTAGCTGCCTTGACACTGCATTTGTTAGCTACCTCTACAGCCACCTTTGCACCTTCCTTCACAGAGCATCTCCAAGACAAGAATGCTCTTCTTCAAGAAGATCGATAAGGCCGCTGCCCTTGACAAAACCTGCTCCTTCCAACACAGGCACAAGAAAAGAGAAGTCAAGCGCTCTACATGCTTATTTATGTACCTTACCTGTTAATTTATGAGAATGTGCATGTCTGATGAATATATACAGGCCCCATGGAATTAAACATTAATAGTGCTGAAAGGCCAAACAGCCACCTGGTTTAAAAAAATTAAACTGATGAGACGCATCTACACCTAATTACTTTGTTCTTTATAACTCCTTTCTTGCTACCTTTCTGCTGTCACTTTAGATTTGTCACGCACTATGGCCAGAAACATGCCTTTTCCATGTCCAGCATGTGCATTTTGTGAGGTAATGTAATAAATATTTAACAAAGAGTTTATATTACCATGCCAATTAAGCTTACAAATGATTTAAAGCCAAAGCCATTGCCACATATGAGACTTAATAAGAGACACAGCAACAGATCTCCACAGAACATGTAGATTAGACAAACCTGACTGTATTTTGCATTTCAGTAAAATAAACCAAGTAGTTAATTTCACTCTAATCAAGTAAAACATCAGAGCCAGAAATTGCCTACATGGTTACTACATGTCTCAAAAAGAAACAAAAAAGCCACAAAATCCCAAAGCCCCCACAACTGCCTCCAGTTCCCGATCTTCCATCTTGCTCTGTACTGAAGCAGATTTAAGTTCCAACCACATATCTAAACAATATATATATGTACATATCAATCATCCATACCTTTCTATGTGTATATTTGCATTAGAACAAGCCATAAAAAGCAACAAAGGCAGGACGCACTTGCGCTGACACCTTTATTCCCTTAAGGCATTTGTGTGTAAACACTTGAAAAAACCAGAAAGACTTACAAGGGAAACAATTCAATCTAACCCAGAACATTGTGTACACTTAAAGACCCAATTATATACCATGACAATATACAATCACTTATTTAGGAACATTCAAGAGGTCAAACATTTTCTATTAATTCATTTATGCAAACCTTTTATTTCAGTTCCAATAAGGATTTTTTTTTTTTTAAGACCAATTGAACAGAGTAATTTTGGCTTTCATATAAATAGTATACACATTTAAATGGCAACACACCTAGAAAAGTAAAATTTCCTATAGACATTACATATAAAGTATGTACTGTTTTCTGTATGTGCTTTATCAGGCCTCACCCTAGTTTTCTCCTCCCTTTCACTTCCCGCAAAAAAAAAAAAAATTAAAAATTAGAAAATATCAATGTTCTAATAGCTACAGTGATTAAGCTGATTGGCTTCATATCTCAAGAATTAACTTGAAGAAATGCTTACAAGTCAGCAGGAAACAAGTGAAAGTTCAACTGATATAAACAGTTACCAGATCAGAATCAAAACCCTTGAGTTGTGAAATCCCAGCAAGTTTAAAAAAAGAACACAACATGCTTTGACCTTTGAAAATTTATCTCAATTCTTCAAAACCAGCGAAGTTTGACATGAAACTTGAACCACGTGAAAGGTTAAAGCCTTTCAATAGTGATCCTGAGGCAGAACTAAAGAAAGATTCCTACTCCAATTTTACTAAGGATTCAGACGGAGGCCAACAAAACTAGGCCAGAGACAAGATGCAGGATCAGAAGCCAGAATTCCCATGGTTTTACCCCAACCGTGACTCAAGTTTAAACAGTGGTTTTGAAACCAGCTCTCTCTCTATGGCCACAGGCAAGCCTTAACCACTTTGCCTCAATTCCCTTACCTGCAGAATAAAAATAATTATACTTATCTGCCACACAGGCATCTTGTACAACATTGTTTGGCAAGTGCACATCTGTTTAAACTGTGGTCAAAGCTATGTAGTAATTTTGAGCATCTGCACAAACTGAAACTGAGAGTGAAAACAACTTAGCCGAAGCAGCCGGCAAAGGCCCAACGACAATAAAATCCTAGGGGCAAAACACCGCCTGTGCGGTGGCGGCTTCTGCAAGCAGTGCTTCGTAACCTGCCGGCAGAGCTGGCCCGCTACCTCCCGCACAACCAATTCGCCTGCTGAGGACACGGCTCTCCCGGCAAGGCCGCGCTGCCCCGTACCGGCCCGGGGCGACGGGCTGGTGCCGCCCGCGCCTGCCGCTTCCTCCAGCCGCGCTCTTCCAGAGCGGGTCACGGCTCCCCAGCCGCAAGGGCGGACAGCCGGGACGCGCCACAAAGCCGGTGCTTCAGGCGTGCCTCCGCGCCGCTCCCCCTTCCCCGCTGCCTCCGAAGGCGCTCGCACCCGCTGCCCACGGAGATCTTCGGCAAACGCTAAACCGGCGCGGGGGGCAAAGCTCACTCGGCCGCTGCCGGGCCACCATGCGGGGCCGGGGCAGCGAACGCTGCTCGGTGAGGCCGCAGTGCGGGAGCGGCCCCGGCGGCCCAACCCGGCGACTCGCCCTACCCCCCCGCCACCATCAAGGCCCCGAGCCGGGATCCCTCCTCCTCCTCCCTCCTGCCTCTCCCCCGGGAACCGCCTCGGGCGGGAAGATGGCGGCTCCGGCCGCCTCCCCGGTGCGAGAGGGGTGGCGGTGGCGGAACGGGGGGGTGTCCCTGCCCCTCCAGCTCCGCCATTCCCCCTCGCACCGGGAGATGGAAGGGGTGGGAGCGGCCCAAGCGGGCGCCGCTGCCGGGAGGGCGCGGGCCCCGGGAGGCCCCTCGCACTCACCTGTCACCAGCAGCTGCCGCCGCCCTCAGACCGGGCCTCGACGGGGAGAAGACGGGCGGGCACGGGGGGGGGGGTGTCTCCGCTGGCGCCGGGGCCTCTCGCTGCGCCGCCGCCGCCGCCGGGGCCTCGCCGCCGCCGGATACCAGGAGGAAAAGAGCGGAGAGCGGGGCGGGGGCCGGGAGGAGGAGCAGGCGGCGGCAGCACAGCGGGGAGGGGGGCGCGGAGGAGGAGGAGGCGGCGGCGGCGGCTCCGGGGCCCGAAACGTCTCCGAGCCGAGACTCAACCACCCGCTCGCATGAGAGACCCGCTTCCGGCTCCCGGCGGAAGTCCCTCCTCCGCCGGCGGAAGGGATTGGCCGGCGGCGCTGCGCGGAGCGGCGCGCTCGGCCGGCACCAGTGCCCACGGATTGGCGGAGGGGGCCCCGCGCGCGGCGTGACGCGCGGCAGCACGTGACGTGCCTGACGTCACTCGCCCTGAATGAGCGCGCGGAGGCGGGCCGACGCCGCCCGCCCACCCGAGGCGTTTTATCTCCTCGCACTTGCCGTAGCGCCGCCGCCGGCGGGGCGGGGCGGGGCGGGGCGGGGCGGGGCGGGGCGGTCGCCTCAGTCGGGACCTTCGCCGGCGGCACCTCCCGGTTTTCCAGCGGCCGGGCACCACCCCGATCGCTTCCCCGGTGACCGGGAAGTGGTGCCTCCCGGCCCGGCGGGCACCCTGTGGCAGGGGGCACTGTCCAGCCTCCCCCAGGACCCCGGCAGGCCTTCACGGCGGCGTTCGAGGGCGCTCAGGCACGGTGTCCTTTTCAGACTGGGAGGCGACAGAACTGGCTTTAACAGCTTGTCCTTCGGGCAGCAGCCCGTGGCGGCGAGGTCAGGCAGCGTGCCTTGCCAGGGCTTGCCCTTACCGAGGGCTGCGAGTCCAGGAGCGCTGTCAGGTCTCTGCGTTGACACAGGGCGTGTTGTCGCCTTCGGAAGCGGTGTCACAACAGCAATGGGAGGATCCAGACGCTTGTCCAAAATTACAGACCCTACCACAGAATATTCTAGCTCTTAATACAGCAGCTTCTCTGGAGTAAGACTGAGTAGTTGTGCCTTCAAAAGGAAATGATGAACATAAACAGGAGGGTTTTAGGAGAAGAATATTTCATGAAAGAGCCTTCTGTTTCATCTGGGTTGTGAAAGCCGGGAGACCATTCTCTCAGTAGAACTCTTCTGACTTTACAGCCTCAGTTTACCAAGTTGGAGAATAGGGTATCTCTTCAGTTATATAAAACCACGGTGAATTCCAAGAGATTCAAGAGTTCTTTTGTTTGACCAAAGAACAAACAAGTCTTGTCAAACAGTTCTAGTTATTTAGTACAAATCATAATGTGTTTTTAGCTGTAGTTAATTAGTCAAATGGAAAACCTGTGGTTTCTTCTCCGGACTTCAAAAAAACACACTAGAAAGAATCACCTTCCAGGACTGCTCCCAGTCCTGAGCTTGCCATCTACCTCAAATGTGGCAAAACTACATCACCTCACAACCAGCTGGCAATTATTACCTGTACCATGTGTTGCTGCCTATCTCTGCATCTCAGAAATAAACCCAGATAGGGCCTTCTGGGTCCTGTTTTTAATCCTTCCTGATAAGAGTCATATTCCTGCCTTCAGGGTATCCACTAGAAATTCCCATAGAGACAACACTGCGATTAACTTAGAAGACCTATTCTAATGACACCCAAGTACCCTTTGGAACTGTTTTGAGGTTGCTGTATTGTTCCAAATCCCTAGCTAGTAGAGGCAATAAAGCACATTGTAGTGCCTGAAATGAGGTCAGGTCTTATCAGACGTGAAGCTTTACTGTTCATCCGAGGGAAGTGTGTCTCAGCGTTCATTCTTGGGCAAACAAGTGCTTCTGCAAGCACAGGTGGTGTTTTCCTGGAAAGTTGTTTTGGTTTTACAGAATTGTTATGAGGAAGAAACCCTGAGCAAAGGAGGATGGCTAGGGTAGAGCCTGATCAGGAAAAGGAATAAACCTTAGCTTTGAGCATAGGTATTTAGAAGGACAGAAGGTACTTCAAGCAGTGCAGGAAGTGTGACTGATCCATTAGGTGGTCACCGTGCAGCTGCTATGTAAAGAATTGATTACTTAGAAGTCTAAAACAGTGAAACAATTACTATTCCTGTTTGTTTGTTACTTTATAAAGGAGTTCAATATAATTTTGTTTTTAAATGCCAGACTATTTTTCAGCAGACTACAGTTCTTGTCAATGAAAGGAAAAAAAGCAAGGTCTAATTTTAAGCTCTCAAACATTGTGAGCCCCATTATATCCTTGTCCTAGAGGGGCCTCAAAATTCCTGATACTTACCCCTTTAGAAATACAGCCTTCATGTCTCCCCTACGCCGTACCCCCATGCAACACTTGGGCAGAAAACCAAACACATCAGACCAATAAAAAGACTGCACTGTACCATTCCTTCTGCTAACTCAGGGTTTATGATTGCAGAGCTCATCTTTTCCCTTTCTGTAACTGAAGGAGTGTGTGTGAGAGAGAAAATGACTGATTCCTGTCAAAGACCAGCACATGGAGACAGCCTCATTGTAGGTAGGATTTTCTTCAATGGATAGGATTAGTTCTGTTTGTTTGGGATTTTTTCCCAACACAGCTTAACTGTGTTACTAAAGGAGGAAAATACTTTGAGAGTAAATTTTTTAAACCCCCAATGTTATAAAAATATTATATATTGATAGAGATGTTAATATGTATGTGTTGGGTTTATGATTTTTATTTCCTTATTGTTAAGTTTTATTGTGGTTGAGTAACAGTCAAACTAGTGCATTTTTTCCATAAAGTAATATGAGTTTTCTACTTGCCTGGTCCACTTCTAATTCTCTTCTCAGTGTAGGGGATGTAGAAATTAATCACTCAGTGCTTCCATTTTTTAATGGCACACTGCTGAGATCAAAGAGATTTGAGTTTTTCCTTGTACGCTGGTAGCTGAGGAATGTGTGCAAAAATACGAGTAAAATATTACAAATCAACAGTGGATGCTGTGTGGTAATAGAAACTACCCCTATTTCTTATACAGCTCAAACTCAGCAGCCTGGAGAGAAAATGCATCTCTGAAGGAACAATGTGCGTGAACTATAGGATTGTTAGTCCACATAAATAAAGCAAGATTAGACTAACTAATTGGTTCTTTCTTGATCTGTGGTCAAACAGATGTAGAAGGGACTATATATTAGTGATATATTGTTAAAATTATATTTTGTAAAGTTTTTTTAATCAGGATTCCTAGTTCAGCAAAAAAGAATGAGGTATTTAGTATACTTAAGAAGATAACTCCTTAAAAAGAGGAACTGCAAAAAAATACAGTATTCCTGGAAGCTAAACGTAGAATTGAGCCGTAAGAAACTCAAACTCTTAAAAATCACTAAATGTACTGGAATGCTTGGGCTTTACAGTCTTCATGAGTTCCTCTAAGTACAATACAAAGGATATTATTTCCTTCCTTGCAAGAGCACAGAGAATTAATTCATTAAAGTTTGCGAAGCACTCAGGTGACATGATAAAAACTTCCACTGAAACAGGACTAGATTTCTGCTTTGTAAGGAAGTTCCTGTTTTGGGCTACCTTTTTTTTTTCCCCTTTTCACTCCTTTAAAACACACTCTAGTAGTTGCGTTCTCAAGATACTTTATCCTGCAGATCTATGGGATAAGGCTTCATGAATCACTAGTATTTAAGATTTGCTGACCTAGAACACTTGCCAAAACCCACAAACCACTCAATACTTTGCAGTTTGTGAGATCTTATGGGCCAAGTAATATTTTACAATTCCTGAAGCTGTTACCCAGCTTTGCAGGAAGAGAGATCTTTTCAAACATAAGATACTAAATGATTGCATGCAATGGGCTATTCCTGTCATAAAGCTGCGACTTAAATAGAATTCAGTAATTGTTCTGCATTGCATTGATTTGATGAGTGGCATTTTAAATATATATTATTTCTACATCAGTATCTTCCATAGGTCACAAGTAAATAGTTAACTGTGTAAAAGATGGTCCCTATTCCAAGTAGACTACCATCTCAACAGTTAAAGCAGACAAAGATGAGGAGAAACTGAATACTGCTTCCAAAGGGAGGGGAAAGTAAGAGAGATTAAGTGACCTGCCAAATGTAGATATACAAAGTATCTACATTTGAGTCTCAGCTCTATGTGGAATCTTATAGTTTAGTGAAATGTTCAGGCTTCCTTTGTAGCTAAATGAAAATTAATTACCAAGTAAACTGATAAAAGTCCATTATTGCTCACATAGATCTATGGTCCCTGTTACTCATGCATCTCTAACTGTATGAATGATCCAGATTCCGATGAGGTGGCCAGAGATATGTTCCAATATAGCTTTTATTCTTATTTGATTTTTAATGACATAGCCTTCATTTTCTCAACTAAGTGCAGATGTGTAAATATAGAGTATTCAGTCCTGATAAAAACAGATGTGATAATTTGGATCTGTTTCTTTTCTAGTTGAAGAATCATTTATACCATAGTGGCAAGGCTATCATGAGACAATTTCTTAATTATATCCAGTGCCAAAATTCAGTTTAACGGCCATGATAGCAGCACACAGATAGCAGTGCTGAGTACCTACACATATGATTGACAACATGAACGTGCACTTTCTGACTTTCTTGGATCAGCTGCTATGTTTGGTAACAAACATTGTAAAGTGCTGCCCTACAACTAGTTCAAACAAAACCGCATTTAGCAGATTTTTCCTTCTAGCCTTGTCCCTTCAGCAGGTTAGTCATATTTCTTTAAGACATAGAGACCATTTTAAAATAAGGTTGTGGTGTAGGTGCCAGCCATCGTCAAACCTTGGTTTTCATTAACACAGTGTAAAAAAGTCTAAGCTGTAGATGGTACCGTAAATATTAAAACCATTGTTAACAGCAGCTGATGACAAACTTTCAAGAGATGGTTTAACAGTAATAATTAATGTTAATTGGGCATAATCACAAGTCTGAAAATTACCATCCTATTTCATGGAGTTTACACTATCATCAAACTGACTAGTATACAGGACTTACTCCATCTATATATAGCGGGTCTGTAGCAGAGCCAGGACTGGAAACCAGATCTCTCACGTTCCAGGTTTGAGCAACATACTGTCTTGAATTTAGTTATTGTTCGTCTGTGACAATATTTGTTTCTTTAGCTTGAACCCATTTTTAAAAGCTAATTAAACCTTAATGAGAAATCGTATCATTTATATAAATTTTGTGGCTGAGTAAGAATTTTTTGAAGGCATCTGAAATCAACTCAGATTTTTGTAGCAGTAAGCATGTTAGCAATTTTCTGCCTTTGTACCTATTTTTGTTATTCTACCACTATTGTTTCTGAGCACTTCACAACACTTTAAATATCGTTGTAACCACTGTGTAAAGTATGAGTGTATTTATCCTCAGTCAACAAGTGGCAAACTAAGGCATGAAGATGTTTGAGCTCAGTCTTGTAACTGGTCCTGTGCAAAAGTTTTGTCTGCTCTGAAAAATGATTATAATTTTGTATTTCTGTCTTCTTGAGCCCTATACTAAGATTCAGTGGGGACCATATATGCATATATTTTTATTCTCCAGCCTTCCCATTTCAAACATGAGCATCTTTAACTGTATTTCCTGCTTTTGTTCTCATAGATTGTAAAAAGATTTTCTGGTTTGTTTTTGTTTTGTTTTTTTTTTTGCTTTTGGATGCAATTTTGATTCTCTCCTTCTCAATTATGTTGGAGATCTGTGAAAAAAATTGCAAGAAAAATTTCAGGCCACCAGATGAATGTTTTGCAAAGCTATGGATATCAAATATTTCTAGTTATACAAGGCATATATTGTATAAGGCATACAGTGAGCTGGGATAAAAAGTTGAAATATTAAAAGTTGAAATATTGAAAGTTGAACTTAAATACTGAACACTTGAAAAATAAGCAAATACCCTCTATAGAAACATATTTGTGGCACCTTTGTTTCAGGAAAAATGTACATGTCGACAGAAATTAACATTTTGTTTGGCCATTAGTCAATTTAGCATCAGATAGACTTTTTAATATGACCCAACCATCATAACAGAGTATTATGTACAAAAAGACCAAATGTAGAACTCAGGAAGTGTCTCTTTTTTGAAGTTTATTCAGGCCAAATGAAACATTAATTACAAAAAATGTGGTTCTAAAGTAACACTTCCCTGAATCTGGCATTAGTCATATCACTAAATATTATGGTGTATGTTACTAACATAGAACACAATTTAAATCACAGAGCTCTCCTAAATTTTCAATTTACTTGGAGAAATGTGGTTTTCTGCTTTAACTCTGCATCAAATACCTGTCTGTGACACAGAAATGCAGAAGGGTTTTTAAAAGACAATTCATTAGAAGTGTATCTGTTTAATTATAGTGATAATGAAGATCCTTTAGCTCTTATTCATGGGCATATATTCCTCAATGGATAAAGAAACACATCTGAAAATGGTAAAACTTAGTAATGAAGAGTTAGCAGATTCTGTGCTCACTTTTCTTGAATGTTCATTTGAACTTGGAAACTCTAGAGCTAATTGGTTATAGAGATATTCCATTTTTATTGTATAAATGACTGTACAGTGTTGAAGGAAAGGGAAATTGGAGTCCTCACCTTGCCTTTTACAGAAGTGGATGTTTTCCGATTATAGGTGTGTCGTTAAATCTGTGCTGGGTGTGCATCCTACTCACACCTGTATTTACTCACAAGTATCTGAATTAGTATAGGGCAGAAGGAGATTTTTTTTCCCATCATATTGGGCTGTGGATGGATTATGAAGCTGGGCGCATGTGATTTTTGTAATAGAACTGTAAAGGTTGGACTTCGATATTTCTAAGAGGTCATACTTGCAGCATGGTGCCAGTGCAGTCTGGTTCATTAGCAGACAGGCAAGACTGTACTGAGAGAGGAAGTGAAGAGGTACATTGTCCTTCCCCCTTTGGAGTCAGGATTTCTTGTGTAGCCTGCATGGTCCAAGTGATGTTGCTTCAACTGGGCAGCTTCGGGGCTCTCCTTCTGCCCCGTCCCCATCAAATACCTACAACAGCGGGATGCTGAGGGTGTAAATTTACCCTAACAACAGAGAAGAAAACTGCTGCAGACTGCATTTCATATGTGTATTGGATGCAAGACTGGTTATCTGTAGTGAAGTGGCTAAAAGTTTCAGGTTTATAATAAAGAGCACTTGATGGAAACTGTGGTAAATATGCAAGAAATTCAGACATAGTTTAGTGTTTCAAATGCCATAAACCAGTGACTATTATTAATAGTTTAAAAAGTACTTTGAAATACCGTGGGCTGGTAGTAGGGTTTGAGAGATGCTTTAATGTCAGCATGCTGGATAGTCCTTTTTATCAGGAGTTCCTAAGAGCATAGTGGGTTGCAGTAATCTCTTTGACACTACCGCTTTTTATAGTCATTGCAGCTCAGGATAGAAAGGAGTGCATCCAAAACACCCTTTCAGTGCTATTGACTCCCAGCTGCTATCATAGTCTTGAAGACCACCAGCAGCTGGTGTAGTTGGGAAGGGACAGCCCAAACTATGCCAAGAACAGTGGAATTGCAAAATTGGCTCTAGGCAACTGTGCTACACTGTTCTTCAGATGTACCAAAACTGCTCAGTCTGAACAAGGAGATCATGTATCCTTTTTTCAAAGTGCTGGATGTACAGTGCCTGACACCTGATTTCAGCGTCCCCTAAGTTGATTGTTCCTGGCCTTGATGTTTTTTTCACTGCTTCAAGAATTGATCCACCCTACTGCTTATTATTAAACATATGCAACAAAAGGGATTCTTTTGAGAGTTTTACACCTTATGACTGGATTACAAAGTTATATCTTTCTTAGAGATGCAAAAAGTATTTTTGCTAGAGGAGATTAGAGAGCATAGCAGTAAAGGTGGTGGGAAAACCCCAGTTGTTGTATTCATCAGTCAGGACTGGAGGCCTTTGCTTTCTTGCTTTTGACATATCCTTTTGAATTACAGGCTTACTGCTCCTGAAGCTGCAGAGCTCAAGGTGATTATTAGATAAGTCAAAAAAAAGTGTCATTCTTAACATGCTGAAATGTCTAAAAGCTAATTCTGTTGTAGATCAACTCTACTCTGCTATATAAATAAAAATAGATAGTGGCAGCTTATGCATCACAAATATGAATCACATGAAAGCAGGGACTGTAGTCAATGCGAATTGATAACTTCAAATCCTGAAAATCTACAGATCATTCTTGAATAGTTTTCATTAATTAATTAAATTAATTTTACTGTGAATTTTACTTGCAGTTGCACATATACTTCAAGATAGATTTTTTTTTGGTCCAGAGATGCCCACTAGCCTCTGCCTGCTCTCTGATAAATCAACTCCAAATTCCCTATAATTCTAAGGAAAGGGGGGAAGAAAGGGACAAAGCAGAGCTGGTTGTCTCTGAGCTCCTTTTTAAGAGGATCCCTACCCTTGTCACCTGGGGTGGAGGGGCTGAGCTGTGATCAGTGGCTTTATGTCCTGCACTTGGCTAGCTTTGCTTGTGAATATTTCTAAATTGCCATACATCATAGTTACTTAGGGTTTATCTATGTTAAAGAAGCCTCTGCTGCCCTGTCTTCAGATATTTTATGCCCATAATTTACAGATACAGTATTACATATATGCACTTTAATCCGGTTCTTTGACGTGTCTCTTGTGCTCTGCAAAAGCAGGCAGGCCCTCAGAGAAAGAAACAATGATTCCACAAGAAAAGACCATTAGCTGTTAATATTCTGTAAAGTCATGTCTGATTGTTCTTTATACCTCTTCCCCCTCAGTCAGAGAAGATGGTTACTCTCTGGAAGCCTGTAAAAAAATCACTTCATGCTGCTGAATCCTAGAAATTGTTGAGATGATCTATTCAATGCAGCCTTATGACTCCTTTTCCCTGTTGCAGAGCCCTTTTACATGACATGGGGATTCATTTCTGGGTTTCAGCCAGCAGAAAGATTCCAGTTAATTTCAAGAGGGAAGGTTTCCACACCTGGTGTTTCCTAATGCTCAGAAAGGTATGCAGTTAAATCTTATTTGAGAAGTCACAATGCTTTCTTCTCAGTTTAAGCTTCAGGTAGTGGTCTTGGCATCTCAAACACATTTCTAACCAGAGGGCCTTGATCCTCAGGACATTTTTCAGAGGAAGCATTTTCCTATGTAAGTTGCTGTTGTTCTCCTAAAAAAATCTGATTGATCTGTTCCCTCATCTACAACAAAGTCTTCTGCTCAGGCTGCTGGCTGCTTCAAGACTTTTGAAGAGAGCTCTTGCTAAAGCAACTGTCTCTAAGGAGGCAGGGGGTTAGAGCTTATTCCTCCGGTCTTCCTAGTGCTTCCTTGACTCAGCTGTGATGCCAGCATCAACACCAGCTTTCTCCTCTTCCAAATTGTGATGGTAACATTTAATGGCAGCTGGTTTACTTGAAAACTTGCTATCTTTCTTCCAGTCTAGAAGTTTCACCCTTCCTAGGATCTTGTGGGTTTTTTTCAATCATATCTTTAATCCATGCCTTACTTCTTCCTGCTAAGTCTCTGTCATGCTTTATCAGAGTACATGGCTCCAAGGAGGCAGAAAGGAGTGTTCGCTGTTTGATTATTATTTGTAGCTCCTGTGCGGTTAATGGAATCACCCAGGCTGAGAAATGCAGGTTTTTAAATCATCCACAGATTGAGCAGGGCCAAGCACATGGTAGCAATGGATTAACTCTGGAGCTGAAGCTATGCTGATGCCCACACTGCCCTAACAGTCATTGCTGCCCATGAAACATGGATGTCTGCTCCGCTTATAAGAGAATGAGTTTCTGTATCACTACAGTTTTCAGCTCAGTGCATCAAGATAAAGCAAAATTGAACTGTAATAAATCAGAAAAGATACACTGAGATGAAAGTACAACTATCTGGGTGTACCAGGCAGAGAGCTATGGCCACCCCAAGTGGATCATGTGTGCCAGACTTTGGGAGTGGAATGACCTGTAAAAGGAGTGGAGGAAACCACCACGAATGGTGACTGCTACAGAAGTCTCATTGTAACCTACTGACACGTGTTACACATCTAAACTGCATATACTTAGGTCAGTGTGGAAATCACTGTGCACCTCAAGGTACACATAAAGACAGTGTTATTTATGTGGAGTTTTTGTGCAATCTCAATGCTAACTTCCCCTTCAGTGTAAGAGTGGAAATAGAAATCTGTTTTAAAAGCAAAAGCAAAACCAGTTTATACTATAGGAAGCACGAATAGCAAGCTCCAGCTGGCTGTTTACTAAGCTAAACGCAACATTGGAAAATTCAGTGCGTCAAGGAGATAACAGCTTTTCTCTCCTGGTGGCAGGCAGCCATGATTGTTGTTACTGGCATGGTCAGCTAACACTGACTTTGGACACAAACTTAGTAACATTCATGCTTTTGATATTACTATAGATGGATAAAATCACCATGAGAACTACCCAGTAGTGAAAAACACATGTTTATACTGTTTTTTCTTTCCTCAATACAGCTTGGTCAGTTCCAAGTCAGGTCTGTGTGGCTGGGAGAATATCTGATAGCTTCTGTGAAATGTGCAGGTGGTTCAGTGTTTACTGGACAAATACATGCGTCAGAAAATATTCTGCCAGGCATGTAGTGTACATCTAAACCCTGATTTTCAAAACACAGTGATTTTTAAAAGAGCTTAATGCTGTCTTTAATGCCTTTTGCACTTTTAACACCTCTTCTATATGTTGCACAGTAGTAGCACATTTTGGTGTCTGCTGTAATACGGATAATATTTGTAGTCATATGTTTCTGATTTTCATCAAATTGAGTAGTAAGTGGGGGGTATCCTGCAGAGATAATGCAAATTATCTTTTTAAATTAATGGTAAAAGTGATCTTGTGTCTGAGGAACTGTGTCCTTGGATCCTATGAAGTGAGTTGGCTGGCAGATAGAGGTGAGCTGGAACTCAGTGGGGAGGAATGTGTGGGATAATGGTGGGTGATGTCCCAAGACGGCACAGCAGGACTGATAGTCCCAGGAAATCCAGAGGAGGTCTTGCTGAGAGGCCAGTAGGAAACCTACATGTTGATACACAGGCAGGCAAATAAACCAAGAGGAATTGAGGCAAAATGGGTGAATGTGAACTGCCTCGCTTCATAGACCACCAGGGAAAGAAGGCCTTGTATGTCCCTGCTGATAATCCAGCCCCAAGCTTGTGAGAGACAGGCCTGAACCAATGGTAAGTAAGTAGATGGAAGTTATAAACATGAAAAAGAATCTTAAATAGGATTAAATGGAAAGTTAAAATTATTTGAAGTGCAATCTTTCTACTAAGAAATATAAATTGCATTGAGAAACAGGAAGGGGAAAAATTTTTTAATTGAAAAGCTTATAATTTTTAAAAATAAACAAAGAGTGGGATAAAAATTATTTTGCTTCTCCTGACTTTGTGACTAGTACTGTTACCTCTTTTGCTCATCAACTTTCTCTCTTCTTTTAAAGTCCTGGCATCTTGTTTTATAATTAAATTGTAAGCTCTTCAGGGCAGAAGCTATATTCAGATATGGAGCAGTAAACACCCTGCAGCAATAAATACTTACCCTGATTGGCACCACTGAGCAATATAAACACTATGTAAATAATGAGAAAGCCTGAGAGGTGCTGAGTCCTGGATAAACACTGTTCCTTTCCAGCGGCTTACATTATAGTTAAATTAATTCTAACAGTATACAAAACCATGTCAGTGCATCGGCTAAAGGCGGGCTGGATATTGCTTGGAGGTATGGAAAGTCATGAAGAGTTGGGTGAGACCCATGATGTCCTCTGGGAGGAAAGGTGCTCTGGGGAGAAGCTGATTTGGAACTTGGAGCCAAATTTCCCTTTGGGAAGAAAAAAAATCGTCAGACAGTCCTCTTCTTATGTGACATTCAGGGTGGCATTTATCTCATGTCTATGTCTATGCATGAGATATACCAAACTCCCATCATAGGCAGTGAAACCTGGAGAGCTATCCAGCTGACTGATTCAGTTGCCTACATATATTTGTCTAGTGCCATTTGAGATGCCCTGCAATAGGCCCCAACTTCCAACTTTGGAAGGAGAAGGGTCATGTTTAATATTTGGCAATTCTGTGTAAATGTCTTGGATACCACAGACGAAGCTGACACTAGACATCTAAGCTTTGCCAACTGGTTTGTGTGTCGAGAGGTCTACTTTAGAGTGAGGTGGGTAGATCTCTGGACTTCACTGACTGTAACGAAAGCTTGGACATGCAGTTCACATGTGGATACTTACCAGGCATCTTAATCTGTAAGGTGAATCTTAGTGGCCTTTAAGATGTGTCCCAAGACAAGACTTATCTTAATGTCCTTTAAGGTAATATATAAAAAATTGATTGATGCTAACATTGTGAAAGTGCTTTAACCTCCTTTTAAAAAATCAGAGGTCTTAAAATGAGCTGCAGTTGCATGTGAGAATGTAGGCTTCAGATCTGCTCTGAGTAAGCGTGCCCCCTCTGAACAGATGAATAAAGCCAGCGCACATTGTGTAGAGACACCTGAGCTGGCTCAGCACCAGGAGCAGTCTGGTGATGCTAGTGTAATACCGGGCAGGCTAACCAGTCATGCTGAGAGGCAGGGCAGAATTAGCTCATGTGGAGAACCACTGGCCTTGCATTGTGCACTGACTTGTGCAGAAGGCTGTACAGAGAATACATCTCAGATGTTACTGAAAATACATTATGCATCTCTTTATTTTTTTTCCTTTTCTTCTCCTTAATTTTACTTTTTTTTTCAGAAAGTGTTTCCTTCTGAGTATGTGAACTTACCGCAGCAAGAACTATCTTTTGCTTATATGTTTATACAACACAAACACAAGGAGCACCTAGCCTCTGACAAGGACACTGTGGCAAAACAAATTAAAAATACAGATAGAAAGCCAAAGTGCAGAGAGAAGTTATGTACCAAAGATGACACAGACCCTCTGAGACAAGGCTGAGGTCTTCTGAGGTTTGATTCAATACCTCAACTAAAAAAATTTTAATTTCCATTCCATATCTAAAAAATATCAAAAATTGGTATTTGGGTAGTGCCTGAAAGCTGCTGGTTTTTTAGATATAGGCAAATGGAGAAAAGAAACAGTTCTTGACCACAAGGGAGTACAGCATGAAGTGTAATCAGACAAAGGAAATGAGAAGGGTATTTAACATCACAGGTATGTTGCCTAAGTGTAGGAGCAAGACAGATGGACTGACTGTCTCTGTATTCCCAGATGTTCTCAAAGTGAGCAGGAACTGACTACTACTAGGAGGTTTTATCTGAAAGTCAGTACCAGTATGTTTTTTCACCTCATATAAACAAAGAAAAAGAAGGGTTTGTTCTGCTTCACTGGAGCAAAAAAAAAAACACAATGGACTTCCATTCAGGCACACAAATAGCAACTGTCCTGTGACTTCTGTATTTAAATGGGTATCCATGGTGAGATCTGCATAGCTTTCGTTAGATGGCTGCGGAACGATGCTGTAGTTCACACTGCAGACAGGAAGAAAAAGACGGCTGAAAAACTCCCCTTACAATGAATGAATGAGTGAATGAATAAATGCAGTAAGATATCAAGTCACTGTTGCATCACACTGCAAAAAATGATGCCTGTGTTCTCCACCACTGCTTTACTATCCCTCTGCTCTGCTTTTCCAGGCCCATTCAAATTAAATGCTAGTCTGTACTTGTAGGCACAACCCTGACCAACAGATGGTACATAAATAGGTGTAAAAACTGCAGCATTACAAAGGGACTTGCTTCCCAGGCTGCATTTCTTGTTTGCTTTCTTCTTTCTTTGTTAGTAGTTGAAATTAGTAATCTGCTCCATGATATATGTGCCTGGGTCACACCCCTCCAGGGTCTTGCCTGGCTCAGAGCACACAAGGATGACCTGGTGCTGTAGGTACCAATGCAGATATCTGCTGTGCAAGTGGCCTTTAGCAGCAAAAGGAAAAGAGAAGCTGGGGAGCAAGATTGTCAGACTTCTTGAATTGCCGGGTTTGGGGGGAGAATGGCAGACCTGCCTAAAATTTAGGATACTACTGATATGTCATCAAGGCTGTTTATATCAGGGATCTGTGAAATGAAAACGAAAAATCAACTACAGAAGTCTGAGCTAGTGAACAACGACTTCCTGGGGTTGGAATAATTATTCCAATTGTTCACAACAAAGACCAGCTGTTCTGCCAAATATGGGCTTTAAAAAATTGTGCATGGAACCCCAAAATAGGCCAAAACTGGGTTAAGGAGTGAAATATGAAAATATTACCTTTGGTTTGTTATTTATATTCTGCATTAAAATACTGACGGTTCACACTTTTGAGATCTTATCTGTACACGTATCAGCTAGAAACGTTTTACAATGTGATATTCTGGTAGTAAGTTGAATGTAAAAGACCTTTTATAGATCATAACATTCACCGTAAAATTATTAGCAATGCTAATGCTGGATACCAATTGGAAGATACTGATACACCAGTGATAATGCATCAAACTTTAATTTAATCAAAACTAATAGAAAAGCTGTTCCTGACTTTAAGTGAGACCCAGATCTGACCTGCATATTTTTTAAATGTTATGCCTAAGTGCTAAAAATTGAAGATATTAATAAAAATGGATTCTCTCATTGCTGTCATCAAGGCAAAGGCCCCAAACCAAATTCATTGTTGTATTTTGCTTCCATGTGAATACTGAAAGTGGACCAATCAGTAAGCGTTCGGTTTATTCAAACCAAGTCAGGAGTTAGGTGCTAAGCCCAGCTGCTACCGATACAGCAGTGAAAGCGTGGTTAAAAAGAGCTAATTTAAAAAGTGTTTTCCTGTGGAATCCAACCAGCTTTTGAAATCAGACTTTCACTGTCTTCAGTAAGCCATCCAAATGTTACAAAATCTGGAAATACAGCTAAGGAATCCTGCCAAGCCCCTGGTGCAGAATGATCATCTTGCATACTTTCTCCACTTGGCTGTCGGGGCATGCCAGGGTAGATGCTTGTGGCATGCTGTGGTCCTCACTTTTCTTAGGGAGCAGCAGAAGAGATGTCCCTGCTTGTGCCTTTAGGTCTGTGATCTGGAGGTGGGCTCCGTGCAGTCTCCATGGAAAGGCTGCCCCTGTATTTGTGGAACAAGTATGGAAAAGGCAGAACTCAGCAGTGCTGGCAACAAGGACCAGACAGGAGGAACAAAATCAGATGTCTGGGATTCTGCGAAGAAAGGGAGAGGCAGGCAATATTTATCAAGAGGTGGAGGCAAAACAAACCAGGCAGAGGTAGATGTTTGTGCAGTCCCGAGGGAGGGTGTGGGCGTCTGTACGCATGAAGACACAACCAAGCATGAAGGAAGTGCAGGATGGGTTTGCACTGGGGAGGCACAATCAATGGCCCGGGTGTTTTTGATCTGTGCTTGGGAAGCAGATGCCTGTAGAGTTAGAAGCAAACTGTTGTGGTTTCCAAATGCTCGTATTTAGCATTCTAGCAAGTTGGAGCAGATGGCAGGTCTGACTACCCTGGGCCTCATTTCTGGGCAGCGGCTAGAAACCCTTCAGGCCTCTTTGAAGAGTGGTGTGGATATGCCTGCTTAAGGAATGGCATCCTGGGATTTCCCTCTCCCTTGCACTGCCTCCGTCTAGGTTTTTATAACATGCTCAGCACTCAGGAACGCATGCCCAGCGCCAGCGCCACAGGCTGGGGACGCTCCGCTGGGTTGCAGTGGGCGAGCTCACGTGCCCCAAGTGGTTTAACAGGAGTAGTGTGGGTCTGGCTCCATGCCACTGGAGTTACTCTGCTTCTTAGGTGGAGACATGCAAGAGCAGACATATCTGGACTGTTTGAATGCCTTCCAGAAGCTAAATCATCCATAAGCACTGCTGAAGTGAATTCAGCACGCTCAAAAAGTAGGGCACAGCTGATTTCCCGTCACCGTTCACCTTTAGGAGCAGAGTAGAGGAAGTTTCAGAACAGCCTTGGTCACTGCCTGGGAGGATCTCCCAGCCAAGGGTCACCACCAAATGCACCCACCACCTCAGCGCGGCTGAGGGGCTGAGGGAACACCAGTTTTGTGACTGTTCCCCTGACTATTCCCCTAGACAAACCAAAATAAGTGCGCTTTTCCCTTTGCAGTTTGAGAGAAGGTGGAACTGCACAAAGGTGGTGGAACTGGGGGCAGGCCTTGACCTTATGCATGTAGCTTACACTGAAACCTACAGTCTTTCAAAGGGATTTCTAAAGTTTGCTCATTAGCTTGTAGCAATCTCAGCATGCAACAAAACAGCTACCCTTACGCAAGTATTGTCTCCCCAAATGAGGCTTCTTAGATTTTCCAGCTATTGCTGGAAAATCCATACGATGGACTTAGCATTTATGTCTTTCACAGTCTGTTATATATATCTATGCCTTTGGAGACAACTGAAGCAGAAATTGTCCAACATACCAGCCGTGTACCACTTTACCAGGATGAAATCAGGGAAGTTCTCTCAGGAAAGAAGCCAAATGCTAAGAAATCCAGGTTTCAATAGTGAAGTTCAACACAAGCTGCAAATGCCTCAGGGAAATGGCAGGCAGATCAGCAAATAACGAATTACAGAAGTGAAGTCAGGATGTAATAAAAGCCTCAGTACCCCTTTGAGATAACATTTGCTTTTACCTGGGGAGGTTCCTGAGAGGGTTGTGGGAGCTTAAAAGAAAGCACTAGCTCCAAAATTGCAAACCTCAGAAGCAGGAAGAAAATAATTGCCTCCCAAAGAAACACACAGGTAAGAAGATGCCTCCGCTGGGAGAGGTCAAGTCAGTAACAACCATGTCTTTACTCATCACTGAAGTCCTGAAATCAGAAAGGCAGTCATGCAAGACAAAAAAGAATCACTTTAAGGGCTGACATTTTTTTTTTCTCTGTATATTAAAGATGGGATGAAGCCATGAAGTACAGCTCTGACTTGATCTCCAGATCCAAAATTCACAAAAGATTGGATTCGGGATTTCTGGGCTGCGCAAATTCATCTGGACCTCTCAGAGTTTGGGAATGTTCAGTTCCATGGTTTGTTGGCTCAGGTTTTGCAAGTGGATGGGCAAAAGCTACCATTGCTTACATACACATACACCTGAAAGTATATAGGCAATGCTGGAGGAGGGAATGTATGGGGTGGGGCAGGGAGGAATGAAGTGGGAGAGGTGGTTGCTAGAAAGGTCAAGATATGTGGATAGGAAACACCAAAACTGAGGAGGATTTGTCGGGAATATCCTACTTACCGATTTCTTCATTTTGGAGAAGGGCAATAAGACTCTCTTCTAGGTGAATTTTAACTTTATTGGGTAAAGATTTCCTGTCTTTTTGATAAATTCAGCCAAAAATGTCAATGAACAGCAGCAGCACAAGTCCTGTGTGTTCATAGATCCTTTATGGTTTGTTCTTACCATGGATGGTTTCAGACACATAGGAAGGAGCTCTTTTCTATGTTCTCTCATACCAGAAGGCTTTGTCCAGGTGTGTGCAGGCTGTTTGTGTTCTTAGACAATAAGCTGCAGTGTCCAGAGATTTCAGTCAAAGGTCAAGATCCTGTTGTGCAAGACAGGGTATTCCAGAGACAAAAGACCATGGCCCAGCTGATGGCAGGGAAGCAGAAGACACTGGTGAGATACTTATAATTAGTGTAATGAGCATCAGTCAGATGGCACCAGCTGCCTAACCGTTGTCAGGTAGTTTTATGGTCATTACAGCAACAGCGTGATTGTAAAGAGAAATGGTAGGGATATAAAGTAGTGACTACTTTCAGGACAAGCTCTTTCCACTCATGAATGCGGGTTTATAGGAGATGGTATGGAATGAAATGTGGAGTAACACTAATTAATTGGGTTTATCTAAACTGTGTGCTGCCTTTTTATTAATGCTGCGATCTCCCATCTAATGCCCACCTAATGCCTTAATAAGGACCTGACTCCTGTGCCCAGATTCAGTATATTCATGCCCGTTTATACCTTCTTACATGCAATAAAAGACTGAACCAAAATTAAACCTGGTCTTTCTAAGTCTAGAAAATACAGGCATTGGATCAATTATATTGTGAGAGGAGAATTTTAGCCAATGGAGTTACCCGCCATTCACAAGGAAACTTTTTTTTTTTAAAAATCCAAATCCTCATTGAGATGTTCTGGAAAGGTCCATCCAAATTTCTCACAAGGGTTTCTAGAACATCTCAACTACCCACCTCTGCTTTACATTCACTGCCACTACGCAGTGAGCTAGATTTTGGGGGTAGTTTTTCAGCTTGCAGTCTCTGCGTTCATTCACAATTTTTTGTGGGTGACTTCCTTTTCCAACAAGGAGTGAACGTTCATGCACAAATTGCAGTGGGTTGAAATGTGCATTCAGCCAACTTCGAACTTGTGGTTTAACAATCCCCTAAGACATTGACCTGGAAGGGACATTTGCCTTTTTTATGGTGTATAATACCTAAAAGAGACCAGGGGAGGGATATGATTTCATTATTCATGCATGATTCAGCATTCATTATTCTTTCCCCTTTGCTAAAGACCCCACAGATGTCTTAACTCACTCTAGTCAATGGAAGTTTAATCAATACAGGCCGTAGACCACAAGGCACGAGTTGGCTGACCAATGTTGGTGTCTAGTTTGGGAAGAGCTGAATCCCACCCTACCTAGCAAGCTGGTGGACATATGTGTTCAGTGATACATCTGCATATGAGCTGAACTGAAACTGTGCATCAAACTCTGTGTGTTGTCAGCAGGTCAGAGAAACAAAGTGCTTATGGAAGTTTTATCTCTGCTGCTGCTGAGCTTACTGTAGCAAGAAGCAAACTCACAGGCCATAAAAAGCTGAAAATCATGTTGTGTATAACTGAAGGGTCATTTCTCTGTGTTTCAGATGAAAGGCACAAACCTGCTATAGCTAAGGCTCAGAAGGTAGGATAACTTGTGAATTTTTCATATGCCTGTTTCCAGGATTAGTACATAATTTAATTTGTCCTATATGTAATATGAAAAGGTTGAAATGATGCAGCATAAAGGCATGCAAAAAGAGCCACACACTGTATCCATATATATTAATAGTTATCTATTAATATATCATGTTACATGCTAATATGCTTGATGCTAATATTATTTAGCTGAAATACAAGCAATAAATAATGTTCTCTAAGGCACAAAAAATGCATGCAAAACTGAAGTCTATGTTTTAATAGATTTATTGTGTCCTTGATAGCCTGAAAGTCAGATATATACCTGACATAGTTTAAGCTACCAAGGCAAATGAAAGCTGTTCTATGATTGCAGATCCATGGCCGTAATCATTTTTGTGAATGAGAAAGAAGGAAGGTGGGAAAAACTTCTCAGCATCATTTCCTTGGAATCACAGGAATACTTTTCCAAGGTCACAATGCCTTTTCTAATAATGTAATATTCACTCCCCGTGCATTTATATGCCTAATTCCTTTTTTCCCCATACGTGCAATCTAATACCAGGTCTGACTGAAATGGGAAAAACCTACTCAACTCAGTGGCTGAACAGTTAAAAATGTCATTCAACAATTTATCAGGTCGCTGTCACAAATATGTTGCTAGGTGACTGCAGATGTTATCAGCCACTAAAATACATGCATTTTCCAGATGTAATCATCAAATAATTTTCAACTGAGTGATTGTGTCTTACAATAAAGTTGAATGCCTATTTAAAGGTCTAAATACTTAAAAATATATAAGCTAATTTGAATTATATTGAAAACTGCCATGAAAGTAGCGGAAAGTAGTGGAAAGGGATCAAAATTTGGGGTAATTTGACCAAGAGTTTCTTGACATTCAGCTCCCTAGGAACTGCAATTTTACCTATCCTCTTGGGTTTTGTAACTTCTGTGCATACCTAATGCTCACATTCTGCATCTAATTATTCTACAGCTGATCCCTGTTGATTGGCATTTCTATCAGCTAGTGATATGACTCATTAACCCTTTTGGAAAGCAGTGTTTCACAAGCTAATGGCAGCAGGGAAGCTCTGACCATGAGCCCACCACGAGCCTCATCTCACCACGTGATGCTCCTTCCCTTTGTCCACCTGCAGCACCTCTGTTCATGGAGTGGATGAAGACCATGGGTCATACATGAGATGCTACCACACAAGGCAAATGCTTTTACCTTAGCTGTGCCTAATTAGTCCTTTACCATCAGGTAAAACCATGGCCCACGATTTGTAGATTTAAGTTAAAATTACTTAAATCAATTGTTACTCAAGTGCAATTGCTGTAGCTCCCTTGTTGTACGTCATTCATGGTGCTTCCCAGAAGCCTGAGTACCCTTGCTTTTCTCAGTACAGATGTTGGGATATCTTTAATAAAATATATTCCTCCCTAGATTTCTTTTAATGCAATGTCAGAAGTTTCCAGAAAGACGTTTAAACTGTAGAAATTTAAGTTAAAATTACTTAAAATTAATTCTCGCTCTTGAATCTGAACAATAGATTGCCCAGATCTTGGAGCAAAACTTCCAAAAGGAACCTCCCACAACATGAAATGGAAGGATAGACATGTGCACCACACACTCTGAAAACGGAGGGAGTATCGCAGGTACAGCGGCCAATTCCACAGGCCAGCTCGTTTCCCCTGCTAATGAACCACCTGAAAGTCAGCCGCTGTTAGCAGAGCCTAATGGCCACTGGGCAGGTCCCCTCCACGTGTTTCGTGCTGCCTCAGTGGACAAAGAGATATTACCTGTCTGTGGGAACAATGGTAGCCCTGGTACAAATATTCTCCTTTCATTTTCTGTTTTTTGGAGTTTAAGTTTACATCAACTCTGTATAGTGACAAAGTGCCAAGCAGTGATGGGAATCTTCCATCTCTATTAAGAATTTTGGACACATAATAATGACAAAGGATTAATATAGCTTTGCTTGAAAGCAGAAGTTAAATGAGGTTATTTAGGAAAAAGCAATCTTATTTCTTTAAAGTACAACTTAATTACATGAAAACATAATGAAGTAACATTTATTTGGAAAATGCGTATTTGTCTTTTAAGATTACTTTTTAGCATTTCCAGACTGAATAATACTTTCTAGAATATTTTCTGGGTGATAGGATCACTCAAGAAACTACCAGTCTATATGCTTAACAACAACAACAATAATAATAGTAGTAATAGTAGTCATAATACTACTACTACTACTACAAAAAACCTTTTCTTAATTCTGAATAAACCTGAAAATGTGGGAAAAGCTGTTTTACATTTTGTCTTTTTTCTTTGTGAAACAAACACGAGTTTCTAGTGCATCATTTGTTCCTGCCTTACAAGCTATTTCAGTATACTGAGATTTACAGGGATCTGTTTAGTTTATCCCTACTTTGAGAGATGACTTGATTACAATATGTAAGCATTATCAGAGGAACAAAACACTGGAAACTTAAGAGCTGTTTAATCTAGCAGAGACAAGAATAACACGGAAGAAAAGCTAAGAGTTAAAGCCTTATTAGCAATGAATACTATTTTAACAACACGTGCAAATAAGATTAGAACAGATTACCCAATGAAAATGGTGCCTTCTCCATTACTTCTTGTCTTGAAAACAGGCACTTGAATGTTAAGGTGATGGTGACCTTTTCTGTAATAGTCTTGTGTCTGGACCACTCCGTCAGGCTGAGGGAGATCTGGGGGGGACCTGCCTTGGGGCAAAGAGCAGAACACCAAATTTTCCTCTTCTAACACAGTTCCTTAATCACCATTGGGCAATTATCTCTCTCCATTGGCTCTAAAAGGAAAACAAGTAATAATTTAGATTAATTTAGATGGCTAATGATTTTGCAGAAGTATAGTGTCCACAAGAACTTCCCTAAATTAAGGAGACTGGATCCCACTGTAATATAAATATGCTTTTGATGACCAAGGCTTCAGTATTTCTCCCTTCAATTCAGTGGACGAGGGTGCAGCTCCCATCTGCTTAGCTCAGTCTTCTCGAGGGGCTGCACGTGACTAACTCTGTACTAACAGCCTGATACATTTAAAATAAACTTTTTTAATGATGGGTTGTAGTAACTGTCACAAAATTTGAAAAAGTGGAATTTTCCTACAGCCCACTAGAGAGGTGTCAAGTAATTAAAATAATGTATATGTGTGTTTATTTATTTAAAGGACATATTAACTGTAGTTTAATGGGCCAGGAAACTTTGCTGTTTCAAAATAAAAAGCGATCAACAGTTGAATATGCTTTCTAAAGCTGTTGCATTGGCATCCGCTGTTCAGGCTGTTGATACTTTAATATTTTGGAAAGCAAATTAAATTAACTCTCCAGTGTTAATATACATTGCACATATACACAGGCACCCAGACTCTCTCATTTTGGATGAGATCATGACTGTATTAACAGAAACATTTCAGAGAAATCTATGTACTCGTTTATCTTCAGCACAAAGCATCAAATAATGTGGAGCCAATATTTTGGTTTTTTCATGTGAAGCACTGCAGCATGGTCCCACACATCCCAAGATTGGTGCTGGGAGGAATAAGTCAGCTCTTTCAGGATGCAGTTGTAGCTCCCTTGTTGTGTGTAGTTCATGGTGCTTCCCAGAAGCCTGAGTGCTCTTGCTTTTCTCAGTATCGATGTCGGGATATCTTTAATAAAGTGCATTCCTACTGAGATCCCTTTTAATGCAATGGCAGAAGTTTCCAAAAAGACGTTTAAACTGTAGAAATCTGTAGGAGTTACAGGACTTAAGGACCAAGCCTGTCTACCATTGACAAAGTCTGCTTCACGTTCTATATAGCTTGTGCTGTTACCGAGGGCCATTTTGTACAACAGGAATCATTAAAAATAAACAGAGTAATTCTTATTCCTAAAGCCTGTATTATTGGCCTTATTCCTAATGACTTTTGACATAACTCAGTAAACTTTCTTCACTCCCACTGTGCTGGAAGCATGCTCTCCAGTGTTCCCATTGCATCTGTCCATCAGGTGAATTTAATTTTCCTGCAGGCTTTACTTATCAGCATTTTGTTGCCTCTGAGCCTGATTCAGCCTGAGTGGCACAAGGCTGGTTTTGAGAGCGCGCATGGTCCACGTGAACAGCTGAAAGCAAAAGAACAAGCCATGGTTTAAAGTTCGGGGTGTGCTGGTAAATTGGTATGAACTAAGGATCGGTGGTGAGAATTAGGCTAAGTTAATGGGAAGGCTGCCTCGGCTCTGAGGTGCTCGGGGGACTGGAAAGTGTGGGCCTGGAGACTTTTTACTGACATACTGATGTTCTGTCAGAGAGAACAACACTTTGCACACGGGATGAAGTAACTGGGATTTGTTTTGCTTTTTTTTTTTTTTACTTCATTTGACGTGTCTACACGTGTCTAAGCCTCAAATTCCAAACCAAGCTTTAATCTGTTCTCCTCCAGAGCCCTTGGAGGTGGAAAACAAAGTTGTGGTAAATCATATCGTTAGACTTTAATAACCAATGAACAGTAAGTAACACTTTTTCCTCCCAAGGGAGTTATTTAATATTTAATGAAAATACCAATTTGTATAATTCACTTGCAGTATAAAGGTCACCATCAGTCTGTCACTAGGATAACAGGGTAATTACTTAAGATAACTATCTTCCAGCAATAAAATAATGTTAATTTGTTGAAAAGGACAATTCTAAATGATTGTATTTTAATTATTATATCATCTTTATTCTATTTTTAAGAATGTCAGAACTTCTGCAGCACAGCTCTTGAAGCTGTGTATCACTTTCTCAAAGGCAGTGGTTACTGAGACCAAGCAGACCAGGCTTCTGTACTAGCTCCTAAAAATCTTCGATTTGCTCCACTCTTTTCCATCCGTCTTGTTCACCTTCAGTATTTGACAGTAAGCACCTGCAAACCTAGATAAATGGCAACAACAACTGTAAATATGAGAAGTCTGAGGGAGTTGGAGCGACAGACCAGGTGTCTCAGGCAAAGACGCAGCAGTCCCACACCGTGTCCCCTCTGAAGGTGAGGAACGTTCTCACTCTGTGCCGGGGTCAGGAAGACCCTGCTCCGGGCAGACCACTCTGTCATACTCCAGCACCAAAACCTGTTGGGTCACAAATAAAACATCCAAATAAGGGCCCATTTCTTTTTAGGTTGTGGTCTAAGAGGAAGTAGAGAGTGGCTCTTAGTAAAGCACAGCTAGGCCAATAGCTGGAAACCTACTGAACATTTGCACGGCCAAGCCCAGCCAAGGACTTAGACATCAATACATTCACATAGGAGGAAGCAGCTTATGGAAACATCTGCTGGAACAGCGTGTGAACCCCAGCTATTGACTCCCCTACAGCTGCACACAATAGGCTGCCTAGGGCTAAGGGCCACCACCAGGCCCAGATGGTTTGCAAGGAAGATCCAAAACTGGCATCCAGCTGCCAGCTGCACTGGAGCACTCTGCATTCCCAAAGGAATATGTGTCAGAGCTGGCCTGCAACAGGGACTTCCTAAATTGCTAGTACGTGCAATACAGCCACACTTGTACAGGAGTATTCGTGGCATTGGAGCAAACGGTGTCACTTTATACTTCAGAGTACGTCCTCCTGCTCCTCTGGGGAGACTCCTACCAGGGCCATATGCAGTGCTTGTAAAGATGACACAATCTAATAAACTCCTTTTCCCCTTCACTGTAAAGCCAGGATGATTTCTCTCATACCGTTGGATGCACCATAAGGGTGTCTTTAATACTGGGAAGTGACCCTGTGAGTTACTTACATAGTGTTTGCAGAGGGACAGACCTACTTTTTCAACTCAGCACAATAGACCAAAACCACACTATGTTTCATTTAATGATGCTCCTGCTTAATAAGCACTAACCTATTTTAAACCTAAGCAAGCTAAACATTTCATTTAGTATTCACTTGACTCCACTTTAGCTCATTAAAACCTCTGCTGCATTGGAGAAGCGAAGAGGGCAATGTGATTAAGACAACATGATTAGGACAGGGCAGATGGGGTTTCTCTCAGCTGAGAGTTGAGGAAATCCTGTTCTTCCCTTTAAAGAGATGCAGCGGGCGGTGCTGGTCAGGGTGGAGGTCAGCTCCAGGGACCACGTTTCTCTGCCTTTCGGGTACTCTGCAAGGTGATGCTTTGGGATAAGCCTTGCACTGCGCAGAATGACCCCAGCTGTCTACCTACATATTCCCCGAGCAGTATTTCTTATGGATGTGATATTGATAACTCCTCAGCTCTCCTCAGCTGTGATTCAGAAAGCATCGTATTGCATTTACACAACTAATCATATATATACACGTTAGTTTCCACTGTGAAATAGAAGAGATGCAGCAACTATATAAATAAAATCCTGGCAGCTATGAAAAGATGGTGGAGGCCATCTGAGTCTGTTGTGGTGTCCCTGCCACAGCAACAGCGAGGTCCTGCGGGTGTTAGGGCTGATGTCCTGGCCTGGCCTCTGCCAGCCCCATCCCCAGGGAGGTGCCCGATGCCCAGGGCTGGGGCTACCCCCACTGCCCCCCCTGCCCTGCTTCCTTGCCGGAGGCTGAGGCACCACACTGGCTTTTCATGGCCAAGGATGTAAATGTGCAACTTCTGCAAAATTCATCTTCTGTTCGCATTTAATCACAAAACTTCTTTTTCCACCTCCTTCCAAATCAAGACCCAGGACAACAGTGTAACAGTCAATGCTGGATTTAGATGGATCTGTGGTCAGAGGAGACTCTGCTCCACAAGCCCTCCACCATCCATGGTGAGCCAGGATATGACCACTTCAGGTCTAATTTTCACCTCCTTCCTGGCTGCCTTCTCAAGAGCCAGCTTGGTTGCAATCTGTGGCTGGTCACTTCAGTTTTGAATATAGATCCTGTGTGATTTCTAAATGCAGAACTCTCATTAAAGAGAATTGGAGCACGATAAAAATAGGCTTTAGAGGACTGGCCTGTCTAGTCAGTCAAGAGGGCAATCCAACAACACAGGGAAAAGGAAGGTTCTTATAGGATGGTATTCCTGACACACAAAGGTATATAAATACACACCAATGCCTTTTTTGGTATCCTTCCTGACAGTGGCTAATAGCAGATATATGGAAGAGTTTCCCAACAGCAGCATTCCCATACAATATCCCAGCCGCAAGCCGTCTGAAGTTTAGGTCTCCTTAAACCACAAATGGCATCTTTGTCTTTAAAACAATTAATGTAACTCAGCATCTAAAAATAATCCCATGGAGTCATACATTCCCTTGTTCTTCAGCATTTCAATCATTCCAGCTACTCCACAGTGTCATAAAACACATTTTGAGAAAGGAAAATATCCAAAAGGTTCCCTAGAGCGAAATATTTAAAAATAAACGCAACCTTTCACTCCTTAAAGCACATACCTAAACCATGTTGTTTCAGAAAGTGCTGAAGGCTCTGGAAGAGGATGGGGAAGTTCTGGCTGCTCCTCAGTGCCCGGAGGCCACGCGTGGCTGGAGCCGTGGGCGCCCCACCAGCCTGTGTACAATTCAGCCTGGCTGAGCTCTCACTCGTGGTTGTTTTCCTGCATGAGTTCGAAACCTGAAAACAGCTAAACTGGTAAAAATCTGGTTCTTCTCCAAAAATGAGATCTTTGGTGGAAGTCCCCTGGATGCTGACAGAGGAGCAGTGCATCAGCACAGGGCTCAGAGCAAACACCAGAAGCACTGCTGGGGACCAGAGCCGTCCCCGCTGTAATGCTGCGCCAACAGCCAAGAAAACTTAATAGGGGAAATTATCTTCATTAGTGTTACGCATTTTTCCCTCTTCAACTAAAGGTTTAAAGGAGGCGCAGAGGCATGGCTGGACCTCAAATACTGTGTTAACTGAATCTGCAAATATGTAAAACCCTGCTGTTCATATTCTGCTGCTCAGGTGGTTTCTGGTAGCCCCCAACATGACAAGAATAATCTCTAGAATGCTCAAATTATTTAAAATAACAGTATCCTGTTCTCATACACTACGATTTTATATTCATTTTCTTTGGGAGCGTATGAAGGAAATGAGGTTAAGCCAAGACCTGGATTTAGGCACGCATTTTTTCTTTGAGTACAAAAAGGAAAAGGTTGAGACACCTTCATTTAGGTGGCTTTGATTCGTCATCCAACGCTAGCTCCTGAACTTGCTATGCATCATCATCACTGTGTGTGATGAATATTTCTGAACACCCAGACCACAGTCGGTACCCAAGAACTGATGCACCCTCGTTTGGGAAACTGGGAAGCGTACCCTCAGAGAATGGCAGGTCTCTAACATGAAACCCTCGGCGAGTGCTTAAAATCTGCGAGGTGCTCCAAGTGAAAAGGAGGCAGAAGCCAGACAGCATCTCCCCCTGCTCCACCCCCTTCAAACTAATTATGTGACCTAAAAGCTCATGCCTTAATTAGCCTGGAAATAAATTACACTGGCTCCTCCTGGTGGCTGATCACGCCAAGCTCAATATGCACGGATGTGGTTATTAGCGATTAGCACTCATCTTTATTTGGATGAGTAGCCATGCGTTTTATTTACACTGCAATGGAGCCTGGAGCCTTCAGCCAAAACCACCCAGCCTCCTGCTGTATCTGACACAAATACTAATGGCCACCACATTTGACCATTGCATCGTTACCTTTTTGCTAGTCATTGGCTGTTGATAACAGCGGCCTTCAGTAGCATAGCAGGAGGTTGGGGGGCTGCAGGGGTACAGCTTGCTAAGGGGGTGTGCTGCTGGGATTCAGCTCCAGAAGGAAAACTGGAATAAACAGCTAAAAAGCTTACTGGTGGAGGTGGTAACACATACAGTCAAATAATAAAGGAAACCAGCTGGATTATGATTTGAGCCGGTTTGTGTCCCCTAAGCAAGACCACCTAGGATTCATTTTTTTAATGGCACAACTCTCCTCTGCAGCCCTGAGGAGCCAGTATCCCCCCGTCTGGGGGGGCTCCCCTCGGGAGGGGCAGCGTGGGTATGTCAGAGGACACTGTGAATTTTCATGGTAAAATTTGAATACACATTCTTCCCAGTGACTGAGCATGCTGGCAGGCTAACCCGGAGACCTGACTGCGTTTGAAGGACTGTGGTTATAATTACTGTCACCATTGCTTGCATCAAGAATTACAACCACATGAATTGGGAGCCTCATCACTTTTAGTCAGTGCTTTAAAGCTGGTTCTCTCTTATGCACGCCTAGTGGTTTTCTTGACCTATTTTTGGACAGTGAGAAATTATTTATTTTTATATCTAGACTTCCCAATTAACTGCGATAATACAATAAACATGGGACTGAGAGTAACATGAGAGAGATACTTGGCTCTGCACTTGCCCAGACTACATAACGCAGTAGGGAGTAGCCTTGGATGTAGCGCTGACTGGTGTTACAGAAAGCCATCTTATTGAAAATGTATATTGGTGCTACAGAATACAGAAAGGGGATGAGGATTACCTCAGGCTGTGTTTTGTCAGATGTTCTGTGAAGAAGAAGAAATTCACACAAGCCAGAACATGTTACAGGTGTGAGATATAAGACCTCTACCAGTTCCCTCTCCATCCCTCTCTTTCCTGACAGCTGAAATGTTTAGTAATTGAACTGTATCAAAGATATATCTGGTTGTTATGGTGAATCATATAACAGCTCGGGGGAGCATGTGTATTTGTTACCGCAATAAGGTAAGTAACTGGGTTTATGGTCGAACAAGTGGATCTGTGCTCCCCATTACCTCTGCATGTTCTGTTGTAGCTCCAACACAGGTGCTGTGGAAACAGCCCTTATATACAGCACACATATAACATAGAATCATAGAATCATTAAGGTTGGAAAAGACCTTTAAGATCACCAAGTCCAACCATCAACCCAACACCCCCATGCCCACTAAACCATGTCCCTAAGCGCCTCATCTACACGTCATTTAAATACTTCCAGAGATGGTGACTCCACCACTTCCCTGGGCAGCCTGTTCCAAGGCCTCACCACTCTTTCAGTAAAGAAATTTCTCCTAATGTCCAATCTAAACCTCCCTTGGTGCAACTTGAGGCCGTTTCCTCTCGTCCTATCGCTTGTTACCTGGCAGAAGAGACCAACCCCCACCTCGCTACAACCTCCTTTCAGGTAGTTGTAGAGCGCGATGAGGTCTCCCCTCAGCCTCCTCTTCTCCAGGCTAAACAATCCCAGTTCCCTCAGCCGCTCCTCCTCAGACTTGTGCTCCAGGCCCTTCACCAGCTTCGTTGCCCTTCTCTGGACACGCTCCAGCACCTCCATGTCCTTCTTGTAGTGAGGGGCCCAAAACTGAACACAGTATTCAAGGTGCTTCAGACCCAGCCCTCTTCTGTTAAGCCTCAAGGAGCATCCATCCATCGGCACCCTTGACTCTCGACGCTATGTCATCTCTATGGACAGGCAGTGCTGAGGAGCACAGCTTCACCAGAAGGAAGAGAAGCAGGAAGCCAAGAGGACAACAGAGTTTTCAAGAAGCACCAAAACAAACAAACAAAAAAAACCACAAAACAAAAAAAAGACAAGACCCTCTCCTCTTCCCTCAAGAATGAGAAAAAGGCCCAGAAAAAGCAGAGAAAAAACCAGAAAAATGGATAGATGTGGTCACAGATCTGGGCCGGGGACACAGGAGAAGCTATCTGCTAATCTTCTCCTAAGGAACAATACATTTTTCTCAGTTTGGAGATCAGACGAGTGATGATACATATACCCCGCAATGCATAGAAAGGAAGGTTTGAAATAATTCCGATATATTTTAATGGGGAAATGTAATTTAATCATGCAAATATGAACAGTACTAGAGATAATGTCTATATAGCCAGTGGGAAGCCCTCAGAAGTTGGGTGGATCTGTAAAACTTAGCTTCCCCATGGCTTAAGGGGCTGGTACAGGAGTGAACACCTCTTCAAGCACAGTACCTTTACGAGGAACATAAGCATGGGCATCTGGGTCGGACTAAAGCTCTGTCTAGCCTTGTACTCTGCCTCTTTTAATATCTTACAGTGAATCTCCACAAAAGCATGTGAGAACAAGACAACGTGTAGTTTTACCTCCCTGAATTGAATATATTCTGGCCCAGCCCCCAGCAATCTGTGGCTCAGGGACTTCCTGAGCCAGAGGTAGTATCTTTACGTTTAGCAGTTGCTCATGGACACCTGGCTGATTCTGTTCTCACGGAGCACGAATCCACGCTATTCACTAGCGTGCAGCTGTGCCAACTCACTATGAGATGCCCCACTGGTGTGGCTGTCCTAGTTAAGTGGCATGTGCTATATTTTCACTTTATCTAGGCTATAAAGTCAATATGAAGTTTTTATAAAATGCAGCCCTGAAAAAATGAGAGGATTATTTCTATAGGTGTGAAGACTTTGAAGGCGACAGCACTGTATTTCTTTGTGTTTGTTGCTGCCTTTGTGTTTGTTCCTGCAGCGCCCATTACGAGGATATCATATGGCATGTTAGGAATAGCTCTGTGCTACAAAAGATCTTTTTTTTTCCCAAAACATATCTGTGTGTAGTTCCCTTCTTCTACATATTTAAAGCAAACGGCCCATTTTCATATAATTGTTATGTGGAGTCAGAGGCAAATATTGATAGATAGTGACAGAATTTAATTTATTTCTTTGTTGAAGATTGATTTTTCTTGGGTTTCAACAGCACTGGCTGCCTTCCCAGAAACATCTCCAAATTTATCATCGCTGGGTGCCAAACTGAGACAGAAGGGACGAGTTTTAAATATAGATCTCCTCAAAGTGTAGGGACATTTCAGTATGATGGAGTCGCAGCCATAACCCTGAGTGCCATAGAGTAAGGGCAGCTGAGAGGAATCCAGGCGCTGAATTAACAGTGTCAATGGAGGGAGATCAGCTTTAGAGAGGGGTGTCCCTTTCTGCCAAGGGGTAATTAGTCCTCAATCCTAACTTTTGGTTTATACCAAAGGATCCCTCAGAGAAGGATCATTTCCTTCTCTGTCACAGTTGTGTCTAGGCAATAGTGAAAGAAATGAGAGCGTAAACTAAGACAGACTTACCCATCTGCAGTATTTTGCAGGCTCCAACACTCAGATCTACCACAGGAATCCAGCTGCTCAAATTGTTGATGGGCACAAGTCTCACTTTGTACTGCCTGGCAGAGGAAAGCTCATGGCCTTGCTTTCTCAATCTTCCCTGTGGACCAACCTCATGAGCTTTAATAGCTCCCTCCTGATCGTGGTTTCTGCAGAGGAGCGGGGTGAAGCCCACTGCTGAGGCACGCGCAAGGTGACATTCCTCGGAGGCACACAGAGATGCAGTTGCTGATGTGACGTGCACCGTAATTATCAGCATGAGTCACCGGAGCTGCACACGCTTGTACCACAGCTGAGCCTAGCCATGGTGCTCGTCTAGTAAAGCATAGCTTCAGTATCTAGCCTTAGTATCATCCCATGAGAGAAATTAGGAGCCAAGGCAAAGTAAGCTGAATTTCGTACTAGACTGTAAACATTAAATACTCTATTGACTTCATTAGACTGGACTTAGAATGAAGATATTTAGGCATAACACCAGGATCCACGGTGTATAACTCGGGTTGTCCACAGTGGGTGAGGACCAGGCTGCCGACAGCGATACCCATAACCACGCATTGCACCATTTAGCCTGTGAAGTTAGCATGGCATCTTTCTGAGTAAAACGGTAACAGCTACTCCTCGTTAGTTTGACCTGGCTGGGCAAGCCGTTAGCACATCCTTCATGCAGGGGTCACAGTGGGAGGATGTGGAGCAAAGAGAGGTAGAGAGGAGAGGTTGTAGAGCAGGGGAAATGCTCTCTTTCATCGAAAAAAGACCAGCAAGGCAGTTAGCAAAAAGTCTGAGTACCTGGCAAGATCAAACCAACCTCCACTAGTCAATCTGTGCAGAGATCTTACCCTCTTTGCAGCGATGCCGGCCAAGCCTCTCACTCCCTCTAATGTCAAAACAGTCTTTGATTTAAAAGAAAAGGATCTCCGTTTGCGCCTATCTCCGGTTTCCACCACCTCAGGGAACATGGAGTGCCCTTCTCACCCCCCAGGTGGGAAAGTGAAAAGCTACAGCCCAAGCGCTTCCCTAGGGGAGTCCTTTCCCTTCAGAGTCAGCTCTCGCCCTGGTGAACCCAGTTTCCTCTGAGGGACAGGAGAGGTCTTAGTGCTGGCAGGAGAACCTGGTTGTCTCTCCTCTTGGTGAGAAGCACCTCCCAGCTGATTCATTGTGGGTTGAAGAGAAGAAACTCTCTTTTTGTCAATGATCTCGCCTCTCTGAAGACTCTTCTTTATATTCTGCTCCCCTCTGAGCTCAGCAGTAGTGGCTGGTGCTGTGAAGCATAGCAGCCTTCGCTGATAAGCCGTGCACCCTGCGTATCCTCCTTTCTTTGACTGTTTTCTATCAGGAGAGCAACCGATCTGTATTTCCTACAAAAATTGCTTCTGGCTGCTAGGCTGGATGGGCTTTTCACTGGTAGGAGAAGTGACGCTGTAGTGTAGCGTTTCTACTAACCGCGGCATCGAATGAAGCAGCAGGTAATGTAGAAAAAGGACAAAGGGGTGCGTGCAGGCAGTTTGCTAGTGGTGCCATTTTAAGGCACAGGCTACCCTGCCTGGCCCCGGGATCTGGTGGGGCAGCGGTGCCGGGATGCAGTGCCCGCCTTGCGCAGAGCCAGCTGCAGCCCACCGCAGCAGTGCACCTCCGCGTGCCCGCCTGGCCCCCACCGCCTCTGGCTCCTGCCCCCCTTCCGAGCAAAAGTGCAATGAAAGGTAATTATTTCTGGCTGAGCAAACTATTGTCAGTTAATTTGTATCCCTCCGGTTTTGTGCACAGCTCAGGTCTGGGATGTCGGTGTGCTGCAAAGATTTGCTTTGACACTGATTGACAGGCCAGCGGTGCGGTGGTGCTGGGACATTGGTCAGTGCAAATGCCGGTCCCTGGGAGACCAGCAACCCACCTCGGGTAGGTTTAGCATCACAGATTGTACCTTTCCTGGGCACTGCCAGCTTTTCTGGACCTGAAGAAGCTGATTCCTCCATATTCTAGCCCTTCAGCTGCACTTCCAGACAAGCCTGCAGGCCCTGAAAATCCCAAATAAATACTGTCCCTTGCAACACTGCATCTGAGTATCAGTTGCTCTCACCTTTTGAAGGAGCAAGACTCAGGGCTTCTCTGCTTCAGAAAATTCAAAAGGAATAAAACTGAATTAAACATTTCTGCCCATCTTGGGTTAGTGCGTCTGGTCTATTCCTGGCACTCCTGATTATTCTTGCAAAATCAGACCTGGGGGCTATCCCTCCAGCCTCGCCTCCCTTTCCCTTTGCCTTCCCCAGCAGCTGGTTCCTCCAAGGGAGCAGGGGACTGACTCACTGACACTTTTTCTCTTCTCCTAGCACTAGGCTCTTCTGTTAAATTCTGAATTTTGACAGCACTCTATTTTAAAGGAAACAAATTCCTCCATTAACCTCTGCCCTGCTGATGAGAGCTGCAGCCCCTACCAGTCCCTCTGAGGGGAAGGTGGGACGAAGCAGGGCAGCTCCGGTACCTTCCTACCCTGGAGAGGTGAATTCCAGCCAGCCCGTCGTACCACCGGCCGAGTGTCAGCGCAGCCGAGCCTCTGCAGCCACCTTGAGTTGTAAAAGACAGGAAATGTTCTTTATTGCTTTGTCTGGCAGTTTTCTTAAAGAAAAAAAAAGAAAAGGAACGATAAAGAGCCACTCTAGACTGCTTTTACTAAGTTTAACACTGTACCTGGAGGTCCTGTATGCGTTATGGCCCAATCCTGCCCTCTGTTCTCTGAGGGCTTCATACCTCGCAGTATTGGGCCCTGCACTTTGTCTATCTGAGCATGGAGGAAGCGCGGTCAGGGGGATACAAAAGACTTTCCTCATGCTGAAAATGCATGTGTTTCTGGTTTGAACTAACAATGTGCTGCACACATGGGAGAGAAGTCTATACACCCAGGTCTTAGATCGTACATGTGCCTAGGTCCTACCATGATGCTCTTTGCAACAGGCTAATACCGTATCAGAAGAACGTCTTCTGACGAGCTCAGTCTGACTGAGTATACGGGCACTTCTCTTTCCCATCTAGCTAACTTCTAAAGCATGGGGAAAGATTTCAGCTGTTTAGGTAACAAATACATTTCCTATATTAAAAATCCCAATGGCTTGCCTATGCACTAGAGTGCATCTTTAGGCAGGTTTAAAACTGTACAACACATCATAATGCTTGAGAAATCATGTAAAATACAGTATGTACAAGAAAATTGGAGTAAAGAAATGGTAGTACACTGTAATACCATAGCATCTTTTAAAAAGTTGATCCTGAGCATAATCTCTAATATCTCAAAACTCAGCCCTCAAGAATTACCATTAAGAAGGATAATAATTCATTAGCTATATATCAGAGCATAACAAGTTCACAAGCAAAAATTCCTTAAGGAAAACTCTCTCTTGATCAACTACAGTAAAAATGACTGGAGGGATTCACGCTTGTGCCCTTGAGATGTATCAGTTCTCTGGAAACTTAATACAAAATTTAGTGTTCTCAGACCCCTTCCTCAGAAATAGCAGTGATAAATCACAGCTATGCTAAGCCCAGCCAGCAAACTCCATGTCTTTCCTAAATCGAGTCCTGGTCTCCACAAAGTGAAGAAGAAAGGTGCGCCTGGAGCCACCTGGGTGTTTGTTCTCTGAAGGGTCAGACCCATGGCCAGAGACCCCCAGGCACTGTCCATTAGCCCCTTGGCTGGTGCAGTACTCATAGGAGTGTATTGGCAGAAATGAATGACAAAGTTTCCACTATAAGGTATGTAGGAGGTAGGACAAAGAAGAGGAACGTAACAGGGGGATGTCCAGGAAAATTTTCTTACAGTGAGATCAGTAGGACTGTGGAGGGACATTGGGCATGGTTGGGAGACCTTTTCTATGCATCACTTGCAGCTGCACCTGACACAGCTCTAATTCACGTGCAATGAGAATTCCCTTGTGTGCCCGAGGGCGATGGTGTAGCTGTTCAGTATACCTCTTCCATCTCTAGTGTCAGACTTTAAAATAGATCTTTAATTCCTTTTAGCCACAGAAGTAGGGTCTACGGACAGGGACTAGCTCTGTTACTGAAAATATTTTTTGTTTGGGGATACTCCTAGAAAAATTGCATTGATGTCTCAGTGCCAATATACAATACATGTCAATATATTCAAGGATATATGAATGTATATAGAAGGTCAGGTAAAATCCTTCCTCTGCTGAAATCAGCCAAAATCAGGAAATTTGTTTATTTATTATTACCAGAGCACTCAGGAGTCCCTAATCATGTATGTGGATATACAGAGTTCCTTCTAGAAGAGGGCCTAGCTCTTGAATTCAGTAAAACCAGGATTTCACCTTAACTTGTAGTGCGCTATGAATTTCTTTTGAGTTATGTTTTACCTAAATCTTGAGAAGAGTGCTTCTAATCACGCTGGTTTTGTCAGGGCCACAGGGGTAGAGCAGCAATGTCCTCCTAAAATTTCCTAGTGAGCAAAAAGCAAAGTTAATGGTGGTGGTTAACCTCTAGGATTTGTGAGATTGCTGTGAGGACACTATGATATTTCTAAAGATTCATCTAGTTATCAGCATAGGTTGTTTTGACACTATTTTGTTTCTGTTGAAGATAATCTTCTAGCACAGGCTGTATGTTCACAGAGAACTCCGTGGTCCATACAGCTGATCTCATCCTACCTGCACACACTATAACCCAGAAACTTGTCTTTCAGCGTAAAAACACAGCAAAATCACCATGAGACCTAAAGTGTTGTTAAGTTTCAACTATTACTTATGCACTCTGGCTGCATTTCTTTCTCCGTTCTTGCACCGAGTTGCGTTTTCCCCCTGCGGGTTCCTGACAGCAGAGCCAGACTCGTACTCGGTGCAGAGGCCGTCCTGCTGGCTGCTGGTTTTTAGTGCTGAGGATGCAGTGCCCAGCCCAGCTTCCTAAACCTGGGCTCGCAAAAAGGCTATGGACTGAATACAGGATGTTCTTCTTTGTTTAAAGGAGATGTAATTGTTAGGTATTAGTCCTCCACCTCCAGATGGTAGATCACAGAATCATGGAATCATTACGGTTGGAAAACCCCTCTAAGATTATCGAGTGCAACCGTCAACCCAACACCCCCATGCCCACTAAACCATGTCCCTAAGCGCCTCATCTACACCGCTTGTAAATACTTCCAGGGATGGTGACTCAACCACTTCCCTGGGCAGCCTGTGCCAACGCCTGACCGCTCTTTCAGTAAAGAATTTTTTCCTAATGTCCAGTCTAAACCCCAGCAGTGGAAGCTAAATATATAAATATGGGAAAATAAATATATCTTTCTATCTTACTTTTCCAATCTAGAAAGGACCAGATACACTGCTGTCACCCGATGCACGGCTAACCCAGCCTTTCACCGCGTGGAGCCGGGGGGGAGGACTGTGCCTTGTTCCCGGTGTGCGCTCAGGCAGCTGCACCACACTCCTGAACCGCAGCCAAGCTCTGCAGGACAAGCTGGCAGCAAAGATGCTGTAGGTCCTCGCTGTGCTGCAGGAGGTCCTCGGAGCAGAGAACATCACGAAAGCATCATTTCCACTGACTCCCAGATTCCTTTAGACTAATCAAGTGTCATAAAAAAGCACCTTAGCTTAACTGATAGTCATACCCATCCAATGTCCATCTCACTTAAAGGAAATTGAGCGGGGGATGTATTCAACCCGTACAGAATTTAAAATGAAAAGCCACTACACTCCGGTGTTGTTGACTGCAAAATATTGTACTCATCACTCCAGCTGTTTCTGATTGCCAGTTACAAATATGTGTTATGAAATATCCATTTATTTAGGCATTGCGGGTCACTTGACAGGGAAGATGAATGGTGTCATCAGATTTCCTTTTATTTTTTCTGGATGAGCGATATGGTGCTGCTGACATTAATACGCAAGTATTGTGCAAGATCCCTTCACATGGATCTGTTGATCTGCACTTGAAAATAGATAGCATGAGCACTGCTGTAATTGTTCCTGGAGGAATTCCTTTTTTAATTGGGCTTTTGTCATGTGGATAGTGAAAGGTGAGACTGAAATTTGAGAATTTGCTTTAACTTGTAGCCATATCCAGAATTTAAATTCACATCTCCCATATGGAAAAAAAAAAAGAGAATCTCTAGTATATTGTATTGCCTACTCCATTATGTGGTAGTTAATAATTAAAAACATGCTGCAATTGCTTTTATGAATTCATAACGTAGAGATGAAGGATTACTGCAAGTTGTAATTTGACATATACTAATCTGTGCTGTATTTCAGTTATTTGCTAGTGAAGCAAATTTCTTTTTTCAATTTTGATGATACAAAGAAAGAATTAACATCAGATGTTTCCTTTGCACTTGTACAATTCTAAAGTCCCTTTATTTAAAAGAAAATAAAATTGCATACAGTTTGCTAGAGCACCTCTTCAAAGCCGGTCTTATGTGGTATTATTATTATTATTATTATTATTATTATTATTATTATTACATAACAGACTCCATCATCCCTCGTGGACAGCACCATGCCACTGTTCCCCTTCTGTGTGTGATGGCAAGTTCAGGACAAGGTGAAGTACTTTTGAAAGGTACCCTTGGGGCACCAGATGCAGCTGATTCTCATTCTCTGGCTGCCAGGAGCTGCAGACTACATATCAGGATACTCTCATTAAGCCCAACTCACTCCCACTTTATCCTACAGTAACAAGATATCCTCGTCAAGAGTGTGCTGAAGCTAAGTTTCTGCCCCATGAGCTGGACATGTGCTCTTAGCTGATCTCTCCAAGTCTGCTTCCAAGGATGGTGGGGAGGAAGGAGATAGGGCCTGCCTGGTCCTCTCTCTTCCTCTCCCTCTCTCTCTCTTTCTCTCTTCAGCTGCTGTAGTGAGTGAAGAGTCTGAAATGGAAGATGTCTGTCATTTGTCAAGCTCTGGCATGTGGCCCTGACTGCAAAAGGTTGCTGACCACGTGAGGTACCAACACGGTCTCCCAAGTATCACATGCAGTTTGGCACAAAAGCTGGCCATTCCTGGCTGCAGCCAAGGAATGGTTTCTGACCTTTCCATGTCTGTATACAGCTTCCAACCTCTTTAATGTAAACCAGCACTGCTCAGTTGTAAAAAGTTGTCTGTACTTTATATGTCTGCCATTTCTTCATGTTGCTGCTCGCAAATCTTCTTGCCAAAGAAGCTATGGGTGCAAGCATGGTCCTTGCAGAGGTTGACCACAGGCACAGCTGCTTCCCAGCCAGCCAGATGTGGCTTTCTGCAGTGTAACTCTGAATGTGAAGCATGTAGATAATGGCATAGTGTATAGGACATTAGGGAGAGGCATGGGACGCTATGAGGCTTGCTTTAGATGACATATAGTAGATAGGAAAGGTCAATGGAAGCTATTTTGAGCTGGACATATACTACAAGGATGGGATTTTTGTCCGTGTCTGAGTTTCCCTGGCCAGGAGACAACTTACTTCTCTTCAGAGTAAGACTGGATGTGAACTAGTATATGTGCAGTTTAGACAATCTGGCAAGCTGACACTGCATGAGACAGAAATGCCCCAGCAAGACATTGCAATGATCTGCTCTGATGTCCCGCACAACGTGGATCATCCAGTTTCATCAAGTACGTACTTCCTCAGGCTTGCAGCTTCTTCCAGAGATAAACTACATCTCATGAAAAGGTACTCACTACTCATTACATTTGGAGAGAATTCCCCAACTAGAAATCTCTAATTATATATCCTCAATGAGCTCTACTTTCAGTCTGAATCTGACACTTTCAGCTTCTAGCCTTTTCCATAGTAGCTTAGAGTTTTCTACTGCCAGGTGTCTCTTTGTACAGGTATTTATAGGATCTTCTCTTTGTTGAGATTGGGTTCTTTTGATTTCTCATTGGAAGAAATTATTCAGATCTCAAATAATTATTACAGACTTTTTCTGAACCTTTTCACACTTGCCCACATTCTTTTAAGAAATGGAAATGAGAAGTGAGGAGCCAGTACTCCAATCAGTGCTGTTGCTTTCAGTGGAAATGACATTGTTTATACCTGACATTTGGCTTTTTGGCTGCTGCAACACACTGGGAGCTCATGTGCTCTTAGTGACTCATCAGGGCTTCACAATTATTTTCTAAATCATTCTTACCAATCTATAACTATGACCTACATTTTTTTTTCATACATATATGACCTTGCCTTTAACTTTCTTACAGCGCCTGCTGTTCACGTGAGCCTTAGTTTCCATGATCACCACATCACTCATGGGAGCTGACCTTATTAATTACAATCCCACTAGCTTTTGGGTCACCTGCAAACTGTTATGGTCAATGGAGATGTCAACTGACTTTTAGTTGTCTGGCATATCTTGCTGCTCACACTAGAGGTTAACTTATATTGTTACAGCCCGGCTGACTCTTTGGGAGCTCGGAAAAAACACTGTGCTTCGGAGGAGCATCCCACACCAGGGGAGGAAGCTGCTGAACCCTGCTCCTTCTGCTCCCCTTTGAGGTTATGGCTTTCTGTTTGCGGTACCAGAAGCCATGTCTCTGCGGTACCAGAGCTCACCCTGAGATTGCCAGAGGGACTCAGAGGCAGCCTGAATCACCATCAGGCTGTGCTTGTAGGTGCTGCCAGAGCCCTTCTGGAAGTGACTGCAGGCCATTCCGCACACCCTAAAGCACACCGTTTACCTTTTGTGTATCTGTCTGGTTTTGCTCTCTTTTTGCCTCAGTTCCTGAAAGTATATAGAGCAGATGGTCAGAGAACAAGGGCTTCACAGGAGGGCTTGCGACTGCTCCCAAAGTACAGTATAGATGAGGCCCCAAGTTCCTTCTTGTCACCTTGAGTGTTTGAAGATGCTGTTACTCTGACTGCGATAGTATCCATCTACTGCACCTCCCCTGGCGTGGTGGGTGATATCTGGCTTGAGCGTGCGATGTTAGCAGCTAGTAGGATTGTCCTTTCACTGCTGAGAACAAAGTGGCTGCTGAGGCAGAGAGAGGCGTGAAGCTGAATCCCTAAAACCTGTTTTTTAGCCTAGTTTCATAAAGATAGTAGGTCTTTGCAACCACACTGCTGCCTGTCTCTTCCAGACCCTTCAATGAATGAGGTCTGTTGGTGAGCTTAAAGTGAGTTTGCCGGAGGGCTCTGCTCCTACAAAAGGTAATTTCCTACAAGCAACAAAAAGCAGTGGGTGAAAGGAGGAGGGAGGCTCTGCTAACGCAGGGCGAGCTCAACGCCCAGCTGCGGAGCCTGGCCTGCCGGCTGGCTGCTCAGCACCAGCGTCCCGAGGAGCTCAGAGGGAGCCACGGCACAGCCGAAGCTGAGAGGTGAGAGGGGGAGAAGGACCCTGTGCCTGGCGCGTGGAGGACAAGGCACGTGGAAAACCTCTGGAAATGGTGTGGGGAGTGAGAGCTCGCAGGAAATAACTGGGGGCCGACGGCAACCCAGGCTTTGTAACCTGGCTGGCAGAGCAGCAGGGCTGGGATCAGTGGTACGGCACTCACCTGCGGACTAAGGGGAAAAGTTCTTCTGTATCCGTAACTTGCACATCACTTGTTTAATTTCCAACAAAGTGCCAGTGACTGAATGTTTTTTAGGGTCATTTCTCTGTGTCACATGCACAGGGTAGAAGTACTTCCCGATCATTAGTGTTAATACATTGAAAACAGGAGTAATTGAACACTAATTACCCTTCTGTTTGCACTTTGTAGTCTAGGGGAGCACATGCTCTGGGTCAGACCACCGGCAAACAGCAGCACTGCTGTGCAACCATCACAGCTTCATCTAAAATGACCTCGTCTCTGGAGCCCTCTGTTGTATCTCCTTTTGGGCTGTTTAGAAATGTGCTAATTAAGGTATTATTTGAGAACAGCACTTACTATTCAGGAATGTTGTGAAGATTAATTCCTAAGTATTATTAAGTATTATAGAGCAATGGTTCACAACGTCACAACCTCATTTTTTTCCTGATATTTCTTTGCAGCTTTAACTTCCTAACCTGTACCACACAAATTTCAATTAACAGTAATAGTTCAGCATACCACGTGCCAAAGGATAATTCCCCAAAAATGTGTAAAGACAAGGACAGTTTTGTCACTATATAAGTATATATATAAAATATAATATTATATATATATATATTTACAAGAGTGTGTATACATATATATACACACCCACATATGTATGTATTACAAACAGGTATGCATGCATGTATGTATGTGTATATATATATATGTCTGTCTGGGGACAATATGATAGGGAAGTTTTAGTAATTCTTCACAGATGACGCTGTGGTAATACATTCCCCCAGGAATAATATGCAGGTCCCTTTAGGTCCACAACCCCTGTGTTTCTGACACTACCTTAGTAGCAATGATTCATAGCAAATAGGAGATTATATAGCAAATCATACACATTAAATCAGTCACCATCATAGTTTGCTATCAAAGGCCCTCCTGGATTTCGCCCACTATTATTTAAAGAAAATGTGAAGACATTCAGGTACTTCTGAAAGGCTCTCTAACAGCATGGTGACAAGGTGACCTTACACAAACCCAGACAGCAACTGGTAAGGAAGGTTTTTTTCTTTCCTCCATCCCACTGTGATACAAATGCTGTCTTTTCACCGCACAGTATGTTTGTGCCGTATGCAAATACCGGAAAAGCGACAGAAAAGGAAAGCACAAAATGCTGAGTACCAATTCACATTTATGTCTCAGGGAGTTTTGTTCATTTAATGGCTAAGAAAAAATACTGCAAGGACTTCCACATTGAGCAAGAATCAATGGAAGTTTAAAAAAATTGAAAAAGAAATTAATTCGTAAAACAGGGAGTGATTCTACAGCCGCATAATTAGCAGGTATTTTTAGTTTTTCTTCAGAAAGAATGCCAGTCACCATTTATGTGATTGAAAAGGACAATGCTGGTGTGAATGATATATGGATCTGTATAGCCAGGAATGAAAGATGTTGAAAGAAAGGGTTTGTGATGGGTGGAGAGACTGGCAGCTGAAGGGCTGTGGGAGAGGGAGGTCAGTGAGCAAAAAGTAAAGAAAACACAAAATTCAAACTGTGGAATGTAGACTCCTTCGGTGGCCTTGTGTTCAGAGGAGGGGAAGCTCCAGTCATCTGAGGAAGACTCTGTTTTGTTTCAGGATAAATGTTCTGTCTTTTCTCTCGCCTCTGTGGCTGCAAGAATAGGGAAATGCAGAAATATTGCTGGCTAGCTAAAAACCAGGCAGCTATGCTTGGTCCTCAGACCACTGATGGCCTGACATGGCCAAGCGTCTTGCAGGGTCAAAAGACAGTGGTGCTGGCAGATGCTCTGATGATCCTTTTGGTGGGATCTGCACCGGGGAACACAACGGACTGATCCAGCAATTGCTACCCAGACGCACAGAGGTTACAAGCACATGAGATCCTGAGGCCACCTGCAGAAGTTAGGTCCAGGCAGAGTGAGTGGTTAGGGCAAATTGTAACAATATCAATAGCTCAAAATACAGTACTTGGCAAAATTATTACTACTGTGCCTTACGCTACAACCAAAAGATCCTGCAGAATGCCGTAAGTCGTCTTTGAAACTAGTAGGAGAATTGCACAGTGTTGCTTTTGGCAGTGTGACCATACCGTGACTCAAAAGCACCACCTGGCTGACTCTTCACACAGTAGCAGAGCTTTCCAAACTGCCATCTTCGTCAGATATTGTTTTATCTACTTGCAGCTACTTGGCTATTTCAATGGGGTTAGCAATATCAGGGTGATATTTTTCAAATGTCATTGCTAATACCTTTTAACTATATGCTGACAAAGATTTAGTATTATTATAAAACCTGAAACCTACTATCTTCAGTCTAGCAATGTGAGGCTGAAGGCATTACTTTTGGAAAGAACATCAACTTCATTTCCAATTTTATGTCAAGAATACAGCTGTAGATAGAGTTTATGTCATAGCTGATTGCAGGGGCATTTAGATGTCAAACTGCTCACTTGCCAGACAAAACAAAATAGACAGTAAGTACAATAAAATGTGCTTGCAATTATACGTGCCAACAAAAATTACACCTGCAGATGTTGTCAAGTGCAAAAATCTGAGAACACTTCAAATCATTTCCAAACGTGAAGTTTGAAAAAAGCAGAACATGAATATCTATTACGAGTACAAAGCACATGCTGCTTTTGCACTTTAAGGGATATCCACTCAGTAATCTTGAATCCTTCTGATATTTACACTTCTGGATCTTAAAGGCTTTTAAGTCTTAAACAAGGACAAATAAAATCATAATTAAATAAAATATTAATGTGGCCCTTCTCTGTGTAACTTCACAACACTGCTGTTACTGTTTGTTCTTTTTTATTCCCTTTCCTTTTCTCTCCATTTCCTCTCTCTCTCTCACATGGAAAATTTCCCTAGGCTGATTCCTCCCGTCACCATTCAGGGAAGGATTGCAGAAGTGATTAGCCTTTTGTGAGTGCAGTTTAATCGTTAGTGCCAATGAATTCCACACCTTGGGCCTCTCTACCAAGAGCCTCGGATCACAAGCAGCCTCAGTGCGGTCTCTGCCAACACTCCATTTTCCATGGAGCTACAGCAAGTCACAGATGGGTCAGCAACCTAGGATGTAAAGTAATTTAAAATGAGTGTGATAATTCAATATTAGAAAGTGAACCAGTGGAGCATAAAAAACCTCTTTTGGACCTAACAGATAGGCAATAGCCTACCATGCCTTTCAGGTGTCTTGGAGAGCTGCCCAGGGCACACTGCATTGCGCTGCGCATGCTGAGCCCCTTCTTCCAGCAAAGCAAGGCTGGATGCGGCGCCTCTTGAAAACATCACCCCCGCTGCCACTCTGTCGGGGCCAGGGCGTTGGCAGGGCTGACATGAGGCACTATTTTTGCAGAGGAATTACTTATTCCTTAAAGCACGATGAAACTCTGCCAGCCCTAAGACTGAGCGTCCATATTCAGAAAGATTAGCAAAGCAACTCTTTCCTGACCATAATAATCACCAGACTTCAGATGGGTCCCAAGGATTTTTTTTAATATCAGGAATGTATGGTGTAGTAAGTGATCTGCTGAGGCTCTCCGCTCCCTCAGTTTGGCTGTTGACTCCTGGGGGAAGGTGGGTGAGACAAGACATGTCAGAAGCTCCTCTTGGGGCTCTTTAAGGCTTTTAGAGGATTCTCACAGCCTGTGTTCTTGGTGGAATGCCTGCAGAGGACGGGGCACGGGAGAAGGCAGGTCCTCATAACCCCTTCCCTGCCTGCGCGACTCTGACCTGACCCTGGCAGCAGGAATGTGTCCCTGCTTATCCTTATGCAGAGAGTGAGGGGCTCCTTCTGAGGGTGAGGGGCTCCTTCTGAGGGTGAGGGGCTCTGTCTGCAAGGCCACCCCCCTCGACTCCAGCAGGGGCAGCTGCCTGGCACAGAGCGAATCCTCCACTTGCCATCGCTGTCCTCCGTAATGCTACGACAGCAAATCATGTTATAAAAGGACATATTCCCCCTTCTCCATTTTGGTTGAGCTGCCTCCTTCCTCAAACAACCGTAAAGAAGAGCAGCTGGGAAAGACATAACGCAGTATGTCTTTATTATACTTCCTTTAACAACTTGAAAGTTGTCCCAGGGTTACATGGTAACTACAACTATTAACATGCATATATTGCATTCCTGAGAGTGTTCCTAAGCGTGTCTCAGCCATGTTACCAAGACAGATTAGACAGCATTACTCATCTGTAGCAGTATTGTTGCTCTCCAAAGCTCTTTGATCTATCATCGTGCATGCCCTTTGTAATGATAATTTAGTAAGAGTCTGATACTTAATAATTCAATTTTGGAACTTCCCCTTATCTGCCTTTTGTGTGCGGATATGAAATGGCACCATTTCAAAACAAAATCATGCTCTTGATATTGCAGATACTGCAGATATGTGTAAGCACTATTGCCTGTTTATAGCTTTATTTTCTGTATTTAATTAACGTGATACTACTGGGTTGGCAGTTCAGAGGTTGATGTTCTCTGACGAAGTCCGGAGGAGTTGCTTGAGTTTCCATAACTGCCATCTACCAATGTCCCTTGGCTCTGACGTTTTGCATCCAACCTATAGAGCAAGAGGTTAGGGAAGGTGCCAGGTCTGTTCAGGCCCATGTCTCTTCATTGTGATGACTAGAATGGGACTATTTTTCTGCAACTTCGCTACTGACATGGAGCAGCTTTTTAAACCCAAGAAACCAAACTGAAGCAAAATTGCCTTCAGAAATAATATTTTCTGACCAGCCTGTTAGTTGGACTTAAGCTGCTGAAATCAAAAGGTGAGAGGGACAGTATATTGCTGCCAGACCAACAGGTTATCAGATAAACGCCCCTCAAAAGCATTTTCTGTTAAGGAAACAGGAGGCTGAGCTTTTTGCTTAGGCAAGGTTCATTGTGTGCAGTTTGCTTGATAAATTGGCTTTAAAACTTTAGCACATATATACATAAGGACTGATAGTGAAAACAGCTTTACAATAGCAGCTTGTTGAAACGGCAGACAATCTTGATTTAGACTTTAGCTGAATTTGGATGAGATTCTACAGAATGAATGTACTTACAGATGGAAGAATCCTACATGAACAGGTCTTTTCATTTTGTGGGACTAGGCGGCAATGATTTCATCTATCTAATTGAAATACACCAATTCACTAAGTATGTCCAACTCCTTCAACCCTTGCACAAATCACATTTACACTGGATATCCCAAATCTGAGGCTAGTTTTAGAATTTTCAGCTACACTTCGGAGAAACTATGGCTATTCAGCCAATGCTGTATCTGGGCATAATACAAATGCCACATGTATCCTGCAGAAGCATTTGTTACAGAGGAATGCTTGGGTGGCTCCCTGGGTAAAGTCCATTGTTGTGCCCATTTCCCCAAGTGCCTCTCTGGACGATCATGCAGCACTTGGTCTGAGTCTTGCTGGTTGCCATTAGTTGCTCTTGTGCAAGGCACAAGAATCACAGAATCATAGAATAGTTTGGGTTGGAAGGGACCTTTAAAGGTCATCTAGTCCAACCCCCCTGCCGTGGGCAGGGACATCTTCAACTAGATCAGGTTGCTCAGAGCCCCGTCCAACCTGACCTGGAATGTTTCCAGGAACGGGGCATCTACCACCTCTCTGGGCAACCTGTGCCAGGGTTTCACCACCCTCATTGTAAAAAATTTCTTCCTTGTATCTAGTCTAAATCTACCCTCTTTTAGTTTAAAACCATTCCCCCTTGTTCTGTTTCAACAAGCCCTGCTAAAAAGTCTGTCCCCATCTTTCTTATAAGCCCCCTTTAAGTACTGAAAGGCTGCAATAAGGTCTCCCCGGAGCCTTCTCTTCTCCAGGCTGAACAACCCCAGCTCTCTCAGCCTTTCTTCATAGGAGAGATGTTCCATGCCCCTGATCATTTTTGTGGCCCTCCTCTGGACCCGCTCCAACAGGTCCATGTCTTTCCTGTGCTGAGGGCTCCAGAGCTGGACGCAGCACTGCAGGGGGGGTCTCACCAGAGCAGAGCAGAGGGGCAGAATCCTCTCCCTCCACCTCTGGCCACGCTGCTTTTGATGCAGCCCAGGATATGGTTGGCCTTCTGGGCTGCAAGAGCGCATTCTGGCTCATGTCCAGCTTTTCCTCCACCAGTATCTCCAAGTCCCTCTCGGCAGGGCTGCTCTCAATCCCTTCCTCCCCCAGCCTGTGTTGATACCGGGGGTTGCCCCGACCCAGGTGCAGGACCTTGCGCTTGGCCTTGTTGAACCTCATGAGGTTCACACGGGCCCACTTCTCGAGCTTGTCCAGGTCCCCCTGGATGGCATCCCGTCCCTCAGGCGTCGCACCACTCGGCTTGGTGTCACTTGTGATTTTGTGTTGTTTTTAATTTCAAAGTAATATCACTTATAGTCTACTGAGTGGTGTTTTTAAAACATGAAATGGAAAATCAGCGTTACATAACTGGAGTTCGTCATAAATATGAATTAGGATATCTGAGTGCAGAAAGCCAGCGGGGATAAGGAACTGTGTGGACCAAAAGAAACGTAACTTGACATGGTCTTACATCTCCTGGCTCCTGGAACAAGTCTCCAGAGGACACAAGACACAGAACAGTACCCAAATTTTGTCTTGGAAGGAACTAGTTCTCTTGAAAACAGCTCAAGAAAGCAGTAATGTACACACAGTGTGAGACCAGGGCCCCAGGGTCCAGCTACTGGATAATCTGAGTGTCGAGGGTCAGTTCACAGAGGGGTGCACCAGGTATGTCTGCGTGTGAGAGTGTTTTGAGTACCAGCAACGGGCGTGGGGCTGTGGGCCTCGGAGGCTCATACCTAGAAGTGCCAGAGACTCGGGGGGCTGGGGGTACTGGTCCCAGCTGCTGGGCAGTCCGAGTGTCCCAGACCAGCTACTGGAGGGATCTTTCCAGAAACTGGGGAGGTGTGGGATATGCTTTGAGAAGAGCTCCTTCTGCTTTATAAAACAATGTTTTTGCAGGCAAACCACAACATAAATAAAATGTGAAGTCAAATCTCGCTGCTTAGGAACACTTCAGGAAAGCAGACTGAAGTGGTTGTATCAAAATGTTTATGAAGCAGCACACCCCTTCATAATAGGGCAGCTGCAGCACCATCGAGAGACTATAGAAACAGGGATGGCTCTAACAGCATGTTTATGATCGAATAGTGCTCATATAGTCATTACCGAAATTAATTTCTGGAAAGGATTAGCTACTGGCTTGCTGATTAGATGAATTCTTACTTTTCAAATACCTTACAAATTTCCAGTGCCTTGGACAGCTGTTCGGAGCATTTCAGCAAAATGGGGAGCGCAACACAATAAAGGAAATGTGAAGGAGTTATGCATTTGCATTTCTAGTACTCTAGAGAAATGTGCAACGATAGGGAATACATGACTAAATTCTCTCAAGTGGAAAATGTCATGCTTTGTGTGGAGAGAAAAAAAAAGTGTGGAAGCCAAGGGAGTTCTTTATTTTTAATCGAACTTGCCTCCTGAAGTATATCAGGTAATTTGTAATTTATTTAAAATGGATGTATTTCAGTGCATGCCCACTTACTATTAGTGTCAAGTAGAAAACAGGGAGACATGCAGACTGCAGGACATGCCTGCATTCGGGTCTCTTTCAAGTGTATGTCTTAGGTATCTGTTTGGATCTCATGTTTGCTGGAGATATGCAAAAAAGAACAGAGCACCGGGTATACTCAAGATCATAAACTGCTCCAGAATTCACTCAAGCTTTGCCTTTATCTGAAAGGATTTACAATTTAGTATGAGACAAGGCCACAAAGGTTACTATTAAAAAAAAAAAAAGAAAAAAAAAAGAAAGAAAAAGGGAAGCAAGAGTATGTGTGTTTGGGGTAGGGATTCAGTAGCCTGGTGAGGCAAGGCTGCTGCAGCTCACGGCCCCAGGCCCAGCTGGAAGGAAGACCAAGTGCGTAACCCCCGTGGGCGCACACCCACAGTAGATATATGCTTGTGCACATGGCCAGCCACACGCACCCTCGACAGATTATCCAGTAGCTGGCCCCTGGAACCCCTGGTCTCCCAGTTGCATACATACACACTTGCATATGTATGCCTATATACATACACTGACATACAGTATGCATGCACCGCAGGCCCTCCAGTTCCTGGCACCCCAGACACATGGCTCCTGTGAACCTTTGCCCCTTTTCCTGTGGCAGGCACTTGGCTCCATACACACATGCACAGAACAGACATCCCCCTCAACCAGAAAAATGGTTACAAATGGAGTTTAATAAGGCAGGACAGACTGTGGTGATGCGGTGTGCAGGCCATGGTCAGACAAGCGTACTGACCAGCCTGTTTACGTGCTCCTGGCCTCTTTTATCCCCTTTTCACTCCATTTTCCCACACTTTTTCCCCCCTTAGCCACCTTAATCCCTCCCTTTCCCAGCTTTGGTCTTTTCTCTAAACATCCTCCCAGCATCCCGCAAGGACACCCACACCCCTGCAGGCAGTAACCCTGCAGGGTGCAGGGTGATCCAGAGAGCTACTCCTGTTGACCTGTCCGGTGGGTGGCACTTCTGAGCCACAGAGCCGATGCTTGCTGTGACGGCCTGGGGAGGAGCTGGGGCAGGGCACTCCTGCCACCGATGAGGTTATTGGGGTCCCTTCCCCCATCCTTCTTCGCTGCTCCTTTGTGCTAATGGAAATTAGCCTTTAATCACATAACCGAACAGGGTGCGGATGTATGATTTTGCCTTCACCGTCCTACAGGCCACAAAACACGACTGCTCTAAATCATACCAAAAGGCCACTGCTTGAACCCCCGCTCACGGTTTGGTCTTTCTCCGGCAAGATCCCAACTTAATCCAGTGTGTCGCTCCCCACGGCAGGGCCCTCCGGAGCCCCCCGAGGCCCGCCCGGGCCCCAGCGGCCCCACAACTCCGGGGCGCGGCAGAGGCTGCGCAGCACCCGAGCTCAGGCAGGCCGTGAGGGCCCCAAGCGGAGCGGGACCGGGTCTCCCCAGCCCTAGAGCCCGCACGGGGGCCGTGGGACGCCACACGCCCTCCCCTCCCCGCCCCGCCCCGGCCGCCGTCAGCCCGGCCCTGCCTCTGCACGACGGAAGCGCGGCGCTCTCGCGAGAGGGACGGCGTCGCTCCCTCTTCCGGCGGCGTGCGGCTGGGCTCGGGCGGCCGGCATGGCGCTCTACAACTTCAAGAAGATCACGGTGGTGCCGTCCGCCAAGGTACGGGCGTCGCTCCCGCTCCCCGTCCCCGTCCCTCAGCGCCGAGCGACCCCCTGCCCCGAGGCGGCGGCTTGTGCCGCGCCTGAGGAGAGCGCTGCCCTTTCCCCCTCTCCCACTCGCGCTGCCGGCGTGGCCTCCGCCTCCTTCTCCTCCCCCTCCCGCGGGACCCGTGGACTCGCCCTGGGCTAGTGCTCCTGGGCCTGGCGGCCTGTACTATGTAGAGTATGTGGGGGAGCGGGGGTCCTGTCAGAGAGGGGCACTGCGGCCTGAGGAGGGATCCTGGGGCTGCTCTTCTCAGCCCCGCGGGGCTGTCGGGGTGGCCCCCACAAAAATCCCTCCCGCTTTCGAAACCCGTGTCATGCTTGGCCTCATCGCACTCAGGCCACATGAAGTTCCCTCCCAGTCTAACGAACGAGCTTAAGTTAGACGTGTGGTGCGCGAAGCTCCTCGCGGGCTTTGGGGCTGCGGTGCTTCACCGCTCGGTACGGCGCGGCGGGCGGCAGGGGACGGGCCTGCCGGCTCCCCCCGCGCCCGGCTTCGGGCCCTGGTGGAGCCGGGGTCGCTTCCCGAGCCGCTGCTGTGGCAGAGCTGGGCGGGAGGCGAGCCCTCAGTTAACGGAAATGAAACCAGAGGGGCAATGTGCAAACTGCTTGTTATTGCCCGGAGATGGGAACCCGTATTGCAGGTGTTTTATCATAGACGGTATGTTGCAAACTGTATGGCATAGATGCACTTAACTGCATCGGCATGCTCCTCCACCAAAATAAAACTTATGGCTTTATAAGAACTTGACAATTTTATAATTAATAATGTTTCTTGGTTGTAGGACTTCATAGATTTGACGTTGTCAAAGACTCAGCGGAAGACTCCAACTGTTATTCATAAACATTATCAAATCCATCGGATTCGACATTTTTACATGCGAAAAGTCAAATATACTCAACAAAATTACCATGATAGACTCACTCAAATCTTAACAGATTTCCCCAAATTAGATGTAAGTGTTTTGTCATTTGATCATAAAGGAACTTGCTTTCATGGCATCAGGAATACCTCTTCAACAGCGTATTGGTTTTATTTGAGTTTATTTTGGCCTGAGCAACATCTTGCTGATTAGCTGTGTAGACGATTTTGTCTGATTCCCAGTAGATTTTACTGGGAGTAAGTTTAAGCAAACTTGTTCTGCAAAAATAGTATGTTCCTACTAAAAGAGAAAGTCTAAATTGTGCCCGTGGGTGGTCCTTGAAGGGTGGGTTTTACAAGGTTTTAGCTAATCAAATATGTGTGCCAGAAGTTGCTGTTGAATGAAGAGAAAGTGTGATTTTTTTAAAGTATGTTGTGTCTGCTTATTTCTTCTTTTTGTGTGCGTGTATAAATTGTGCTTATGGTTAGTCTTCCCTGGAAAATATTTGCAGGAAGTAAGAAATACCCAAATATATCACATTTCTTCCCATCTTCAGTTCTGCAGAAGTTACTTTGATAACATGAACGTTGTTCTTGGCCCCATGAAGGATAGTGTTGGAAACATGCTCTAGCAAGATGCACATAGTCTTAACTTCCCAACAGCTGCAACTGGATCCACATGTCCAGTGGGGCTTTTTTATAGGTAGTTTTCTACTCATAATCAGTTGACCTGCAACTATTTTTTTTGCTGCTGTTTTCATATCCAGTGGGTATTACTGCAGAGTTCCCACAAATATCTTAAGTGTTTTGTTTATCATCACATGATGAAATTTCTGCAAATAATTAGATGAAATATTTTGTTTAAGAGATTTGTACCAAAGGTGCTGCTGAAGGATTTATTTGGGCATTGAAGAAACACTTCTTAGCCAGTCTTACACAGAATTTAATCTAGCCCTCAGAAAAAGGGAGGAATTGATATTGGTGCTGTGTTTCTGGTATAGTATAATTTGCTGTTAGAAACTACTTCTGCAGGCTTCTTGCAGTTTCATTATTTAAAAAAAAAAGCCTTCAAAATTGTAATACAAAGTATTATACAAAGCAAAAGATGAAATGGAAACTCCGTATGAATGAATCCAAGATGTATTTGCAGAAGAAATTAGAAGTTATTAAGATTTATGCATTTAATGATCAAGCAGATTGTTTTTCTTACATAAGATAGTAATGAAAACAGTTTGGCTTGTATTGTAATTTGTGTTGCTGTATTGGAGAAAAAAATGAACTTGCATAGTTGCCAAGAAACAGTCATCTTAAAGAAGGAAAATATTAGGCTTAATTTTATTTTATGCTTTTGTTTTAGGATATTCATCCTTTTTATGCAGATTTGATGAACGTTCTCTATGACAAAGATCACTACAAGCTGGCTTTGGGACAGATTAATATTGCAAAGAATCTGATTGACAAGTAAGGGACATTAATTTCTTCGATTTTGTACCTGCCTGGGTGATTGTTGGCTAAATTCTTGTTTCTTGTCTCCACAGTGTTGCTAAAGACTATGTGCGGCTGATGAAGTATGGTGATTCTCTTTACCGCTGCAAACAGCTGAAACGTGCTGCTCTGGGACGAATGTGCACGATTATCAAAAGACAGAAGCAAAGCTTGGAATATTTGGAGCAAGGTTTGTGTTATAAATAGGCTAAGATAAGGTGTGTGAATTGGATGTAAAATTTATTCTTACACTTGATAACAGTTAGAAGAATGTGTTTAATACAGAATATAGACACAGAAAACATAGAAATAGTTTAAAAATCCCCAAATACTTAGAATTTATTTTTTAACTAAATAGTTTTCTCTTTGAAAATTGTTTAAATTTTATGGTGTTCCTAACAGTTGTGAAATGTTTTTCTTTGCTTGAAAGTCACAGCCATGCTTGTATTTATTGTTATTTTCACTTACATATATTTGAAAAATAGTGCTAAACATTTTCCAAACATTACTCCTTACTTCAGACTTATTATTCCTTCAGGTTATGTTGGCTGATATGATGGAGTCATTCTAGCTAAAAGACAGTGGTCTTCATTTTTTAAATATTTATCAAGTTTCTTTTTTTGTTTTATGTAGATACTTGTGGAGTTTACAAACTATTGTATGTTTTCATAAATGATCAATCAATTTATAATGTCAGAAAAGTTATTAATTTGTATATAGACAATTCAGCATATGAATTTTTATTCCATTTCATAAGGCTTAAATTATTGCAAATATATAAAAAATCTTTTTAACATTTCAGTGCGCCAACATTTGTCTCGTTTGCCAACCATCGATCCCAATACACGAACTCTTCTGTTGTGTGGCTATCCGAATGTTGGAAAATCTAGCTTTATAAATAAGGTGTGTGAATGTTTTTTTCAAAAGTAATACTGAGATGTCATTTAATTAAAATAAGGTAACATTTAAACAATTTGATATCATTATGGCACTGCCTGATGTGAGCGGTAGCAAATTCAAATGTGTGAGTAGAGGTTGAATGAAATTCCTGGAGAGATAAATAGAAAATTATGATAGATTTCACTCTTCAAAGTCATTGTCTTTTTCAAAATAGCATGTATCCCATTAGCATTTTCTGATAGATAAATTCTTCAGAGAAGCCAGGATAAACTTTTTTAGGGTTTTTTGTAGCAAAGGAAGTGTATTATAATTATAATGTACTGCTTGTAACTTCAGGAAATTTTCAGTAAATGTCTGTGAATAAATCTTGTTTTAAGGTTACAAGAGCAGATGTAGAAGTGCAGCCTTATGCCTTTACCACAAAATCTCTCTTTGTGGGACATATGGATTATAAGTATCTGCGTTGGCAGGTAAGAACTGTTACTATTTTGCATTTTCTTTAAAGAATTAACTGGTTATAATCGGTTTGCCATTTTGCAATGTGAGTTGCATTTTTGTGTCTTGATGAGACATGCTATGTCTGAGAGCGGCTGTGCAAGGTATAGTGTGCCAAATGAGGCCAGTAGTCAAAATCTAATCTAAAAATGTACATGTGTGTGTGTGTTTTCAACTTGAAGGAAGAATGGAAATAGAATTACTGACTAAACCCAGCTCGCTTTTTCTCCCTGTCAAATTCTGGGCCAGGTTGGAGCAGGGCTTTCCCTACTTGTTCAATAGTCGGAGTGTTGGTTGTTCTGAAATCTCATTCTTCTCCCATTACTCCATTTTCACATTCTCAATTTGGCTGATTTTACAGTCTTATTTATGACTGAAAGGAAAGAATATTGCTGTCTTAAAAAAGGCGATACTGACCAGAAATCAAGCACATGTCCTGAAATAGCGTATCAATTATCCTGTACTAAGGCCTGATGTAATTATGTTAATTTTAGGTAGTAGATACTCCTGGTATTTTGGATCATCCTTTGGAGGATAGGAACACCATCGAGATGCAGGCTATAACTGCGCTTGCACATCTTCGTGCTGCTGTGCTTTATGTGATGGATGTGTCTGAGCAGTGTGGGCATAGCCTGGAGGAACAAGTAGAGCTCTTCAGAAATATTAAGCCATTGTTTGCTAACAAGGTATGTTTGGTTTACATTAGTGACAAAACCCAGGGTTTTGTAACATGATAACTTGAAATATGATTCTTTTTTCTTTTTATTAGCCACTTATAATTGTTGCAAACAAATGTGATGTGAAGAGGATTGCAGAGCTTCCTGAAGAGAGTCAGGTTAGACTACTTCTCCCACCTCTCTCTCTTTCTTCCGACATTTACAAAAATACTATGTGTGAGTGTCGTGGACAGACATAATTTATATTGGGCAAAACCTTTTACATGATCATTTCTTAATCTAACTATTTAATAATGTAATGGAAAGTGGCTTTCCAGGTCTTGACCCATATCTCTTTTAAGTACTGTCTAATGTATATACTTGCCTGAATATCATAAATGCCAAACAGAAAGCAAGTCCTTAGTGGTTTCGGAAATCTCTCATGCTGGGAGAACTTCCAATTACTACTGTAGTTGGAAGTAAGACTGAATAGCCTTGTTCAATTTCAGTAAGAGTTTAGAGACAATGAGCACTAGACTGAACAGTTACAGTAGAAGGTCCCACTGGGCAACACGTTGTGTATGGGCTAGTTCTTTTGTATCTACAAGTTCAAGGACAAATAGAATTTGTATCTCTCTTGCTCTTTTTTACTTTTTTTTTTTCCCTTATGGGTCATTTATAGGTGCCTTTTAGAAAGTGGTTATTTGCTTGTAAAAGAAGAAACAGATTAAATGGAACTCTAGTTGTAAAGTTTCTGTCATCTTTTTAGAAACACATTCTAATGAAATAGTAACAACTTGCATGTATTGATACCGGATTAAAATTTCTGTTCTTAATTTATTGGCATATTAAGAAATGGGCAGAATGTCATTCTTTGGGATAACATTTCTCTTTTAGAAAATATTTGAAACTTTTGAAGCAGAAGGATTTTCTGTAATAGAGACAAGTACTCTAACAGAAGAAGGTGTAATCCAAGTTAAAACAGAGGTAAGTCTCTTTTCTCTCAATTTCATTCCAAATGAACAGCTAATATTTTGCCTCATCTGTATGAATTTAATCTCAGTTAAACTGTAAATTATAGTGATANCCAAGCCTGTAGCGTTGCCTGGGGTTGTTGTGGCCGAAGTGCAGGACCCGGCACTTGGCCTTGTTGAACCTCATGCAGTTGGCCTCGGCCCATCGATCCAGCCTGTCCAGGTCCCTCTGCAGAGCCTTCCTACCCTCGGGCAGATCAACACTCCTGCCCAGCTTGGTGTCATCTGCAAACTTACTGAGGGAGCACTTGATCCCCTCATCCAGATCATTGATACAGATATTGAACAGGACCGGCCCCAAAACTGAGCCCTGGGGAACACCACTCATGACCGGCCACCAACTGGATTTAACTCTGTTGACCATCCAGCCATTTTTTTACCCAGTGAAGAGTACGCCCATCCAAGCCATGAGCAGCCACTTTCTCCAGGAGAATGCTGTGGGAAACGGTGTCAAAAAGGTGGACTTTGTGATCCTTTATAGCCTCTCGAGCCTCTGGACTTGGGTGCAAATAGAAAATTAGGTCTAATACAAATCATAATTTAAAAAAAAAAAATGAGTTTTTTCTGAGTCTTGTTGCTTTCTCTTACTGTGAGCTCATTGTCAGCTCATTGTAAAAAAAAAAAGGATTGTATGCATCTTGCCATGATACCTTTTATATAAAATAATTCAATGCTTTATTGAGAGCTAGAGAGATAAAAGATTAGACAGAAGATGAGATGTACAGCTAGGTATTTGGGATTGAAAGCCTACTGTGTCATTTGTTGTATCAGGAAGGCTTCATTCCTTACCTGATGTTGCCATGTGCACTTTCAGGCCTGTGACAGACTGTTGGCCCATCGTGTTGATACTAAAATGAAAGGAAACAAAGTGAATGAAGTATTGAATAGATTACACTTGGCCATGCCAACCAAAAGAGATAACAAGGTAGGCTACATGTTTACACTTCTTAGTGTATTTCCTAGTACTACTTAAATAAGACAAGAATTCTCTCATCTTAATGTGTGAACAGATTAATATGGTGAAATTTGCTTTTTTTTAATCTATAACTGCCTTTTCTGGTGGGAGAGTCAGCTTGGTATTTTGTGTTCTTTAGAAATACATTACTCTGCAATGGTGATTTATAGCATTATAAAAAAATTGATTCAAGCTTTTTTTCCCCTTTTTTATTGGGTTGGATTGTTGCATTAATTTCAGGAGCGGCTGCCTTTTATACCTGAGGGAGCAGTAGCACGTAAGAAACGCATGGAAGTAGACACACCCAGGAGGAAATTGGTAAGTGGCATCTCTTAATTAGGAGATCAGCAGGTGGATTTTAAATTAGCCATATTAGCCCATAGATTTAAAATTAGGTGGTATATAAAGCCATGTATGTCTTTCCAGGAGAGAGATCTTGAACTTGAAATGGGAGATGATTATGTTTTGGATCTTCAGAGTAAGTATTACATAAGAATCAGTATTATCAAGCAGTGAAGTTTGGCTAATTCAGTCAAATATAGGTATTCAGAGAATACCTAAACCTGACTCCTTTCAGCTAAGTACCAATGCCACCATTTTATTGCATACTATCCTTTACTTCTCTTCTAGAATTGGTGATCTTCAGTGACTGTTCCTTGTTTTGTAATGTCATTCAGTTGTTTCCTATTTTAGAGTCACAGACATATAATGACTGGTCTAATGATTCAAGTGTTTTTTCCCTTCCATTTTATATTATGCTATCTCATTAATTGTTGATGCTCCCTTTGTTAAGGAAGAGTTGATATGAGGGAGATTGCATGTATTCTGTTTCAGCTGGATATATGTTGCTTATTATGGCTTGGCAGTGGATCTTGAAATTACTGAACAATATTTGGCAGTAATATGTCAGAGATGCTATCAAATTTTTACCATGTAGGGATATGAGGTTTTTTTTTTTCCCAGTTGTGATCTGAGTGTTGTTTTCTGTTACTGAACATTCTTTGAAATTATTTTTGTCTCTTGATTAACTTTTGTTATATTTTTAAGAATACTGGGACTTAATGAATTCATCTGAAAAATATGATAAGATACCAGAGATATGGGAAGGTCATAATATACTTGACTACATTGATCCGGATATAATGAGAGTGAGTTTTCCATTATTTTTACACTTTTCTTGCCTCTTCATCCTTTTATTTGTTTAGTGTAAATTGCTGTTATTTGTTAATTAAAAACAGTATGTCATGAGAACAAGTTCTTTTACATTGTCTGCACTTGCCATGGGAAGAGATACTGTTTTCTGAATGGTGGAGGACGGAATTTCAGAAGAATGGAAAATTGCTTTACCTTGTCAGAATGATGGTGACCTTATCTTTTCCATCTTAAAATATGAGGTTTGCAGGAGAAGTTTTATTTCCTCATTGACTACAGCCAGAGGGAATGTAGCTATCAAACTTTATGTATTATCAATAATATGAAGTTCACCCATCAAATTTATGTCTACTGGAGTATGATGTTAAAGCGAATTGACTGAATTCTCAATTTATAACATTTTTAGTTAGTAACAAGCACTGTTCTTATTTCTTGCTGGTTGTTAAGGAGAAGTGGTGAGTGCAGACCATAGAGCCTGCTGGTTATGCAAGTGGGTTCATCCGAATTACTGGTGTTCCAGACTCATGCTAAACGTAGAAAGAGAGGGGGTTTTTTCAGAGTGTTTTTCCAGAAACAGCACAGCTAGCACAGTTCACAGGATAGTACATCTGCATTCACGCAGTGGGTGGCTTCAGGGCAGTCACACAAATACAGCCAAACTGTAATGCAATGTGATCAAGTCAGTCTTGTGTAATAGTGTGCCCCGTATGTTCACAGTAATGTATATCTATCTATCTATATATAAAATGTATATCTATAATATATGGCTGCATTACGTGTGGCTGGAGCAGTCATTATCAAGTAACGTAGTTCCTTCTTTGAAGGGTCTGCATGCTGTCATGGCCCTGGGCCATGCAAAAATGTAATGTTGAGGATTGTAAGTCAAGGATTTGATGAGCATCTTGGTTGTCATTTCATCTCTTCAAAATGTAAGAAACTGGAAGAATTAGAGAAAGAGGAAGAGCTGAGAGAAGCTGCTGGAGAATATGACAGTGAACCAGAAAGTGAAGATGAAGAAATGATGGAAATCCGACAGTTGGCACAACAGATCCGAGAAAAGAAGAAACTGAAAATCCTGCAGTCAAAGGAAAAAGATATTCGAGGTCCAAGGATGCCTAGAACAGCTAAAAAGGCAAGTATAGAACACATTCTGTAGTAAAGTCTTCCTGATGTATGATAACTTTACGAAAATGTATAACAATATCGGGTAGTGGAACTGATCACTTTTTCTCATGTTTGGCCCTCTCACTTGCTACTTGCTTCCTTCTGTGCTCCTGGGAGTTCTGGTCACTACTTACTTGTGGAGGCCAAACCAAGTGAGTTGGTAGTAGCCCTTTTTGTTTTGTGTCACACAAGTGAGTCTTCTGTAAAATTCCATATGTATTGCAGAAAAAGTTTTGAAGAATACAGTTCAGCTCATTTAATTGGGTTGCTGCATCATATATTATTGTTGCTGTTTGTTTGTTTGTTTTAAATTCAAATAATTAGGAGGATTATATAATTACTTAAAACCACAATCATGTAAAATTTGTTGTGGGGCCCTCTCTATGCTGGAAAAGATTGTATGTTTCTTTTTGGCAGCTAGGTATCACGCTTTCTAATGTCAGAATCTCTTGTGACCAGTCCAGGACGATTGCAAAGTAATAAACTGATAACTAGACATTTTGAGAAAATGAATCTAGCTGATTTTGCACCCAGTATTTCTTATCTTCCCCAAAGTGTGTTCCTTTTGGGAGAGAAGGAAATATTTCTGACTGAAATACCTCTCTTTGTCACCTTCCTGCCAAAAAGGCAAACTATTTGAAAGATCTTTAGGGAGTGCTGGGATATTGCAGTCCTGTGAAGAAGGATTTATGGGTGAAGAGAAGCAAGCTGCAATAAATGAAATGTGAAGTTAAGACTTTCATCATCTGCTTGTGGGATGTGCGAAAGGAATAAATATGTAGTGAATATAATGGGCTTACAGTGGTATATTAAGACAAAAAATAAGATAGAACCATACTTTTTTGAAATAAACATGTTTTCTTAACTGTCTTTACAGGTCCAGCGGAAGGTGCTAGAAAAAGAAATGACTGATCTTGGACTTGACATGACTAATAAAGATGATGTAAGTTTTTGTTAGTTAAACACAATGTTTATCTAAAAGAGATCAATTCCATTACATAGTGAATTTCTTTGAGCGCATTTGAAATGTGTATTAAAGTTGGTACAAGAGAGAGGTGGGTTCTATTAAGGAGAAAATAGGAATCCCAGATAAGGCAGTCAATACTGGAATTTTTGAGTGACATGATCAAAACATGTTGGGTAGGCTGGAAAAAGAAACTAACACTTATAAAGAATCACATATATATATGCAGCACTTTCTGTTAGAACACTTTTGGAATTTGTATAGGATTCAAGAATGGGATTTGGCTAAACATACTTCTTAATTTTCAAGTTTGCTTTGTTGGATGAGACACTACTATGTCAAAAATAGTAATAATGACAGATCAGGCTTATCTTTTTACAGCTTATTAATTCTGTGAGTTGTAGTTGAAGTTTTTGAGGGCAACTGGCGTCTTTAGATGTAAGGCAGCTAAAGTACTTCAAACATAGATTTGCCTTTGGGAGACATTTAATTTTATCAGAAATCTTAAAAAGTGCGTTTTGTACAGCAAATCCAGTAGTATTATGGCTATCTATCTATTTTGAGACCTCAAATTCTTTAGAGTTAGGAGACAAGGAATGTCAACACTACATACCTGAAGCAAGCATTTATGCTTCTCAGAGCTGGCGTGCCATGTTGATTTAAGAGCAGTCTCAGTGAGGAGAAATTTAATGCTTACGCGGTAGGATGGTAAGTCTTCATGTCTGAAATGCTTTAGGGCTTTGTCCTGTAAACAAGACAGGGTGGGTTTCTTCATTGCTTTTTTGCTGTTACAAAATTGCTTCAGTATTACAATCCATTAATTGTGTCTTTTTATCCATTACTTATGAATCTACTCAGAAAAAACCCCAGAAAACTAGAGTTAATAATTGTGAAAAGAATATGCTAATATTCACTGAAATTGGAATGTTACTGTAGGACAGAAAGGCAGTGACGAACAGTTGACAAGGTCTTTATGTTACTATGGAATAACCAAAATAATGTACACAGTCGTCCACTCCCTGTTTTTTTGTATTAGTCTAATTAGAAATGGAGCATGTCTGAGCTGATTGTTTCTGGCTTTAATAATTGACGTGGTTTTGAATTTCAGGCACATTATGTGAGAAGGTCGCGTAGTGTTACAAGGAAACGTAAACGTGATGAGTCTGAAACCCCTAAATCTGTGGCACGCAGTCGCAGCTCCTCTCGCACACCACGGGATGTTTCTGGTCTTCGTGATGAAAAGGTTTGTTAAAGTTATTTACCTTTATAGCAATGAAAACAGCATGATTGTTCTTAAACCAGCTTCTGGGAAACTTTCATACTAGCCTGGGTATGTTTGTCAAGAGTTTATCTTTCTTCTCTTTGCAGCTTCATTTTCTGTTTGTTTGAACTTTCTATACTTCAAAAATGCTTAGTTCATTCTTACAAACAAGGCATAATAATACAGACTAAGAAAGCACATTTTAAATTTGCATCTAAATGCAAGCATGAAGGAAGAGTTCTACAAACTGTGGTATTCCACCTTTAGCAAGTTAGGAATTCCAGGCATAGGGCGATCATGTTGTTAGTGTACTGGAAAAGAAGAGATTTGCCAAGGAGGATTAGTGTCACTTGCGGTAACACTGCTCTAGAGTTGCAGATGGTGGCATATGGTGGGTGTTAGTTAATGTCCTTGTTAAAATCATCTAGCTTAGTGTTTTTTTAAAAGGTGCTTTCTGGGTTACTGGGGAAGTTACTCTGCATGTTTGTTTGTTTTTAAATAGATGGTGAAGAAGGTCAAGATTATGGCAAAGAAAGCTCAAAAGAAAATGAATCGCCTGGGCAGGAAAGGAGAGTCGGACAGACACATATTTGACTTGAAGCCAAAACATCTGCTTGCTGGAAAGAGAAAATCTGGTAAAACACAGAGAAGATAAGCAGTCTTCTGAATTAAAACTAATTAAAACCAAGTTTATTAAAATTAATTTCTAGTCCTGTCTTCCTTTTTAGTAATAGAGTGTTTAAAAAGTATGTGATTTGTGTTAGTGGTTAAGATACTTGAAGCTCAGAGAGGGAAAGTTCCGATACCGTGATCTTGCTGTTCTAAGTAATACCATGAGAAATTTGTTGATACCAGTGGCAGTAACCATTTCTAAATAGGCATAAAAAATACCACTTCATTCTATTTTCTTACTACTGACTTCCATGTAGTAGTAAAGCATTTCAAGTTCTATGTAAAACTAGATTTAAATTGAGGTTGAATCTAGAAAAGTGATGTACTTATTAATTAAGCTACTGTCAGAATTAAAAATGGACAGCTTCATAAGGTACTGTATCAGTGAAGTTTGGTTTTCTCTGTGGAAGTTAATTCTTTGATGTGTAGTAAGTGATGAGTTTATGTTGCAGGTAAAAGCTGATATTGGTGGGGAAGTAATGGGAGACTGACAAGCACTGCACAGTTTGTGTGCATGCACTGAACCAGTTTTGAATGAATGGGAGAAATACTGCCAGTCTGCTGAGCTGAACGGAGACCGAAGCTGGAGCAGTAATGGCAGTTCTACTGACCTTGTCTGTGACAACCTGGGCATCTGCGATAACCTGCAACAGCATGGGCAGGGAAGGTTACAACTTGCAACTTTTAATATTTCAGATTAATATTAGTATTTCGGATATGTAGAAAATGAGGATCAGACTGAAATTTTGTCCTGAGTTCATGTCAATTATGCTACTGTCATCCTCTGCTTAGGAAGACACTTTCTCTTCAGAAGCTGATAGACAAAAATTCTGTATCTGTCCAAGGCAAAATGTATTGTCAAATGTGAAATACCCCCTTTTTGTCCCTAGTTGATCAAGAACAAGCTAGGAATTATCAAGAGGTTAGTAAAACTATGCATTGTAAATGTGTCGCCTGAACAATACATTTAAAATGCACAGTTTTGAAGGTTAAACTGAAATCCAACGAAATAGGCATGTTAAACAAAAAACCAAAAAGTTAAGGAGGAAGAATCCTTAAATTATCATTTTTTAAAAACTATTTTTAAATACAACAGGGTAACAGTGTTCAGATGTCAACTTTAGCATATTAGAGCATTATTTATAAATCCATATTGTTTTCCTCATCTACTTTGTGTAATAAATTCAGTATTAAAACCATACTGTAGTGCTGCAGAGTTCAATGTCAAGAAGAAGTTCAAAGTCAAAACTTCTAAGGGATTTTGAAGAACTGTTTAGCAAAACTTTGCTTTCAGCTTCCTTATGCACATTATTTCTACTTCAGGATATGCTTTGTCAGCTTCTGCTCCAAGCTGGCCATTTGAACTAGAAGTAGAACTTGGTTAAAATACATTTATGCCCTGCTACCCCCCATCATACTGCTTCAGTGGCGTTCAATAGGCATGTTGTTTTCTTCATAGTGTAGTGATGACAGAGATTATTCTCCATGTGGCTCAAAGTCTGGAAAGAAAACACCACTGCAAGGTTTTAGGTTAGGTATTTTAATTGTAATCTTACCTTCAAGATAATCTTTTATTTAAAAAGTATTTTAAGTATTTGAAAAGTACTCTAACATACTACTTCGGTAATGTGGCTGATGGCATGGAATTCAGGAGAGCTGTTACACTGCATTACTGTTCCCTCACCCACTATTACTTGTTTCAAGACAATATATCGACTCAGGTCAACGAACAACTTGGCTCCAAAACCTTTTGGTGTTGAACCACTGGAGAAGCTGGCACGTAGAAGCTTCAGTGCTGCCATCACAATTGCAGTGAGAGAGAGAAACATGTTAACCACTGCAAAAATTTAGTTACACCTTGAAACCAGACACAGGCCATGTGTAAAACAACCATGTTTTACATGCAAGGAGAAATGGCATGAACAAAGTCTTACTTCATCAAGACACCTCTGGGAGAAGTTAAGAAATCTAATTGAGTAGTCTGCTAACAGAAGAAACCACAATTAAGCTGGCTGGGGGGGGAGGGAACCCCAAAACACTTCAATTCTAACTGACATACCCTTGATTATTTGTCTTATTAAAAAAAGCCTTCCATTTTACTCGTTAGTAGCAATTCACTGCAAGATCAAAAAGTATTAGCTCTTGCATGATGGTACAATCTCTGATTAACTGAAATTAAGACCTGGTGTAAGCCCATAAATTGTCATTCTTGAATTTTGGAGTTCAAGGGGTTTGAGTTGTCCGGGAATGACTATTACAGTAGATGTTGCAGGAAAAAAAGCTTGTATCAAGATGCCTTTGTCTTCCAGAAGATGGAGAAGAGTCATTTAACGGATATCCCTTCTCCAAAGACAGGCTACTTCCCATATTAGATAGGTACCATTTACTTTTGGTATAACTAATCTTGTTTGTTTGTTTGTTTGTTTAAGAGATGTCCAGTTCTCGGTCATCAACTAACCAGAAAAGGGTGGTGGGGAAAAAAACCAAACAAAACCCCCAATGTTTATTATCTAAAGCTGTAACATATACTGCAGCACTGCAAAGTGAAACTCAGTCCACACAGACAATCCAATTACTTAAGCTTTTATGTGTTTGGTTAATTACAGAGTACAGCAGCTGAAGAGATTTGCTTTCTGCAATTAAAATCATCCTGCTTACTTTGAACTAATTGTTTTTTTTCTTCAGGCAACTAGTCTTCTCAACATCAATGCAGAACTCAAATTCTTTTGTGATCACTGTTTTAGAAGGCATAATCACGTACGGTGGGGAACGTAGCAGCTCCACCGAACGAGCTGGACAGGAGGCGCCCGAGCTCCCTTGCAGCCTCGGTAGTTACGCAGGGAAGTAAGAGCAAACTGGGCACGCGCAGGCTGGGGATCTTTCGTATTACATGAGGTAATGGAGAAAGATGAACCCCGGGGTTTCTTATGTTACCATTACCTGTTTTACATGAGATGAAGTTTAACTTGCCCAAGAGGAACAGGGCTGAGGGGGAGAGGAGGTGAACAGAGAAGAAAAAACATCGGCTATAACCATGTCTGTACAAAGTTATTTGTTAAGCATGCTCCAGGTGGTTCCCTTTTCCGCACTCAAGAGTCACGAGTTACCATAGTGTTAATGAGACAGCACATCACTGCTAGCCTTCAGCACCTCTTCCCCCAGCTATTTACATTCTGTGTATTTTTTCATGATCAACAAATTTGTTCAAGTTAGATAAGTTATCCCACCACTTAAGAAGAAAGGTCTCTGCAATTAGTTTAAACCATGGAGTAATCTTAACTTCATTCCTGGAGGCTTTGTCCAAGAGCTGTTTCAATTCTTTCTGTGTCACGTAGCAGTAGCTTTGGATCTCATTAGGGTCGGGATTCAGCGTTACGTCCTTCTGTACAAATAAGATATAGTCTATCTCATGTTCACCCCAGATCCCATCAGACTTGGCCTTGTAGTGAATTCGTGTCAGATAGGAGATTTCTTCTGGAGTTACCTACAACAAAAAGATTTGTCAGAACTGGTGCCAAACCAGAGTAATTGCACTGCTAGGCATTACGGAAGAATTACCAGCTATTACTCTCTTCCTTAAAAATTATTTTTCCCCCAAGTGTACAATTGCAATGTAGTTCTTCACAGAGAACTACTATGACAAAAAAAAAATTTACTATACATTTCTCTTTCCTTCCTTTACCTGCTCCATGGGAATTCCTAACTCTGCTTTCAGTCGTCTCTGCGCTGCTCTCCGAACACCAATGGCATTATTTTCTTCCAGTTCTAGTGGATGGCTCAGAGGATGACTACAACAAGTGTTGGTAAAACAATCTGCAAGAAATTTGTATCAGTACATTTTTGACATGTACAAAGCATTGCAAAAAACCCCCACAAAACTAAAACCACCCCCCAAACCAAACAACCAGAGAGGTAGGACAGTTATTCAATGCGTCACAGCTTTGTTTCTCTTTTGTAGAGAAGGGTCAGAGAGGAAGGAGGATGTTTTCACCTCTTATTTTTCTTTCCATATTTTGCACCAAGATTTGTCTGTACCAAGTACTACTTTGCAGGTTAGTGTTTGATGCACAGGAACACGTACTTTCTCATACCCAAGATAGCATCTACTTAGAGAACCAGTTTGAAAAGCACTTGTTTATCCTGCAAACGCTAATTAAAATGACTTTTGGGAGTTTACATGCAACAGAATACTGAATATACTCCCAGAGCTTCAAGACCAGCTGACAGTAAGTAGAAGTAAATAAGCTGTTTATGCTTGTGTTTAAAGAACAGACCCTATATACTCTCTGCTTCAAGTATATTAAAAATTATTCATCAGTAATGTAGAATAACTGATTGATAGGCCAATCTTTTATCCGTAGGAGCCTACCTCAAAAGCATCTAAAATAGAGTCAGATTACCTACAAACTACACTTGAGCATTTTGATTAGTTAGTGGTCAAGGGAAAAAAGAAAAATCCCTAAAGATTCCCTTGGAAGGAAAAAAAGGTTTTTCTTCCCCAAGTTGAAGAGGGTTAGAAACACTTGAATTTGTTCTCCATCCGAAATTCTGAAACAGACGGCTTTATGCTTCCTCCAACATGACCCATGTAAGCTGTTTTTCTTTCATTCCACTTCTTATTTTTATGCCTCTCCATTTGCATTTGATAGTAATAGTTCGGGAGTCTTCCAAAATCATGCACTATATACTTTGGCCACAGAGTCTGACTTCTTCTATAGTTAAAAAAGAGTTTGTTAAAACATACACAGGTAAAGGTCCGCAGATCTCACTGAAGCACAACACAACTGCTTCCAAGCAGCAGGACTCCGCTATACATCAACTACGTGTCTTTACCAGTGGAATCGGAACACTCTCCATAGCTACCAGAGCAATTGCTTCAACTCCACTAAATAGGTCTTGCCGCAGAGGAGGTAAACCACACACACTCTGCACTTGCTAAACAGGATCAAACAAGTCAGGGAACAATTATTTCCCAAGAGTATGTATAACAATAAGCTAGTGTTCCCATTATCTTACTTCATCCACAATATAAGTACATCTTGAACTCTTAATAGTATCTCCTCTCTAAAGAATTAAATTCTAAAGCCTCAGAATGAGTTACACTGCAAGATTAGACTAGCATATTTTTTAAAATATTAAGTAAAACAGTTTGATAAATAAAATGTGTTTCAGTACTAACCTGGAAATGTAATTTTTGCATTTGACCTCTGCTGCAGCAACAGTTTATTTTCTGTATTAAATAAGAAAACACTGAAAGCTCGGTGCTTTAAACCTAAAAATAAAAAAAAACCACAGAGCACTATTTAACAGAAGAGAAAAAAAACATATGAAGACAGTTTAAGGGCTTAGAACAGCCTCATTTTTAAAATTCATATACGTTAAAAACCAAGGATTTGATTAAAAACTCGGAGTTATTATTTAGATTTCTATGTCAGCTTACGCAAAACATTATGAAATTAGAAAAGTGCTAATAATAACAATGCAACAGAAGAGTTCTGCTAAACTCCATCAGTTCACCATTCTGAAGATGCACGTTTGGGCAAACTCCTAAGGAGGGCTCAGCATCCATAAATTTCCTATAAAAAAGGAGATGACTCAAAAATTCCTAAAAAACTGTATGGAATTTCAAGAAGCTTCAGGAATTGCAAAAGTACAAACTTCCTCAAAAACAGTATAATTGCTGTTTTCTGCAACTTTTGAGTTTGTTATTCCATACTCTTCAGGAAGATGCTTCCCCTGAGTATGGAAAAGGTCACAAGCTACTGTGAGAGATTCATTAATCTGTCCAACCTGAAATAAAACCCACAATCAGTTAGAATTACAACAATTTAAAAAAACCCTTTCCTATCAGCAGTATTTGAAGCAGAACTCTGTGTGAACTACTTAAAAATCAAAGTCTCCCCTACTTGAAAAGAACTCAGCAAAGAAGCAAGTGGCATTCTTTAGAAAAAGCTTCATAGTATCAGGTATCTATAATAGAAAAATAATACTATTTTATTATCAAAATGTGATTCAAAAACAAGACATACAGCTTATATCCGCAATCACACATTTCTTTCCTTTGCTACTGCCTCCAATTGTGTGTTCCCCAATATTGCAGTATTTTTAAAATTAGATATTGTAAGCTGGGGGGGGGAGGGGTGCGGGGAAGTACTTGCTCCGGTTTGATCAACACCCACCTGAGATCAAGGCTTTAATTTAATTATGACTATATTTCTGAAAACATTCAATCAACTTAGTAGTTCAGTTAGAAGGTAAGCAAGCTGTACCTTTATCAATGTTTTCATTCAAGTGACAGTTTTTCTTGGTATCTGCTCCAATCTTATTATCATTTTCATCAATAAGGATGCACATCTCTGCCAAGAGCTGCACCTGCTGCTCATCCAGGTGATCTGTGTTTACTTCAGGCATCGTGATGGCAGCACACGTTCTACTGAAAAAAACAATGCAAAGAAGAGTCATTCAGTAATACTAACATCTGTAAGGTTCTGGGCAGAGTGTGAGAAATAATCACATGGCTAGGTTTTCTGACACAGCGTAAGCTGTGCACCGATTACATTTTTGGGGTTTTACATGCTTTTGGATTTCTGAAACTTCCAACCCACAATACCAAATGTTGCAATGTGACGTGCAGGTGCTTAAAAGATTTCTCTTTTGTTCCTCTGAAACTCCATGCAGCAGCTGCTGCAGGACAGACGTGCCAAGTGTAACATTTTGATGGGCGGGTAGTATAAGAAATCCAATTCCAAATTTCACCCAGAACGAAGGATATTGTAAGCTGCCCGCAGCCCAGGCACGTTCCGCACACTACATTTATAATGTCAGACAGCACGCGCACGGGTATTTTGCCCCCATCAGTAAGAACCAAGCACCAGGGGCTCCCTGACCAGGACACGCAGCCCGAGGCAGTTCTCAAACAACGCCCACCTCTGCCCGCCGCAGGTGTGCTCCAGCCAGCTCCCACCGCCCTCCCCCTCCGCAGCCCCCTGCCCCGCCGCG
>VZTQ01000222.1:37070-63530 GCA_013400755.1 Pelecanoides urinatrix | reverse complement strand
TTCTATGATTCTATGATTGCTTCAGATATTCCTTTTTTCTTTTGTCTTTTTCCTTTCTTTGTTCTACATTGTATTTCTTCGTTCTTTAATGCTACACAAGCCATCTTTTGAAAATCTCAGCTTCATGTATTCCTTCACATAGCTGAAACAGGAACATAATTTCAAACTTGTTTGTATTCAGCAAAGACACAGCATTATCTTTTTTTTTTTAAGAAGATGCATTTCACTGTTTAATTGCAGGATAGAGGATTTCTTAGAATAATAATGATAATTTATATGTGAAAGGTTAATTAAACTAAGCAAACCAGTAAAAAGCTACAGCAGAGAATTATGTGATGAGAGGTAAAATTAGGCTGCTGGTTTGAAAATTGGATGCCTCAACCTCACGGCAAATGTGACTAAGGTCATTGCAGTCACTGGTCCTCAAATAATACATTAAGGCTGTGAAAGTCCTACAATCTGGGCTATGCAGAACCCAAAAATATTTCTCTTGGAGATAATGAATTGTTGGCCACAGATATGGTTCCACAGCTTTTTGTTGCCGATTATTGTAAGTTGAAATCTTAATATTTAAACTGTGATTCCTCAAGGTCACATTCATGTACTTAATTTTAAGCAGGCGAGTATGTCTGTTTTTTTCAGCTGGACTTTTCCAACACAGAAATTTTAACAGGTAACTTGGCAGGACTGGAGGTTCAATATATTTTGTTTCTGGTAGTGAAACTTCTTATTATCTCTTTCTTTTTATTTTTTAAAATTCCATCCTGAATAAAGCTGGGAATGTGAACATGACAGTAAAAATCCAATTTTGTATTGCAATCCCATAGCCTTTGTCTTTGTAAATTACTTTTGAGAACATACAATGTATCCAGATAGTATATCCTAATGCAATAAGCTACAGTAAGTTAGAAGACAAAAAACATTCCAAATGTAAACTTACCCATATTTTTTTGGAAGATTTGTCTGTCCCTGTGTCTGGTGAGTCAATGAGAGCTGGCTGTAGACGGTGAGGCTATCCAAAAGCTAGTGGTGGATTTCATATCCAAATCTTGTCTTGATAATCAACAGATTTCTCTACTGTTATTTCTGCTGTGCATGTCTACTGCCCTACTACAAACCACAATCAAAAAGATTGTGTTTTTTTCATTTTTCTAGCTGTAGGAGTCTTTACTTCTACTGAGTTTTCACACAGATACATTGGAGAAAAATGCTAAATGAAAATATGTCCTTTGGCAACAAATCTGTCAGCCTGTAAGAGCTTAAAAGCCTTTTGTGTTCTTTTCTGTTCCAATCAATATCTTTTATATGTAGTAAAAATAATTTTTTGCAATAGGAAATGCAGTGAACTTGATAATTTAGTTGCACTGCATTTATTGTTACGATTGGTATATTTCTTGTAGTGTTCTATGATTAAAATGAACAATTGCCATGCATAGGTTTATAACATGGAAAATAACGTCTTAAGTGAATTAATGTCCCAACGATCAGTTATAAGCTTACACGAAACCTAATTTGAGAGGTAATTTGTAGCAGAATGTTACACTTCTTTAATAATTTAAGTAAGACATTCAAGAACAATTAATTTAAATAGAGAAAATTGAACTTCAGACTCATTTATAGTTCTTCTTGCTCTATTAATCTATTACCAGGTGGCATAATCAGTAATCTCATTGATACAATTACCATGAAGTCTGCCATTTTGCTAATCAAACTGTATCATTGGGCTTTCCAACAAGGTAGAAAATATTTGGGTAATTTTGCAATTATGAAAACATGTGATGTAAACTATTTTGTGAGTACAAACATAATTAAAATAATATTTTCTTTGCAAAATGAAATAGCCTTCTTCCTTGGCATCTGAACTTCAAGAAAGAATACCCAGGAGACATTAAGTTTGATCTAACAGTAATTTTTCACGTGTGGAATCATTTAGGTAGTCTACTCTGTTCATCAAAAAACATGAATATTTGTTTGGCTCCCTTGATTTCAACAGAACTAGTACATGTGGTTAATGTATCTGTACTCACACACACATACACTCACACACACAAACATGCATATTTAAGTAGTGGTATGTTAAAATTGTCCCTAAAATAGAGTTTTCTGTGCAGCTGCAGTAGGTTTCAGACACATAATCCTGCAAATAATGCAGGAATACAGTGTGTACATGTTTAAGTTATAAAATAACAATAATTACAGTAGACTTTAACGTAATGCTTTCTTTTGCAGCTCCGTAAAGCCATTATAGATCACATCTCAGACTCCTTCTTAGATACCACTGTTCCACTTTTAGTTCTCATTGAAGCTGCTAAAAATGGAAGAGAGAAAGAAATAAAGGAATATGCTGCTATATTTCGGGAACACACCAGCAGGCTTGTGGAGGTATGTTTGACGAAGTTGCACTTTTTTTGAATATATGGTATAAGTGACTTGCCACTACACATTTCCTTTGCTGGCAGATATAAAACAATTAAGCCTGACATTTCAGGAAAGAATACATGAATGTCCTAGGGTAATAGCAAACATACTCCATTTTTTTATACAATGGTATGCAGTAAGGTAGTGGGTTTTGTGGTATCGGCATTTATATAGTATTTCATTGCATAGAAATTAGGTGGTAGGGAATTCTAATTTGAGAAATTAGTGTAAGCCTTTCCACAAAGATATTCAGTGGGAACTTGATCAAATGTGTGATTCTGAGGAGTATTAGCTCAAAGTGTTCAGAATACTACTACCCAAACCTTGTGAGACACTGTATAAATGTTAGTTGTTTGCCAGCTTTCTCACTTTGAAAGTTTATAGCCTGTGTAATGATATGCTGAAGAGCAAGTGGTGCTCTGACACACAGTTCAGAGCCACGAACCCTCTAGCAGACTGAAAGCATGTTGGCATATATGCTGAATAAATTCACTCGCATACATTGTATATTCAGTATTCATTTCTAAAGGGTGTAGTTCTTTATTACTTATAAATGATATTTCTTCATCACTTAGAAATTTGCAAATAGAATTGGAGGGAGATTTTAGTTTGTTGGACAATCAGTCCTGCAAATGTGACTAAATATTCACTGACTCAAACTCATTCAAAGCTTGAAACTGGAGCTTGAAACACTGCTGGAATACTGAAGTCATGGATTTTGCAGGAATATTATCTCAAGCGCCTGTAAGGAATGTGTTGCTAATTTTTGTGGGTTTTTTTAAGCTTTTAGTGCTTTTGTGTGCAGTAATGCAAGAATGGGAAAAACCAATTAATTCACTCTGTGGCTGAAAATTTATGTCAGAAAACTATTTGGCTCAGAATGAATTCATTAATCTTGGGTGATCTACAGATAATGAAAGAATAATAGGTAAACAGCTAAAGTAAAAGTAGGGTATTGCCTTTATGTTTCTCTTCATGGTCGTATAGTTACAGAATAAGACTAGTTATTATTCTCCAATTTACAAGTGTCTTATTTTGACCATGCTGTTAAATCAAATGAAAGCTAAAACATAAACTCAAAAGTTTTAAAAGTTTTTCAGATTTTTAATACTGAAGCTAAACCAGCCTGAAGTGGCTTGATTTTTAGAAAGGAAGGTGATCTCTGAAGATAAGGTAACTTGACTGAATTTGGAATTGGGTCCAGGTCAGCTGAAATACCCAAATCATTATTCAATTTCGAAGATGCGAACCTAAAAATCCAATATTAATTTCCTATCATGGGTTTGAATTTGTTTCCCAAATGCAAGGAATAGTTGGCATTAGGGTAGGTTTGTGATTAAAGGGGCTGATGGCTGCCCAGATACGCCACCTAAAAAATCTACAAGAACATGTAGCAGCTGCTTGTGAACATAAGACTGCCCAGAAGATAGCTATCCTTAGTGACGTAGGAAAAACTATGGCAAAGTTTCACAATTCCAGCGTAGTTACCACCTAGAAAGAGGGGGTGGGGGGGGAGGGGGCAAGTCAAATGTCCTCTTTCAGCATAGACATTACTAGTCCATTTTGCAGTGTCCATTCTGCAAAGTGATAACCAGACTAGACAATGATGCCTCAAAAACTTAGAGGTTGCCTCCATTCACCTCACTGAATGATTAACTTCAGAACCCTCTGTTTTTACCTAAACTTGTTTATTCACTGCTATTAAGCAGAGCAGTCTAAGAGTGTGTGTGTGCATATTTATATTTATTCTGTGACTTAATATGCTGCCTACAGTGAAGTAAACATATTTTTTAAAAAGTTTTAAGTAACTGACTTTCAGAGAGACTATACACAGTGCCACCTCCTATTGTTGAATCAGTTGTTCCAAATTGTTGCTTTACTGGTGCTTGTATTGTGTGCTGCTATTGAAAATTAACGTAAAATAAAATTGAAGTTATCTTCTGGATATCTAATAGAACTGAAGTATCTTATTTAAAAGTTGCTTATATTGGTTTAATGCATTTACCAGTATCTCTGAGAGCTTGATTGAGGACTTTTTGAGAAACTGTGCTGCTAAACTATCCAGCAAATTAATTAGACAGTAGTTGTACTGCATCCATCACTGCTAGCCTATCAGATGTAAAACAAAATAAAAATGAAAAAATATTAACAGCTAAGCACGTGGCCACAAAGGGGCTTCGTACATATAAACAGATTTATCTGATTTTTAAGAAAAATTCAGTCATTCCCAACAGCATCATCAAAGAAAAATAATTATGACAGCTGTTTTGTGGAAAGTATAATACCAATTCAATTGATATAAATGGAATAGCATTTAAATACAGTAGAGCTGTAAATTGGAAGCATATTTTGGTTTTTAGTGGCCTAAAACCTGTTAAGCTGAGAATATATATATATTTTTAACTTGACAATGGTAGAGCACTGCACTGTGTTGCTTTAGTTTGTCAAGGAATATAACAAATAGATAGACTTAGATCTTACTAATCTTAGTTTCCACAAGTGTACGTACTTCAGAAATACACACATATTTCAGAAATTGAGAAGTGGCAAATATATATGGAGCTTGGTTTCCAACTGAACATGGTGCCATGGGTAATGGATATTCTATAGAAATCAGGTATAGTTAAAAGTGCTACCATAATCAGGGAGCCTGACTCTGCAGGAAGGATAGGACAGATAGAAAGGATATGAGTTGACTTTGAATCCTTGCTACTTCTGTTATCCATTTATTTATCAAAGAATTTACTTTTTCATGGTGAAACTTCTAATGTATAAACATCACCTGTCCCCTCTGGGACAGCTGCCCAGCCTTTTGCCAGGGATATGTTTTATAACATGGTGTTGTCTGCCATCTGTAAGATTTTGAGTTGGGTGACAGGTTAATTCAAGATTCAACCCTGTACAACATTTCCACAGTTTATGAGAAAGTTGTCAAGCATCTTTGTATTTTATTAGAAGGTTCTTAAATGACAGTTATGAATTGCATGTTTGCAGGAGAGTCCTCACATTCATTCCTTTGTTATTTATTTCCTTCACTGTTATAAAAGCCAACAAACAAATCCCCTTACAACTTTCAGGTTATGAAATATAAATCTGGAAAGCTAGTCATGTATGCTACTGCAGAATTAGGCTTGATCTTTGCAACTGAGAATAACTTAAGTCGAGCATTGAAATGCAAGATCATGGGTGGCATATACCTGGCTATGGAATACTAACAGAGACAATAGTTGAAAGTAAAATATTTTAAAAGCTAAACAACTAAGAAAAAATTGTTGCAAAAAATGACATACAACAGTAACTGTACTAGAGAAGGCTGGTAAGTGAGGTAGATGAGACATCAGACAATTGTAATATAACTATGAGGGCAGTTTGGCCATCTACGTGTAGTTGTGACATCCAAGGAGTTGGATGGATTTTGAGCACCAAATGATACACCAAAGGCTAGTGATGCAAGCAAGACTGCCCATATGGTTAAATACAAAACACCTTATTTATAAGAAGAAAAAAGTTTTTTATCAGCTGCAAATAACCTTTATGGAACATAGGACATAGTGAAGCTGCTTGCAAGCATTGAGTCATGAAAACCAGCTTAGATGCTGGCAATCCCTAGTTTTTGTCTTGGAGAACAAAAGCTAAGAAAAAACCCCATTTACATTCTGACTGTCCTTTTTTTCTGAAGGTAAAACACCCTAGGTGTAGATCTGAGCCCATTGTAAACCTTTGACATCCATAATATCCGGTGGTAAAGAATTTCACAGCTTGACTATGTGTTGTGCAGAGAAGTATCCCTGAATCCCCACATGATCATTTCATTTGCTGACTCTGAATTCTTGTATCAGAAGAGAAAATGAGCACCAGTCCCTATTTTCCTTCTCAATGTCACTTACAAATCTCTGTCATATCCTCCTTCAATTGTCTCTTTTCCAAATTGAATATTTCTGGTCTTTTAAAATTTTCTTTGTTTGGAATCCATAAAAGGATCACCTTGCTACCTTCCCTGTACCTTTTCCAGCATCTTCCAGCTCATGAGGTGATAGGTCAGAACTGTGAATGCTATTCAAGATATTTCATAATGTTCTCTGTTTCCACATCTATTTTATTCCTAACAGTGTTTCTTCTCAGATGACTGCAGAACATTAAACTGCAACTTTCACAGAAAGTTTATATGACAGTCCCAAAATCTTCCTGATTAGTACTAGTCTGCTGAGGTCCATCATATATAAGTAAGACTGGATTTTTATTTTTTTTTTTCCCCCCAAAATGACTTCGTATCTTTCTAGATTGAATTTCATCTTCTGTGTTATCATCTAGTCATCTAGTACCATGAGGTCCTTTTGCAAATCTTCATTAGTTCTTTTATTTATTACTCTGAATAACTTGGTAGAAGATGCGTAAAAAAAATTAATAAAAAGTTAATGCAGACACTGTGACCACAAGGAGATTTCTCGCTTATGGCTTTCTCCCAATTTCCTGCTTATTTATTTCTAAGGTTGAAAAAAGTGGTGCTCATCTACCTGTATCAGCTGAGAATTTCTGGTTACTCAGCCACCCCGATTCTTGGAGGAGTCGTAGGATCTACATGCCTGTCGATCCTGTGTACTGCATACACAGTAGAATTAATAGTCTAGCTCTTTCTTGGCAACCTCAGGTAACTCTGCATTCTTCCATTGCCTCCATGTATGGAAACAGGTCTGTCCGTTTCTGCTTGATTTTAACATTGCTCTTCTAAAAGATATTTATGGCATAGGAAAGCTTTATGACTATTTCCTTTTCATCATATAAAGGTAACTTTTTGCAGCTGAAGATATGTGCTGTGAAATCAGCTGTATGTACTGTCTGCTGAAGTTTAATTCTCTCCAAACTAAGGAAACTGTTTTTGAAAAATGTAGCTTTTCCTGAATCCAGTCATGAGTTCAACTTCAGTAGGTCTCCTCTTTAAAAAGCAGTGTCTCGGCTCTATCCTGTCAAACACTGTTCCAGCTGAACATGTTCCACACACCTACGAGGCTTCAGACCAACACTGTTGTGCTGGGGTGATGATGTTAGTGTTGCACCAATGATTAATTTGATAATATCAATTTAAAAATGGAGACAGGACAACGTATTGTAATAAAGAGATGATATTCTCAGAATAATCAGTGGACCATAATTCGAATCAGCATAGTTTTATTACCTACTCTAGTATGTCCTTTGTAAATGTTAATATACACTGTTATTCTATGACTTTGTCAGTTGTAAATGATGTTTTGTTGCCATATTGATAAAAAACCACCAGCGTTTAATTTTCCTTCCATGATATTTCACTTGATTGCAGAAATCTGCAAAATAAATTTCTGAATCTGGTCCACAAAGACTTGTGTATTTGTGTAGTTAGATCTCCGTCACATAAAAATAGATTTTAGCCAGCAAGTCCAACAGTGATAGATAATGCAATGATTTTGATGTTCCAGGATTAGGATGTAAGTCCATTTTTAAGTAAAACCGTTGATATTTGTGTTATTTCCGGTTTAAGCATTTACTTGTCCGCTCAAATTAAAACATGTACTAACAATACTGGCCAACCCCCTGGTACCCACTAGTATCATTTCACTTGTCGTTTTGCTTGGTTTGTCTTTTTTTGAAGTTGAAAAAGTCAGGTAGATATTCTGATATTTGTTCGTGTTGGTCTTTTTTCAATTTAAAACCTTATTTACCCTGTTTACTCTTAACCCAAGATAAAGATTTCCCAGAGAAGATTTATCTTGCTTATATTAAGGGCCTGTCTCTCCTTTGACTAAATGACTAGTTTAGTCAGGATGTCTAATTTCTAGATAGCTGGAGCAAGGTGAGATGAATTGTAGCTTGAGACATGAGTGTTGCTCTATTTTGAGACATACATTATGTTGCATTTTCTTATGCTCCATATAGCAGTTTTTAATCAGGTGTATCCTGTTTTTCAGTGCATTTTTTGCATCTGTTTTTGAAAGATCAAGGATGTTTGAATAGTAGGTTATGATATTGTTTTGTATATAAATACAATAGACTGAGTTGGACATTATAAAAAGAAAAGGTCATCTTGTCACAAAGGTTTCTCCAACAATTTGATATGGAAATTAGAAGTACTACTTGAAATATCAAAAGAGATTTTCTGTGGTTTCTATTTTAATCTGAACATGAAAACTTCTCAAATAGAAACAACAGGTCTTGAGAAAGAACATATGTTTTTTTTTTCCTCTTTGAATATGAAATGTTAATTGAGCTAAGCTGAATTGCCCACTACACTGACTCACTGCTCATATTGTAATTTAAGAAACAAACAGTATCCTCATAGGCCAGTGACCTTTGTAAATCAGCCTGAGGATTAATATCTCTTACAAATATCTCTTTTCTGAATTAACATTTGGAAGTTAGTCTTTTGTTTAAAAAAATATTTAAGACATAACAATACAATAGAGTTCAGAAGTATGTATATAAGTTCAGTGAAGTACAAAACATCAGTGAAATGGAAAGACACCACCACACCAGATCTGGGGCGATGATGTTTCCAAAGGTAGTAGCAACTACAGGTAATATCTTCTTCCTTGTTTTCTTATGTTTTCTCTCTCCTGAGTTTATTAACTACTCTGTTTATTAACTACCCTAGAGGTTCTAGCTTCTGTTAAAAAATGCATACACTTGGGATGTTAGCCACACTTATCAGGAATATTAGCTGGTCCTTTGAGGACAGTGCTAGTAGTTGAAAAGCTCAAACAGCGGCAAAGTATTTGAGATACCTTGGTTAACATCTTTGCACTATTATAGCTGCACAATAATTGCACAAAACAGAATCTCTTAGTTGTAGTTGTGAATAGTATCTTCAGATATATGGGGGAAGTGAAATAGTCCTAGTCACACAGTAAAAAAAAAAACAACATTAAAATGCCCGCTTTGGCTATTATATTGAACACTTCCCATATATGAAATGGACACTCAGCAGCTGAAGTATTTTCATGAGTACCAAGGGTCACATTAAACATTCTTCAGATGGAGGTTATTCTAGGCTACAGTGGCTTATATTGCTCATATACTGCATCAAATATTGCTAAGTCTGAATATTGATTTTGTGACATTGAAAAACTAGGATATATTGCAGAATGAAAAAAGTAACCAGATTTGGGTTAAGATTCTGTCTGTACTCTATGTCTTTTTCTGTGAGCCTTGGCTAAAATAAATTCCCAAAAGATACATTTCTGTTAGAAAATGCTTGTTATTAATTGGAATTCCTTATTATAATGCAGCAATTTTGATAAAAATATTTCAAAAAATGAAGATTAACTGCTTTGAGATTTCATACACCTAGGTTTTGCTTTGAAATGCCTTTTAATTTAAAATGTTACAATTAAATTGCAAATCTAATTGAAATATTTTATTATATGGAAACATTTTCGAACAGTCTTGTCTTCTAGGAAATTTAAAAATTAGCTCTGAATATAAACACTATTTAAAATTATGAAAATTACAACAAAATAATACCCTAGGGTACTTGGTTGTATTTATAGTCTCTTGTAAGACATGCCTGTTTTTACTGAATATAGTGTTCTGGCCTGGGGTTCACTTCTATCAAAGACCAAAACAAATTCTGATATTGAGAGAACAAGTACGTAAAAGTGAACAAAAGACAGGTAAAAAGGAAGACTGAAATGTTACATCAACACAAGGAAAAAAGCAGGTCCTCTGTAACTAGAAATTTCTTGTTTGGGAAAGCTGACAGGCTGTTCTCCTGAGCTGATCTATCAAAGAGATGTAATGCTTTCTGAGAGGAGGAGTGATAGGCTGGGTGAACTTGAGATTAAAAAAGGAATTTGATGGGAGCAGGGAAGAATCCTTTGATTATCTTTTCTTTTGGCACAGATGCAAATCTCCCACTGCAGTGTTTAAAGGTCAGCTGTACCCAGCAGAGGCTGAGAGATTTAACAGAAGTGGAGGCGATGATGAAGTGAACTTTGTGTTCTTCACCTCTTCTCTCAGTACACGAATATATCATATTCTCTGTAGTTTGATCTAATAACACTGACTTCAGATCTACTACTCTGATACATAAACTTGAGGGTTTAGCCTATTGACTAATTCTTGCCCTTGTGTTTGTCAGTTTTGACTGTATTCCAATATGGCAATGCTGGCTTCTAGGAATTAGGATTTCTAAGCTTGAACCTGTTACGAACAATGGAGAGTAACAGACAGCATTTAAGTGCATCAGTGTTGTAATGTGTTGATATAGAACAGCAAAGGCAGGCAGGACATACAGAGTGTTGTTAAAAAACAAGTTTGCCAGTTAATATAAAGATTTCCAGTGCAGGAAATCCAGCACATCTATTGAAGATGAATTCTCCTTAAGAAATCATTCTTTTCAAATGAAGTTAAAAGATGTAAAGGAGAAAAAAATCTTGAATTATAAAAATACATATAGAGAAATCAATTGTTTTGTCACTTTCTAGTTGAACAAGATACAAGATGCATAGCAACAAACTATACAAATACTTACAGAATCTTAAACTTAATTTACTTTATGAAAAAAATTATTAAGATCTTGAATAAAATGACTTGCTGGCTCTTGTTACTTCAGCTACTTCTAAAACTAGCTTTTAAAAAGATGAGACTGATGTCCTGAATGTGTTGGGAGAACTTTGCCTCACAGATTATAATTTGGGTCCAGGCACTCCTTGCTTAATAAAGGGCTCCTGGCCCCTTACCTGGGGAGGTTGTCTCTGTCTCTGGATAGCAGAGCACAACAGTGAGGATAAGGGAAATTCATTTAAACCACCTTCCTGGAGAGTTCATAGCTTTTTGCCACTTTAACATGATCAAACTATTGTGTGTGGAATGACTGCAGTCTGGGATTGGCACCTTTATTTTTTTAAATTTAAGAATAAATATTTTTTTACTTTGTTGGTTCAGAGCCTTTCCTATTTACCTAAGAGCTGGACCCAGAAAATGTGTTTGAACTGATGTGAGCCAAACTCATGGAATTACACATCCTTCACAGAAATTAAGTTCCTCAAAGGTAGCATTAATTTCATTTGTGTTTCAATAGCACTCTGGAGACTACAAGAAATATCTGGGTCCCTAGATTTGGGAAAACAGATGAAACAGATAAACTGTAGAAAGAGACAGGAAGGGAGAATGAATCTGTCATGTGGATCAATGACAAAGCCTGGAATAAAACAGAGATAAGTGAATTTAGCTAACTCAAAATCAGTCACCATTAAACTCAATTAAGAATGTCCATGCAAGGGCATTCTTAAGTTCATCTAAATTAATTCATTCTATTTAGAAAACCATTAATTCATGCAATTTCTATAAAGAAATTGAGGTTTGAGGTTATACATAGATATAAAAATTATTTTTCGTTCAATGCTATTACAAATACAATGCCATTTCAGCAAACAACATGGGAAAACTTACATATGGTACAAATGACATGTTTTTAGGGTTAAACATATTAACCAAAATGTTCACAAAGCCCAGCACAGTGGAAATAATAGCACGTATTTGGTAACCAAAATGAACCTATATTGACAATAACTTAATAAGCATGATACAACTCTTCCTTTCTCTCAAGCAAAACACTGGCCCATTAGCTCTTGAACTAAAGCTTTCTACATCTGCCTCTTATGGAAAACAGCTCCACCAAAAGTCAGTTTCAACATGGAATCTGCAACTTAATTGTATTAAGTTGCTTTTCATTTTCTATACAAACAGTAAATATTTATCTTCAAGTACAATGGGAAAATTCTCACTACTTCAATCTGTTTTATTGACATATATATAAAAGATGATAGCTCTCATTTGCCACTTCATCTGATTTTGTACGTAATTTGCTACATCTTTCTATGTCAAATTTTAAATATACTGACCTAGAAAACTGGGTTCTGAGAGCAACTCACCATAGCTCTGAAAGATGCAGGCAAAAAAACCTTAAAAAAGTCATCTCACTCTTGTGCTTTCCTGAGTCTAATCTACACAACCAACCTTCAAGCAGCCTGTGACAGCTGTTATTTTAACCTCTGCACATCCAGTACATAAGGACTACATTCCTTTACATTACGAAGGATCATGGGAATTCTGAAAACCAACAAAACCCCACAGATTTGCCATCCAAGGTAACACTTAAATAGTTTCCTGTCAGATAGCAACTTAATCTAAAATGGAATTTAACAATCCATTAATGAATTTGGCTTTACAAAGTACTGTCAGCTGGAAGATTCTGATTTCTTTCTACCACCTTCAAAGACAATAGGGAATGGAGTATTCTTAGCACTGCACCCATTTCTATGGGTTTTCCTCCCAGACTGGTAAACAATAAAGAAAAATAACATTTTAATGCTACATTACTAGTTCTTTAGTATTGATTTTACTGAGCTATTGCAAACCAAAACTATTTGTGACAGTGGCAAAACTCCACAAGAACTGCATGTGTAGAGGTCAAACTGACAGATGACTGGAACATCTTTATTAACCTTCAGGATATCAGAAGAGAGCAGAATCTTTTATCACTCTTCTTAGGAGCATAATCAGAAGACAACAAACATGAATCCTGTTATGTAGAAGTTTTTAGTTTCAGACAGTTCAATGCTAACAAATTTCATGCCCAGACGTAAGATCCAAGTCTAGGGCTTGTCATTTTTTTGCTGGCACTTTTGTTGTTACTATTCTTCTTTAACCCATAATATATTTTCAGTGGTATCATCATATAATCCCATCTGTGTCAAAATAACAATTGAAGAGCCTAAGTTGAAGAGTATATCATCATCCCTAGTTTTGCATTACAGTTTAATTTTATTAGTCATCTACATAAACACACACAGCAGCTGTCACTGGAATGCAGGATCCTGTTGTACAATACGATCTGCGGACACAGAACTTAAGTGTGGTTTTCTGCTTGAAAGAGCATATATTTAAGTATGAAACATGAAGCAGTGGGCATATAAAGATATGCACGCAGAATATTGGTCAGCATTTTGGGAATAAAATGTACCTGTCAGCAGACTAGGAGGACATTTTTGTGAGTAAGATCAGCACTTTTAAGCACGATCAATATTTATGAATGGGAAGTGGATTTTCATTACATTACCATACTAATTTCTATAATAGTCTATGCTTGACAAATTAACTCTCTTGTCTTACCACACACACTTTTTTAAAACTCTTATTTAGCTAGTTAACACAATGCTTTATTTTTGAGAGGAAAACCACCTTCAGTTTGCTGATTTCTATGCATCCTCAGTTTGTGTGATTCCGAATTCCCATTCAGCACTCCCATTTTTGTTTTTTGACTTTCTCACTTTCAAGAGAGGCTGCAAGAGTGTGCAGCCTGCCTGTTCAGGCAGGGTTTAGTTAATGGTACATCCATGAAATCTGAGCAGTGGAGCTTCCTTTCTTGTAGGTTCTTCATTGCTGCAGTTCAATTAAATCTAAAGTTCTTAGTGGAACCATTTTAGCAATCCAACTGCTGACTACTAATTTTAGCAAAACTGTGATTAGGTAGGTCTTTAGCAAGCAATACTAATCTAACTACAAAACCAGAAAATACACTTCCTCATTTTACTTACAGATAATTTTTTCTGCAACTTTTTTAAAAACCAAACTTTTAATGTCTGAAACACAAATTTAATGCCAGTAAGCCTAAGAGTTAGGTCTAAACTCCTGCTTTCCCATTTCAGCGAGATTTGGTTTCTGTGCTGAAGGCTGCAGGAGTCCTTCAGCAAACTGACCTGCTTGTCAAGATGATGTGACAGCTGTCAATAAACAGCATAGAGAGTCTTACTGGTTACAGCCTACAAACCCTCTGTTGTCCGGTGTTGCTCTGTTTGGTTGTTTGTTTGCAGAGAGCATGCAAAAGGGAAGCCAAAAGATGGTAATGGCATTTGTGGGAGGTGTGTGGAATTATTTCTAAAATGAAAGGCAGCACAGAAAGAATGCACAAATGCTTTAAATGCAAAAATGCTTTAAATTCTAATAGAAGCAGCCTGGGAACAGTAATTGAGAGGTGGCAGGCAGATGGAAGAAGGTCTTTAAAGACAGGTAGCTTGTTTTTGATGTATTGGAGCTGGTAGATGGATGCGTAATGGAGAGTTAATGTGGTCAAAATAGTGAATTAAGAAAATTAATTCAATAAAATTAGCTTGAAGTCGAGCATGTACTTCTAAGAATATGTAAACTTTAAGACTTTGAACCTTGCTATTTGGGGCCTCACAGAGTTCCAGCATGTTGCATCAAGTCCTGAATTCATAACGTGAGAATTTTTGCGCTTTTATGTAATTAATCAAATAAGGCCCAACTTTCCTATTACTGATTGAGCTTCAGGTGATAAATGGTGACATTTTCATTAATCTTCTTAATCACAGCCTCTATTGCCTAAGTGTGAAGCAAGGGAACAAAAGATAAACAACCCAAAGATTTATCAGACTTTCTATGTCTGAGGCGCATATTTCAACAGCTAGAAATGTCAGCCACCTAGTATGGGGAGGCAGGGTATACTCTAAGTTATGTGAGCTCCAAAATGGAAATTGTCTTCGTTCAACATGGACTCCTCATCATAATACAGCCGGTTAACGTTTTTGCTGATAGTATAAAGACAGCTGACACAAGTGCAGTGGCAGTGACTTTTTTCTTGTATTACTGCAGAAACCAGATTTAGAAGTTCCTCGGAATATTAGAAATTGTGATAATTGTGATTCCATCTTACATCCCCAAAAGTCTCATAGTTTTGATAGTACTGATCTGTAATGAGCCAGTCACTTGTAACAGAATAATTCTGAAGGTGCTAAAACAGGCACACATCATCAAAATGCTGACATCAATTTACTAAAGCTTGTGCTTCTTAAATGCCAAATATCTCTGTGACTGTGTGTACTTGTTAGGGTGTTGTTGGTTGTTTTTTTTTTTTTTTTTGCTTGGAATATGGATGCTGTGATATCTGCTGAAGCAGGAGATTTATTCTTGTCGGTGGAGGTGCTGAATATTCTTTGTTCTACGTGACCCTCTATGCAATTGTCAGAAGTGCACCTATTAGAGGCTGTTGTCCTTCTGTTAAACGATCTGGCCCCTATTGGGTCAAATTGGCCAGTGGGATCTCAAGTTCTTGAGGACAGAGAAACATATCTGTATGTATAACATGTGTGTGTGTGTGCATATATATGCATGTATGCATAGAGAATAGGTTTGCATTAATCTCACCTCTTTTGGAAACCAGATTTCTAGCCTAAAACATGAGGTTTTGTTGTAAGTTGTTATTCCACAGGCTAAGAGAACTCAAGAAGCATATGGATGACAGGGAGGGGATTAGAGACAGCCAACCTGGCTTCACAAAGGGCAAATCATGCCTGACTAATCTGGTGGCCTACTATGATGGAGTGACTGTGTTGCTGAATAAGGGAAGAGCAACAGATGTTGTCTGTCTTGACTTTTGTAAACCTTTGACACGGTCCCATCTGGGGTACTGCATCCAGCTCTGGGGCTGCCAGAACAAGAAAGACATGGGCCTGCTGGAGTGAGTCCAGAGGAGGGCCATGAAAATGATCAGAGGGATGGAATGCCTCTACTATGAAGACAGGCTGAGAGAGTTGGGGTTGTTCAGCCTGGAGAACAGAAGGCTCTGGGGAGACCCTATTGGAGCCTTTCAGTACTTACAGAGGACTTATAAAAAAGGTGGAGATTTTTTTTTTTTACCAGGGCCTGTAGTGATAGGACAAGGGGTAATGGCCTTAAACTGAAAGAGAGTAGATTTAGATTAGATACAAGGAAGAAATTCTTCACTATGAGGGTGGTGAAGCACTGGAACAGGTTGCCCAGAGAAGTTGTGGATGCCGCATCCCTGGAAGAGTTCAAGGCCAGGTTGGATGAGGCTTTGAGCAACCTGGTCTAGTGGAAAGTGGCCCTGCCCATGGCAAGGGGTTGGAACTAGATGAGCCCTTCCAACCCAAAGCATTTTATGATTTTAAGAGTATTTTGTAGCAGATCAGGCAACATGTTTGTTTGCTCAATTTAATCACTTCTCTAGGAATCTTTTTGGGTATTTTACCACTGCCAAATGGCTTTTGAACTAGTATTTTTTCTCCCCCACTGTGATGCTTTTTACAAGACTGTACTTAATAACATGAGTTCTTGAATATATTGAAATAGTGGAGAAATGTTCTTGTTCTGAAATGCAGTTTGTGCATAATACTTAGAGAAGCTATCTAATATCTTGTATTTGAGGCAAGAAAATAAAAAGTAGGACAAATCCTTTCATAATACAGACTTAACAGCATAAATAAAATTAAAAGAATAGTGGCTGAACTCTCCTTAAAAAAAAAAAAAGGCAAGGGAATTATCAAGAAAACATACTATGGGAAGTCATGGACTAGAATTTCTGATCACAAGGAAGGCAAGTGATCTTTGTTTAACAGGGAAGTTGGGTGTTCTCGTTTTTGACAACTTGGCTGAGACAAAAGGCACCTACTGTTAGGTATTTCGCTCTGGTGTAATTCTTCCTCTGCAAAAGCTCTTTAAAAGAAACTGAACATCAAACTCAAGCAATATGCAATAATGTCAACGTAGTTACTTCCAAGGACATCACATTGCCCACATTTTAACATCATTATATTAAACTGCTTTTTAATAACTGTTAGCCTAGTATTCAAAATATTGAGTTCATGACATTTCTAAAACTTTCTTCTGAAAAACACAGACTGGTCTTGCTAGACACAAGGAACCTCCTTGCCAGACTCTGTAGGACAGAATTAAAGTATCTGAGTATGTGTTCTCTTAAGGAACTGTCCTCAGTCACACCACTACCAGCTCTCTTTTACCCAACCGGTCCAGTAAAGGGACAGACAGACAGTAGTAGCCATATCGCATGTACTTTTGTGATAGGAAGTTCAGATCACCATTGTGAATTTTAGCTTAATTAACATGTACTCTGTCAGCCCTCTGTTAGGAATAATTTCTAGGTTGTAATTCTAGACTTCCTTGCACATAGATTTGTTTCCTTTGAAACATATTAGTAACCCCCACATCTCTTACTCTGTTGTTGGACGGATGTCTACTGTGCATTAGGATTGTTTCTTACCTGTGTATTGCTTTATAATGAATTAATTTGCTCTTTTTCAAGGTCAGTGTACTGTAAACAAAATACACGCTCCGTAGGAGTTTTGTCAGTGAATTTAGTAGGGTGACAATCCTACACTTTGAATTCTATCCACATGCTTAAGCGTGACCCCACACGATGCCTCAGACTGCTCTGCAATCTGCAGTTTGGAGATCTGGATGATTTTATATGTAAGTTTTGGTTGCAAGGCTTATAAACAGTTTTAAGTGTTTTCCTTTGTGATCAATTTTACCTTTCCTAGAGATCACATTGCAAAAATGAGTCAAGGATTTCTTACAAAATATTTGATGAGCCTTTAAAATCAATTAATATGAAATAAAGACTTCCACTGACACAGAAACATTTTTAGTACAACATTTATTCCATATAAACTACAGTAGCTGGCAGACTACCTCCAGCTCCACTGCAATTGGAATTTGCCGTGTGTAGATGGCTTTCACAGTAGCTGCAGGAACGCAGCTCATGCCACCATTCGCAAAGAGAAGACAAATGAATAAACCTGAGAAAAATTACTTAGATATTCATTTAAGGGATAAAGGAAGGGTAAAAATGAACAAGAGGATTAATTTAGAAGATATTTGAAGTGTAGCCTATAGTGAATGCATAGGAATATACTGTAATGCAGTAATGAGATAATGTAATGTAATAAGAATATACTGTGTGCCTGTAGCACAGATTAGATTTTTACCATTGGAGCAGTGTAACATTTATTTCGGNCTCCTTCTGGAAGGTTCCGCGGCCACCCGGCGGTTGTGGCGTGGCGGTGAGTGGCGGCGGGTCCTGCCTAGCGGGAGCGGGTGGGTTTGGTTGCACGTTTCTTTGTCGAGCTCTTAACGTAGATTGTCAAACACGCGTTTTCGTCTTCTGGGAGGAGAATTCCGCCGTTCCGAGTGCCGAGCTGCCGGGTGCTGAGGGGAAAACCGCGGGCTGGCAGTGCGCGGNACGGATGTCTACTGTGCATTAGGATTGTTTCTTACCTGTGTATTGCTTTATAATGAATTAATTTGCTCTTTTTCAAGGTCAGTGTACTGTAAACAAAATACACTCTCCGTAGGAGTTTTGTCAGTGAATTTAGTAGGGTGACAATCCTACACTTTGAATTCTATCCACATGCTTAAGCGTGACCCCACACGATGCCTCAGACTGCTCTGCAATCTGCAGTTTGGAGATCTGGATGATTTTATATGTAAGTTTTGGTTGCAAGGCTTATAAACAGTTTTAAGTGTTTTCCTTTGTGATCAATTTTACCTTTCCTAGAGATCACATTGCAAAAATGAGTCAAGGATTTCTTACAAAATATTTGATGAGCCTTTAAAATCAATTAATATGAAATAAAGACTTCCACTGACACAGAAACATTTTTAGTACAACATTTATTCCATATAAACTACAGTAGCTGGCAGACTACCTCCAGCTCCACTGCAATTGGAATTTGCCGTGTGTAGATGGCTTTCACAGTAGCTGCAGGAACGCAGCTCATGCCACCATTCGCAAAGAGAAGACAAATGAATAAACCTGAGAAAAATTACTTAGATATTCATTTAAGGGATAAAGGAAGGGTAAAAATGAACAAGAGGATTAATTTAGAAGATATTTGAAGTGTAGCCTATAGTGAATGCATAGGAATATACTGTAATGCAGTAATGAGATAATGTAATGTAATAAGAATATACTGTGTGCCTGTAGCACAGATTAGATTTTTACCATTGGAGCAGTGTAACATTTATTTCGGTTTACAGACAACGTAGTTATTTAGTATACATACATGTATGTACTTCATTTTGAGTGAATTATGGATTGTTTTATAGCCACTGCAAATACAATTGGCTTGAGCATTTCATAAAAAGTTTCCAAAGCATGTTTGCAGCTTTAAATTTCAACTTAAAATTTTGATTCACTTTCATGATGGGAAGTTTTTTGAATAGAGACAGCACATCCCCAGATCTCATGCCTGTCTGGTAGGGTGAGTTCATATTCAGCGAGAAGAAAACAAAACCATTGGCAGTAGGGAATCACGGTGCTCAAACTGTCTCTTCACGAAGCTACTCTTGCAGTGAAGCGGCCCTTTTAAGCTTTCCAGGCACGGGCCCTTGTGCCCCGGCCCTCGGTGTTGCGAGAGCCGGGCCCGGCGCGGCCGCGCTCCGTAGCGCGACGCCTCGCCTGCTGGCGGGGCAGCGCCACCTCCGGGCAGCGCNCGCGTTTTCGTCTTCTGGGAGGAGAATTCCGCCGTTCCGAGTGCCGAGCTGCCGGGTGCTGAGGGGAAAACCGCGGGCTGGCAGTGCGTGGCCCAGAGCATTCAGGGCAGTTCAGGCCGCTAAAACTAGTAATATCTGTGGTTTTTCTTCCTTATCGAGTCATTGATGTTAAGAGGTGTTTTCCTTTTGCAAGCAGTAAGCTCAACGGCCTTGTCATTTAAGGCCTAACTTTGTGCAGCATAAAATCTAAAATACCAATTTGTGAGGCAACAATAGAAACCAATGTATTAAGAGGCATCTTTTTTCTTAGGTTGCCAAATTTACAGTTTCAGTTCTTCGAGTCAGAATGTTTGGCTTTTTTTGAGATGAAGGATTTAAGCAACAGCAGCTTTTGGGAGCACTTGTGTGAGCAGCTGCTCACCAGTCGAAGTGAGGGATATACAGTCTGTATTTGTACTTAATTATTATGCATTATCCTTATGCTTAAAGCTGTTTGGTGATGGAGTGGTAAAGTAGTCCTTCTCCTCTGGATAATATTTTTTCAAGTTGTGTTCAGTGGAAACAGGACAAGAATAGACTGAAGATCTTTATTATAACACTGAAAAGTAGATTGTATCCTGTGTAACTCTGAAATGAATGCATTTTTTGTTTATGGTAGATACAAATCTATGCATCTGTGTTCTGTGATTGTTTCTTGTCTTGAATGACACTATATGAAAGGCTGTACCTTGCTTCCTGGGTAATCATTGAGGTCGTCTTTTCTAGGAGGGTTCTTCTGAGTTACTTTCCTGTATTTTAATTCCAGGAAACGGCAGTAGTCAACATTTCAACTGTTGGAAAGCCTGGGGGGAAAAAATGAGTCGTCCAATTAATTATAAAGTGTAAACCCAAAAATCTTTCTGAAAATAAGATTCCCTCCCCCCCCCGTGCAAACGTGCTGTGAGGATTGCACACCATTTTGCACAGTTGTTGGTATCCTGTCCCAAAGGTTGGAGAGAGAATTGGGCTAGAGAAGGATTTCAAGAATACTGAAAGAGAGACTTAACTCATGACAGGTTGTGAAATGGCACTTTTCTTTTTTCTGAAAAATCAATCTTTTAAAAGAATTCTTCAAACACATCTGATGTGTTTATTTGCATGAGATAGGAGGAGCTGGTGGTTGTGCATCACATAAGGTGCCTTAGGCTCTGACCCGCTTTCTTCAGTCAATTTCATCCTCTTTTAAATTGGGAGATGGACCCTGTACTTGCTCTGGAAAGGCTTTCAAAGTGAATTCAGATATTGCCACAAGCTGAATCTTGAAAAAGTTGGATGATGCCTTTTCCCTTTTCCCTTTTCCCTTTTCCCTTTTTGTTTCTGGAGGGCGGGAGGACCTGCAACTACATTTTTGTATCAGGAAAATTAGTTCTTTGATAAAGCTTTTTTTCTCCTTTTTGAGGAAAAGTCTTCTCAGGATTGACAATAAGAATATCTAAAGTTTCAGGTTAATCCTTCCTGTCATGCAGTATGAAAAGATATGCAGCTTTATACTATTTCCTATTTTTGTTATATATTCATTCTATCTAGGTTTTAATTTGGATTTTCATTATAATACTAACCAATTCATACCATTAATAATAAATTAGCAAATACGGCTTTCATTGATAATGTGTTGTCCTAGTTTACTAACGATGTATGCTGGTATACATGGTTGAATGGTTTTGTGCATTTATTTTGCAGTACTGATTTGGTTCAATTAAATATCTAGGGAGGAAAACAATGTGTTTCTGGAAAGCCAGTGACACCTTTTGGTGCAAACCTTAACCAAAGTCAGTGACAGCATTTGGGATTTTCACAAGTAAAGTGAAATTAGAGTCTTGTCCTATGTATTGGTGTATTTTAGTACTCCTTTGATTATTGCTAGTATCATTGAACTTCTGTTCAGTAGTTTGCAGTGAAATGCAAAGTTGCTGCACTGATTTTGGGATTAAGAATCCAAGGTTGTCTTTTTGCTCTTAGCCCTGTGAACAGAAGGACAACTCATCATCATGAAATTTTGTTTGTTGTCTCAAAAAGAGATTACTTTTTTAAGAGAAATTGGACGTGCTGAATTCTGTAGTAATTTTTAGAGGATAAACACTGTTTTTGAGTTATCACTGTTTTTGAATTTGTCATGTGCAATTTGTAACACAGTATTGTCCTGCAGAAAATAAAGTAGGTACTATTAATGGTGGATGTGTGAAAATTAATACCAAAGTTTGTATGGCTGATGTGAGCTACTTTACTTCTGGTGATATGATGAATTGAATTTGTATTATTGGAGAAAGTGTATGCTTGTATCTCCCTGTCTTGTTTCCTTTCAACTATGGAGAAGAAAGTGTTCTTTTGTTGCTGAAGAGTTTTCATTTATGCTTCTAGGTAATGTGCATTAACATTCTGCATGTCAAACTTTATTCAGCTAACCCTCAATGTGTTATTGTTGACTCTCCTATTATTCTCATCCTAGGTTTGATTGTAAGTGCTCAAGCACCACACACATCTATAGTTCTGTACCAGTAGTTAATAATGATGATAGTTGGGAATGAACTAGAATATAGATTAGCTTTCGCTTCTTAGTGCAAAAAATACACATTCCAGAAACCTCAACTGCTATATACTTTCAATATTGCTGAAGCAGGTGGTCAATATTAATGTTAAATATAAAACGAACTGCCATACTTTCTGCGGAGGCAAAAGTTCAGCAAAGGGCTGGTCCCGAGATGGATTAAATTCTGAAAGTATGTTTTGTCACACTGATCTTTCATTTTCTTTGATTATCTGTGGATTTGTTGGTGGGTCCCCCCGCCCTTACGTTTTTTTTGTAAGTATTTGTGATACAGTATTTATTACATTTCTGGGTGGTTGTTCTTTGTAACCTTCCAGAGGTGAATTCTTTTTTTCATGTATTGTCAAATTAATGAACTTATGCTTAGTATGATTGACCTTTTATTTATGAAAATGTAAATCCGTAGCATGTATAACCAATCCAGGTGTTGCATTGGAACAATGTGCTTAAAGCATAGTTGTTTTTGTAAAAGGATAAATATCTAGCTTTTGTAGGGTACTGCTTCTATTTTGAACTCTTTTAAGAACTGTTACATGAACTGTGTTTTTATTTCTCATTCAAAAACAATCATTTAATGTTTTATTTGTCAGGTGTCCTACTTCTTCAAGGAATTGAAAACATTTACATTGAAATGAAAGAATTTCTGGCATTGTAACTAAGTGATTACACTGCTGGAAAGAAGTTTGTTTCTTCTCCTGCTCCACTAATATTTATTAACTGCGAAGTGAGAGCTCTGTGGTTTCATTTTGTTAGCATACTGAGTCTTCTTAGCTCATGCTGATTTAAATAATAGAGGGTGTATGCATCTTGGAGGAAATACTCTGCATCTCCTGGGATCGATTTCCATCTCAGTTAACCAGTCAGAGGCAAAGAGGTGAAGATTTTGATTCTGACAACAGGAGGAGTCTTAAGATGCTAGGGGAAACAAAGGCCACCTGAGTACACCTGGGTATTGGTATGACAAAACCATATGTTATTTAGTCTAACAGAAAAATCCTTAAAACAAGGGTAGTGGATATTGTTTCGTAGACTATTTGTATAATGAGTAATAAGAAAATAAATGAGGATGTATTCATGAATATGTTTGGATCTTAGCTTTGTTTTATGGAGGAGAAGGGCCTGAAATCTTGAGTATTCTAACAACAGTTTATTATATGTGTGTATTTGCTTCTTTATTATTTGAGTGTGGGAGATAGAGGGTTTCATGCAGGGAGGAAAGGAAAAAGAAATGTTCATGCAGAAGAGAAGAGATATTTGGAAATTTTACACTGAAACACCTAAGAAGATACAAAAAGATGAGTTGATGGGGGGGAAGAGGCAAAATACTGCCTCTTATAAGATGGTATTTTATTTAAAAACTGGAAAATATATGGCATATTTGGAATTTGAGATGTTGTATTTGTTTTGAGAACTGGTTGATCCACCCTGATCTTTACTGGCTTTCACTGGTGATAGATGTTTATCAAATCCTGCTAGTGTCAGACAGGTCAATGTCAGAGCCCAGGTCACTAATCTATTCAAAAGCACTTCAGCATGTGTGGTGCCCAGTTCCCTCAAGGACTGTATATTCTGGTAGTGAGTTTTGATCACTCCTCTTCTTAGATATTTTGAGGAATTAGCTAATTCTGTGCATGACTGATGTTCTCTTTCTCAGATAGGAGATGGTTAACTGCTGTCTTATTCGCCATGTTTGTTGTCAGGCCGAGATAAGGAAAATCAGAAGATTGGTTATTGGTTACATGATTATAGAATTGGATAGTCACTTTCTCCTTTTAAAAACCATGCTTTCTTCTGGCTTAATATAGCATACAACACCTCTGTCTACTGCTAAAATAAATTTTTGTCTTTATGCTGGCATTTTTTTCTGTCTGCATAAAATGTTACTGTGCAGAATTCTCCCTTACAGATGTGTGATCTTTGCCTCAGAAAGTTGTGTTTGTTTATTTTCAGGTTTTATTTTGGTTGAGGCCCAGTTTATCAAAACAATCTCCTAAATGAACTTGTATTAGATAAGACTTCTCTGAGCACGTGGAACTTGAAATAAACCTGTTGCAGTGGGTTGTTCTAGATTTATGTTGGTTAAAAGAAAAGAGAACAATCTAGTCCATTGGTATTCAAATACCCTTTATTAGTTAATTACAGAAATAGAATCTTTGGCGTGCTTGACATAACATTACAGGAAACATTTGAAGTTACATAATACTCTGAGTTTCTTCATGTTAACAAGGTAGTTGGTTACAGTTGAGCAGGGGCAGTGATAAGCCTCTGGTGTACAAGGTAGAGCTGATTTTGTCGAATCAGTAGTGATTATGGCATTAATGGAGTACTATGTAATTCAGTTCTGTAGAAAATGGAAGAGCTAGAGACATGCAAAATTAAGAGAAGTGCAAAAGGAACCAAAGGTGAGTGAAGAGGCTTGCAGATATGTAGTACCCCGCAGTAGTTAAATCAGCAGATTCAAGAATATTTCTGGAAGAGTGGAAGATGAAAAGCTAAAAGAGACAGGGAAGGCAGCATAGTATTTGTTAAAAATATTTTTGAGTATAGTTTCTAACTTTATTCCCACAAAAGTGAAAACTAATAAAAATTAAAGTAATAGTGTAACTTTTGACCTGAAGTATCCTAAAGCATATAAACAATGCAAAAAACCCATATAAACTCTGACAGCAGCTTATAAATAGATCAGTATTACTATTTGACCTGATCTAGGAAGAAGTTAAGTTTAATGGTAGAAAATGGGTTGGAAAACAAGCAACATTGTGATATTACTTTATTGCCCACTGGAGGTAAGTTTTCAGTCCACAGGAATATGTTTTTTCACTCTAAACAAATATTCTACTCTATGATTAAGCTCATAAAAATGCACATAATAATCATAAATACATATAAAAATGCAGCAATGACTAGAAGACGTACATATATCAATGTAGCCTTTTCCTTTAAAAAGTATAGAATCATTATTTATTGTTGACCTTCCTAGTTTTTTCCATGGCATTTCTTTGTATGAACAGTCATTTTCCTCAGAAGACTTTTTAAGGCTTTATGAGTAAAGCTAGTGGTAGAAGCTAAGAACACGTAATGAACTTGTAGAAGATGGTTCAGTATACCACAAAATTAGAAGCAAAGAATATGTAAGTACCTTTTTTCAGTTACAGTTGGAGGAGAGCAGACTAACAGTTAAAATGAATTTACGTAGAGTATCTAATTTATATCAAAAGCCATGTTGACTGTTGTAATGCTGAAATTCAAATGTTATTCCTCAGTTCAGTATTTAGTTGCTCTCAACTCCTACAAATGACGTATCTTCTGAATTGTGATTACTCAGGATTAATCTCTACCTCAATGGATTGCTTTATTGTATTTGTGTCTGTTTGTGTCATGGAATGGTTTGGGTTGGAAGGCACCTTAAAGATCATCTAGTTCCAGCTCCCCTGCCATGGGCAGGGATACTTTCCAGTAGACCAGGCTGCTCAAAGCCCCATCCAACCTGGCCTTGAACACTTCCAAGTTGTGGGACATCCACAACTTCTCTGGGCAACCTGTTCCAATGCCTCACCACCCTCATAGTGAAGAATCTTCCTTATATTAGTCTGAATCTACCCTCTTTCAGTTTAAAGCCATTACACCTTGTCCTATCATTACATGCCTTTGTAAAAAGTCCTTTGCCGGCTTTCTTGTAGGCCCCCCTTCAGGTACTGGAAGGCTGCTATAAGGTCTCCCTGGAGCCTTCTCTTCTCTAGGCTGAACAACCCCAACTCTCTCAGCCTGTCCTCATAGGTAGAGGTGTTCCATCCATCTGATCATCTTCGTGGCCCTCCTCTGGACTTGCTCCAACAGGTCCATGTCCTTCTTATGTTGGGGGCCCCAGAGCTGAACGCAGTACTCCAGGTGGGGTCTCACGAGAGCGGAGTAGAGAGAGAGAATCATCTCCCTCGACCTGCTGGCCACACTTCTTTTGATGCAGCCCAGGATATGGTTGGCTTTCTGGACTGCAAGCGCACATTGCCGGGTCATGTTGAGCTTCTCATCAACCAACACCCCCAGGTCCTTCTCCTCAGGGGTGCTCTCAATCCATTCTCCTCCCAGCCTGTATTTGTGCTTGGAATTGCTCCGACCCATGTGCAGGACCTTGCCCTTGGCCTTGTTGAACTTCATGA
>VZTQ01000222.1:0-37031 GCA_013400755.1 Pelecanoides urinatrix | reverse complement strand
AGGATCCGCAGATACATGTTATCAGATCCCATGGACTTGTGCACCTTCAGGTTCCTTAGATGGTCTTGTACCTGGTCTCCTACAGTGGGCGGCTCTTCATTCTCCCAGTCCCTGCCTTTGCCTTCTGCGACTTTGGCAGTGTAGCTTGAGCACTTGCCAGTGAAGATTGAGGCAAAAAAGTCGTTGAGTACCTCAGCCTTCTCTATATCCCCGGTAACCGGGTCTCCCATGTCCTTCCAGAGAGGACCCATGTTTTCCCTAGTCTTCCTTTTATCCCTGACGTACCTATAGAATCTTTTCTTGTTGCCCTTGACGTTGCTGGCCAGATTTAATTCTATGAGGGCTTTAACTTTCCTAACCTGATCCCTGACTGCTTGGAAAATTTTTCTATTCCTTTCAGGCTACCTGTCCTTGCTTCCATCCTCTGTAGGCTTCCTTTTTGTGTTGTCATGTCCCATCTCCCCTCCCGTCTCCCCCCCTCCAAATTCTTTTGTTTGTATTTGCTGTCCATCTCTTTGGCGATCAAAGTCTTCCTCTTCCTACTGCACCTCAATTAGTATATTAATTGGTGTTGCTAAAACTCGTCATGGATGGTTTGTTCACTGCTTTTCATGTTTTCAAGGAAGAGCTGTGTAACTGCTTTCATAGTGTCTTGGAAATGTTTGGAGAGAATGATTACGAATAAACAAGTTGCATTGAGTAGTACAATTGAACAAATATGCTTTTTCACATGGTAAAAAAAAAAGGTTGAAAAATTTCTGATGGCCTTTTTTTTAAAAAAAAAAAAATTCTGTTGGAGCTGATTTCAATCGGCCTGGCCTTCAAGAAAGCTTTGCCTTTGGCCTGACAAATTTTGCTCTTCAGAAATAGAATGATTTTCTGACTGAGAGGAATTGTTGGCTCTTCATTTTGCAATTTTATTTATTTTTGAAGTTGCAGTGTACTTGGCCTTGAAGTCCCTTTAAGGGAATCTAGTGACTCACTTGGAGAATACAAAAAAAATGTGATGTATTTGTGTAGCTTGTATTGCTTAGGGGAGCGACTGTACTGTAATAAAGGATTTTTGCTATTTGAGAAACCTTCCAAGATGTGCATGATACTGTCAGGAAAGTAAGGTGATAGGTATTCTCTGAGCTAGGGCTTGATTTTCTTATGGGTTATAGGCATTTAGTATTGATGAAACAGCTTGTCATTCTTATTAGCAACATTACAGGTTCGAAAGAGACTTTAGGTTCTCAAATGCCCTGGAAGAATTATGCTTGGAAAAATTACACACACACACAGAGACACAAACACCCTTTCCATTTGATTTATTTGGATTATTGTGTTTTGGATTTGTGTTAAGGAAATCTCTTCAGAAGCTGAGGAGGAAAATACTAACAGTGAGTGCGCTGATGGTTGAGACCATGCTAATGACTTACTGGAATCTGGATTGTCTTTTGGGTGGAACAGCTATTAGTCTGATCACCTACTGAGATTGACAGAGAACCCTTGTACTTACACATAAGTTACATGTAGAAAAGTGGTGCTGCTTAAATGCCAGGAGAAGAAAATTCTACCCATTTTCTAATGTCCATCGAAGTGAAAGGCAAAGGACTAAATTCACTGTTGGTATAGCACTGTAGTATAAATTCCAAATACCCAGCAGAAATGTAATACGATAAATGTATTTATTCTGAAGTAGCGAAATACTACTTTCTTTATTAATTTTTAAAAGGCAGCTAATGTAAATAATACAGACTTCTGTTTGCTTGTCATTGTAAAGTGGCTTAACATAAATTCCTAATACTTATATCCTTAGTTTGCTTTTTTTGCTTTGAGAACACTACTATGAATTGGGTTATCACCAAGGAATACTTAGAGCTGAAGAATCAGGAAGGGAAGCGTAAGATCAGAAACAGTTTTTCCTCAAGACATTAAAAAAACCCCATGGCTGTTGACTTCAAATAAAAGAGAATACTTGTGGATTAAGAGATCCTTCCCAACCTGAGCATGTTTTGTCAGAGAAGAGCCACACTTTTTTACCCTTCTAATCTTCAGTGTGATGTGGTAACATACACATAATTTGTCCACAGATGCTGGTCTGCTACATAGAGCCATTGGCATAGATTGGTTTAGAGTTCATTCTCGTATTTTGAGCAGGGAATTGGACTACATGACCTCTGGAAACCTCTTCCAACCTAAATTATTATTCTGTGATTCTATGACACAATTTATGTCAAGGACTGGATTTGTATCAAGATGTTTCAGCCAGTACAACTGGGAGACAGGATAAAAAATTGTTTTAAGCTGTCTCTGTATCTGCCATGCACATCAAGACAGGGATGAAACATTTATTGCTTACAACGAAACAGTTAGTTCTTAAAACTGTTCTTACTGGTAACAGGAGCTACGTATCGCGCATATTTGCAGTGGATAGCCAGAAATTGAAAGTTTAGTTTTTCTGGGAACTGTGAAATGAAATTGGAAAACCTGAGGAACCTTATGGCAAAGAGAAAAAGCTGCTGAGAGAGTATTTCGTCCTGGTGGAATGGCTTGTATTGCCTTTTTTTTTTTTTTAAAAAAAACCTTTGAAATGTTACTGCTTTAGGCGTTGAGGAGCTCTTTAAGAAATAGGTCGATAATATTTGCACTGAGCCTTGTAGAGTGCTTCTTTTTATATATGATGGTATATTAATGCGGTGTGAATGAATGCAGTGATACATTTGTGATACAGTGTCTGGGGCAAAGAAATTAAAATATTCAAACCAACATGAATTAGTTGTTGTAACCAATATTGAAAAACCCTGATCTTCAATATGAAGAAAAAGAACGTATTTTTTCTGGAGGGGAGGGAATAGTATCTTCTAGAGTTGTATTATGGTGATACCAAAACATCTGTAGGTAACTTACAGCTGAAGAGTCAGAAGGGGAAACGTAGGATCAAAAACAATGTTTCTCAAATATTACATTTAAAAACACATGGCAGTTTACCTCAAATAAAAAAGCATGCAGCTTGAGTGCATCTATGAAAATTGGATTTCTTCAGTCTTAACCGTTACTTTTTATGTGGACAAGGTAACACATCACACAGGTGGGAAACCAGTGAGTTGTACTGGAATACCGGGGATAGGTCCATAAAGTATTTATATGTAGGCACAGGGGCACATGGAAGGCCATGCATTCTAGCCCTCATCATCTTCAGAAAGCGTCTTACTTAGTCGCTTCTGAATTTTGGCTAGGAAAAGTAATTAATTTGGCTATGCACTAACTAATTCCTTGTAATTATTTACATCAATTAAGTAGGAATAATAAAAGCCTTTGGTAATAGATCATCATTGAACTATTTTTCTTTCTTAGAAATAGTGTCCTAAAGTGTTAATAAATGAAGATTTGCTTTTATTTTGCAGCAGCTGGACTGTAGAACTCATTGCATGACTTTTGAATAATTACAAATTAACTATGGATATCTATGTTTATATCTATGTTGGTATTTGCAGCACTACAGCAGTCTATTTCTCAAGCGCTTCTTGATCTACATTAACCTTAGAGCGATACATTTGTAATAGAGTTACTTCAGTGAAGGCTGTGAAGTGTGTGCTCCTACATAAGTGTGTCCTACATAAGGACATTATATGATTTCAGTAGGATGAAAAGATCTACTGGATCCCAGTATCCCAATCCCACTTGTGCCTTTGTCAAGTCTGTCTGTTACAGCCTGTTGATGTTGAGTTGCAGTGAGCTGGAGTGCTCTTTTTCCTTCATCTCCTCAAACTTGTTGAACTGTGGAGTGCCATGGAAGAGCTTTTTTCCTTTAAAGGAAGCTGTATCTCCATGGTGTATAGTAAAATAAAATAGAAGATAGACTTGTTCTTTCACAGATTTCAAGTTTCCTTACACATTTTCAGTGTAAGTTGCACTGATACGACTATTTCACTAGAAAATCATACCACTAATTGAAATAATGATCTGTGGATAGCTCAGACATAAATCATTCTGTATTTCATTACAACAAATCAAGACAAATGTTATTTGATCTCTAAGGTCTTAAAAATAAGTTTAAAAAAAAATTAAAAAGCTGGACATGGTTTGAAGGGCTCTGAAAAATCAACAGGAATGATCACAAGCAGTCTAGCTGGAGCGTTAGGATCTTACTTTGAAAGTTCCTGATGTTATCTAAACACCACTCTGCAGCTATTATGTGCAGAACCTAAACTGGGGAGAGGTCATGAGATTTCTTGTCACTGTCACCCCTTTCCAGGGCTCCTTCTTTTTCCCATGTGTTTCCTTGTTCACATATGTTCTTTGACAAATTAATTTCCTCAAATAATGAAGACTTTCTAGAAGAGATGTTTTTTGGCAAATTTGAGAGTCTGGGGATGAATACTTGCTTACAAAACTGTTTGTTTGTTTATTTAAGGTTGCTAATCTTGCTTGTTCATTGTCAACAAATGAAGATGGAATGAAAATTGTCCAAATGGCAGCTAATCACATAGAGACTTTGTGCCCACAGGTATGACTTTTTCAATTAATTCCCATTACAGCGCACTAAGCATACACTGTATTTTTGTCACACACCATAGATGTTTAGTCATGCTCCTTCAGTCTAAATTCACATTCCATACACACAGCTTAGTGTAGTAAATGGAGACCAAATGATAAATCAAGGGCAAATACTCGGTTAATTTATTTATTTTTTCTTCGTGATTAACATAGGAATTGTTAATAGTCTGTATTGATTGGGAGTTTTAAAAAGCTGTAAAAATTGCAATTGAAGAAACACGCTGCTCTATTTCTGAAATTAAACCTGATTGAATGAACAGTGTAACATGATAGGCAAACTGCCAGTATTTTTACTCTTAGAAAGCAACACGTATTTGGACCTTTAACTTGAAATATTATTACCACTTGATTTGGTTCTTGTGTATGTGAATATTAAAGTATGAATTCTTCTGATTATCGCTAATTCAAAAGCTTGAGCTTTTGTTGTAGGCAAATGAATGAAAAACAGCACAGATACAGATAAATTTTTGGTACTTAATATGTTATAAAAAGTGTATTCACTCTGTATTTGTCACGTTCAGAATTACAGAGATATAAAAACTTCTGCATTTACATCTGTTTAAAGCAAAGATTGTACTGATTTGTGTGAATCTGATCTGAGTGGTTCAGCCTTGAGGCTGCATAATTTCAAGATCATTAGTTCTTTGAAGAACACTATAGTTTACACAGTGGCCTGAATATTTTTACCCTCGTGTGTTTGAATGCTAAATGTAGTTGAAATAGAAGGTGAAGCAAATATTAATATGTTCAATTACAAGCTTGAGGAGTCCATTTTATGCCTGTTGAGTAAATGCAAGACTTGGGGAAAAAGAAACTTCCGTCAAGGAAATGTGATATTCTGAAAATATCACAGGTCAGTGTTTTCTCTTGAATCATTCAATTTCAATGTCTATTTTTATAACTTTTATAGTTCTGTGTTTCACATCCCACTCTATTTGATTTAATACGTTACTGGTTTTGTAAGAAGATTGCTGGCTTGTAAGAAGAATTCATGAGTAGCTTTTTCCAGCTTCTTTGTTTCTCCAGAGGTACAAGTGCAGCTTTTATAATACATTATTATGCATCCAGATGTAGCTTTTTAATTGAAAACCTGCACTTCCAGTGTTGGATCTGATACCAGAAACTCCCAAAATCTGATTTTGACTAAAATATTGATTTTCTTTACAGCTATTTAAGTTGCTAGAGTTTTAATTTCCTATAGTAAAATGGAAGTTTCTTGTTTGGTGCCCCCCCCCCCTTTTTTTTTTTAAACCTCGAGGTAAACCAGGGGTGAATTAGTTGATAATTGTGTATCTGTCTAAATAGAAAATGTGGTATGCGCATGATAAGATTATATTAGTATTAATAGTGTGTTCATTGTGCAGGATTTGCTGCTTTCTTAGATAAGGGTCATTCCCTGCGAAAGCAATCGGCATTCTACCTACGTAAGAAATAGCAGAATAAGGCTCCTGCATTTTTCAATAAATCAGATTATGCCATATCATTTAAAAATCTTCCTCAGGGAAAATAATTATCTATTAAGATCCCTGCAGGGCATATCAATTAGAGTTCGGAAGGGGGAGGTTTGCATGTAGAACTCTCTAATGTTCTCAAATCTTTAGAGTAAAAAATGGGATTTTATGTGCTCTGAAAAATACATTTCTTGAAAGGAACCGTGTGGTTTGGATTGAAATCTGAAATAGTTGAATTAAAACAGAAAAAAACCTGAAAACCCCACACCTCAAACACACCAACCAAAAAAACCCAGCAACAAAACCAATGCCTACAGAAAACACCTTGGAGTCTTGGGAGTTCTGCAGATTTGATCAGCAAAACTTCCCTTGTAGCACTGGGGAAAAGGCAGATACAGAATTGACAAACCCTGGAGGAAAGCCTTTTAATTGTTAGAATTCGTAGACATGCTTATGTTGTATTAATTATACTGAACTGTAGTTAAAATGTAGAGGATTGATTCTGAACTCCGACCATATTTTTTTTCTCAAGTGAGATTATTTAGCAAATGTTTTGACTGTTCAATAAATGAAATAACCTAGGCATGTAAGAGTCGATAGGAAACATATAGTCCCTGTTGTTCCTGAAATTTCATTAATACTTCATGAGAAATGAATTACAAGAATATTTAATGTTAAATCAATAATAATGAATAGAATAAAGAAATGTAGAGCTGCTAGCATATGTGTTGATGAAGGAAGAATTACTTCTGTTCGTGTTACTTGCTTTTTTTGGGAGAATTTTCTGAAATGTTGTCAGGTAGGCAAAATCTACAATGTCACTTGTTCTGTGTGGGAGTCCATGTTACTTTCCTGGTGTGCAAACAAAATCATGACCTCATCAAATTAATGAGGAAAAAAAGAAAAGGAAAAGAATCCACAAAAGCAAACAAACTTCTGTTTTTGAACAGCAAGAATATAAATCTGTAGAGCAGTTTTGCTAATACAGGTCTTGGGTTTGTTACCCTTATGCTTCAGTTCAGTGGCATGTTTGAAGAAGTCTCTGGTTTTTCTAATAGTTGGTCCTCTGGAATAGGCAAAGATACCTGATAGAGGGTAAACCTGTCAATATAGAGATAGAAAAATATCCTAAATGTAGGAAAGCAGAGATGAGCAAACAAGAATCTGGCTTCTCTGTCTAAATTCTTGATAGGTTTTTACATTTTTATGGGCTAATCAGCTTTCAGGTGGTTCAACAAGTATGTCTGGCAAACCAGGCCAATAAAAGGAGGAACAAGGGAGAAAAGTCCCAGAAAAACCTGTGTGTTGGTGTGTAAGGAGGATCTAGCCTTTTATTTGACCTGGCTTCTGTGTTTATACTGGGTCCTCTTTCCTTACCTCCCTTAAGGTAGGCCTCTGGTTTTGCTGGGTTATGGAACTCTGCTGAGGGGTAAGCTTGAGGAATAAGGATGCCTTCTGCAACAGGCTCTGAAGGAGGGAGGAGGTGAGAAGGAAGCCATTGATCAGATCTTGGTTGAAGGCCTTCAGTATGTGTCTTAACCTGGGATAAGGATACGGTGTTGGGGGAGAGCAGAGAAGCAAGACTGAACAGTAGCTGAGGTAGGTAAAGGTGTGCTTGTTCTCTCTGAAACTCATGTTTGTCAGAAACACACATAGTGGAGGTGCTGTGATGCACATAATGAAAGATAATGGCATTTTCCTTCCTGAGGGCATGGAAGCCAGGGAGTGCCAAGAGCATTAATGCAAACAGATCCTGAGCTGCTATTTTTGAGGGGAAGAATGGCCTAAAGCTGGAACAGATGTTTCAAAGTGGAGATCAGAGGTGGCTAGTCTCAAGGCAGCAGCTGGGAAGAGCTTCAGCATGTCAAAGGGCTCTGGCTAGAGCCTTTTAATTAGCATAAAAACCCCTGGAGAGTTTTTAAGGAGCAGGAGGTTTGGGCTTGTTTTGGAAGAACCATACCTGAAAAAGCGAATTTTAGGCTCACTTCCTTTGAAGGTGAGATCTTGCTAGAGCTTGCTACTAGTTACCGAGATGGCTCAGGGTGATTAGTTCTGCAGTGAGCCATGTCTGTTCTGGTATGTCATGCAAGGAAGCAAAATGCAGGAAAAACACACATTAACTTAATCTTTATCTGGTAATAAAGAAATTTTAAAAAATCATTCAATCCCATGCAATATTTTTATCAGATATTTTAAAAAAGACAAGATATACACTGGTATAACCAGAACCTCAGATCTTAGTATTTTTACTGAGTTCTGTTTTTATCTTAAGTATTAAGAGATAGACAGAAACCATCTAGTTATAAAGCTGTTACGTGGGAAGGAAATCTATGTAACAGGAAATCCATTAGAGGTTGAGTTGCTCTTTGTGTTTAAAACATAAAAATAAAGTAATTGTTTGGATTATGTTATTTAACACCATTCAGCAAAATCACACTGGAAAATCCACTGTTAGTAAATATTTAATAAAATGGCCGACTCCCAAAATGGAGTTTAGACATGGCCAACAGTCAAAAGTCCTGCTGATAACTGGCTCTGAAAACAGCTACCGCTATTCTGCAACCCTGCTGGTCATAGACTGGAACAGACAACGTGTGGTATGTGTTGACCTGTGTTATCTGAGCACTGATCTCTAACATAGTTAGTGTATGGTATATTGGGTTCATTGTTGCAGTTGGTTTTTATTTTCATATTTGCAGTTCTTTCCCCTCCTACAATTTTTAAAAAAATTATGCTAATGAAAAGAGCATAACACTTGGTACATTTGTGGAAGATGCAGCTCTAATTCTCAGTGCCATTTTTTCTTGCTGCTTGGAACTTAATATGCAGTTAGTTATTTTTAATATTGCTTGGTATGTGATATACCACTAAAGATAGAAGCTGAATTTTTGGCTGTGAGTTTGTAAATAAATAAGTGTGGTAGTTCAAATAATAACATGGAGAGGTATTAGAGTAAGCAACATGCTGAGCTGATCAGTGGGAATATATTTATACACGTCATACTTTCAGGCCACTCAAAATACTGATCTGACAGCTGTCTTTAACAGTTTATATTTGGCTTGTCCAGCATAATTAATCTGTTTTTTCAATGCCAACATGACTGTCTGGAGCTGACTGCTGTACTTTGGTATTACAGATCTGCTTCTCTGTTGACACATGTACCTGCAGTGAGGAGAATGGCAAAAAATGCCAAGACTCCTTGCAAGAAACCAGCCCTTGCAGCCTTCCTTTCTTTGAATTTTAGTAATTTTAGCACTATTGTAGTGATGCTTGCTTTCCTATCTCTCTACCAGACAATATTAAGCTTTTTGCATGTTTTTTAGGATCATGTGAAATGGTCTGTGTTTATCAGTAAATTCAGAAATACCACGGAACCAAGAGTTGAAGAACTGAGATGGTTTTTGGAGAGTGTATGTTTGTCTGTAGAAGAGATCCAGAAAAAGCATTTCCAATCCAGTCCACAAGCCACTTGTATTCTGTCCTCTTCCAAAGTACACTGATTACACCTACAATTTGGTGCCAAGTAGAATGGAAGCCTTCAGCAGCCTAACAGTGAGAGCAGTGTGCCCCACACGTACGAATATTCAACCGAGAAGCTTGTCATTTCCAACCAGGGTTTGCATGTTCTCTGCATTCTTTCTTAAAGCTATGATCAGAACTTTGTTATGCTTTCTATATGTTTTACTCAAGCTTTAAATGTGAATGTCCTATAAATTTTTTTTCTCAAAATGAAACATTTTACAAGTGTGTTTTTCCCTTCTAAAAATGAACAGGGGAATTTAGTCTTTCCTTTGAGCTATGTTTCGATTTACACTTAAATTGTTTAGCCCTTTCAGGCTGTTACAGATAGATGAATATTATTTGCTGCTCTGTTATTTTCTAGAAAGGAGGTACTGTATTGAACAAACCTGAAAATTCTCATTCACAAAAATGAGTCTTGATAGCTAATAAGTGGGCAGCATCTTTTGATGTGTTATATTTTTCAGGTATTGGAGTTTAATTATATGTTTTATGATGCTGTGATTTTTGAAGCTAGCAATTTACATTTCCTACATATTTACTTTTTCATCAGAGAAAATCAATCATCCATTTTGTTACTTGCTCTGGTACATTAAATGGTGGGGGACACTGAAGAAGTTTTTCATTAGCCTCATAAAAACTCTTCACCGATATCACTTTAATAACCACAATTGTTTCATCTTCTTGGTTGAACCGTCTGTGTGGCATCTCCTTTTATTTGTCTTAATACCATTTTCTTCAAAAACAGGAGTCTTGTGCAAGGGCAGAAGTAATGGGGGAGAGCATTGTAAATCAGTGAGTTCTCTACCATCTGCTTTAAAAGAGAGAAAACAGATGTTAGTATCTCTAACAGCGTCAGACATCATCTTCAGTACCATCTCCAGCCTTTGAATTGAGCGATTAATTAAAAGTACATATCAAGCCTTAATAATAATATTTCTAAAACTAAAGGAAAGATATTTTGGTGAAGTGATACATTTTTCATGTAGGTTTTCACCATGTTAGAAAAGTCCACACACAATGCTGCTGAAGCTAATGAAGAAATTGTCATTAACCTTGATAGCTGTGGTCGTCTGCTTGAATGTTCCTATGTTTAATTCCTTTTCTTACAGTTTTGGTACACAAGTTTAATCTGGTATACATCATCAGTGCTGCTAGAGACTTGATCTCCCTCCCTACTCTCAAGCTGTTATTTCTACCTCCTTCCCTTGTGACTAACAATAGCAATCATACAGCTATTCAGCGATCTGGATCGGGAAATTGATGCAGCTCAGAATTAACCTGGGAAGCAAGTAAGAAGGTTAGTTTTCATTCAAGTCAGTTGCCTGATGTAGTTTGCTGTATGGATGTATGAACACTGCTTGCTGGCTGAAGGGAAGGAATGAGGAAAAAGGAATCTAAAGGAGGAGCAGGCCACTGCTTTTGGTGGCAGTGCAGACTAATGCCAGATTGAGCTGACAGTGGCACAGCTTTGGTGTTAGAAGTTAAGGTTTGTTTTCAGTATTAGAAGATGGCTGTTGTTACCAGCTACCAGGAGACATTGCATGGAAAAAGTTGTTAGTCTAGTCCTCACGTATCATAATACTTACTATATGATCCTGTTTGGTTGGATGATCCTTTGTACCATCAGAACACTGCAGTCTTAATGCAATGGGCAATCTGCAGAAACGGAACATGTACAAAACCAGCCATGCTCCAGGTTCCAGTCTGGCTATCTGACAAGGACTGAAAATGATACAAAGAAAAAAACCTTTCTCATATCCTCTAGCATCATTTACTGATATTAGTAGTTGTAGGATGTTACCATTTTCTGTTTGAGGAAATTGAGGTTTGTTGTTTTAAAAAGGTGATAAAGCATGTGGTGTTTTTAGCTGGTTAGGGTACTATGGAATCCTAAAACTGTGGACCACCAAAATGTATTGGAAAGCCTAATGCTTTGTGCTCTTAGACAAATAGACTTAGCTGGATGTTTGCTTTAGCTTGAACTTTTCCAATAAATGGGGAGGAATAATACTATGACTCTGAGATTCCCCTGAAAGTCTCATGTTGGTTGTGATTGCTTGGCTGTTTCATGGTAGTACTTGGAAAGAGAATAATTAACTACAGAATGCCTTAAGGTTTTCAGTCTTAACTTTCATCTTCCAGCATCTGTTGTGTTAGAATAGAATTCTCAACAAATTCTCAGTTTGTAATATTAAATAAATATACCAACCCTGAGTGGCCTCAACTTCTGTAGCAACACAGAAGCTGTTCTGTTTTATCCTCTTCTGCTTGCCCCACCTGCAGTTAGTGGACATAAGACATAGGAACGATCGAGTTCCATAAAGTAGCTGGAGGGCATTTGCTGTAGATTCATACTGCACAAAGTGCTATGAATGTGTTATAAACAGTTTATTTTTCCCTGTGCCTTTAAAACGTGAAAGTATTTTTCCTGGAAAGATATTTCTTTTTTATCTCTTCAACTTCATCCTTTTTTCCTGAATTTATAACTTTTCCTGAGATGCCACATTTTGTTGGTGACAGTCCTGCAGCAGAATGCCAGGAAGGAAAGAAAAGCAATAAAACATCATTATTAGAGACGACTTGTGATAAAAAACCCACTGGGGAGGAGGGTGGTCATACAGTAGGAAAGCTTAGAGTAGTACAAAACAGCAAAACAATACCACTGTTAAGAGATGTAGTTTTGCATGTTTTTGGAAGAGAGGGGTGGACAGCAATAAGGAGCAGAGAATGTAAATAGCTATAGCATGCAGTAATAGATGTAAATAGCATAGGTAGACAAGGGAACATGTTGCTCTTATTGAAGCAAGAAGCTAAAATCGCACTATTGATACATGGTTCCATCTGACATAACTTTGTTCTGTAGCGCTGGGCATATAACTACTATCAGCTGTTGACCTAACTTTGAGATGCTTTTCAACTGGAATATTGGAAGTCTGATGGGGATCCTCAAGGGTGCTTCACCACCCTGGAGGCAGCTGGTGATGTAGATAGTGGGGAACAGACACAAGCTCTTAGTCTGGCAAGCACCAAGGGAGGTGAATGAGGTAGACATAAGTTTGATGTAGCTGCAGCATCGACAGGATGGTGCTGCATCGTCCACATTCTTGTATGTGCATATAAGTCCTATAAGCTGCAGCTAAGGAACAAGCCTTTTGGCAATTTCTAGTGTCTTCTGCACAAGCTTGCAAAGCAAAGGCAGAAGAACTCTTTTTCTTTTTTTCCTACACACCCACCTTGCCCCTCTGTGACTGATGCAGGATCAGACTTGAGTGAGTTGGGGAAATTCTAGCAAGTTTCTCAGGGAAGTGTCTGACCTGGAGAAGTGTGAAGTGGTGAATCTTACAAATTTTGGCCGATTCATGTCTCTGATGAGCTTCCAAGTTTTTAAATTGAGCTTTTAAATGGTTTCCTCCAAGTTTTTAAATAGAACTTTTAAATGGTGTCCATAGAAGTAACATCAAATTCAAGGCAGCAGATGACTACTCCTCTTGCGTTCTCATGATTTCTTCCTGGAAACTAAAATGCTAAAATGTCATTAAAGAAGGCAAAGAGAGTTAACGTGATCTGCAAGTGGATTTTCTGTGTTATATTTCTGGAATGATAAATGCAAAGTATATCTGGCAATTTGACTATCTGCTTTACTAAATTCCAAATTAAAAGTCATTAGGAAATGTATCAGTAAGAGCAGCATTGGAAGTAATAGTGAAAGTAGCAAGTACAGCACCAGGTTGTTTGATTCTTATATCTTGTAGATGATGGTGCATTACTGTTGATATTGATGCAGAGTCTGGGCTAATTTGCTATTCTGAGTTAGAAAAAGCTTCGTTTACCGTGTCAAAGCTGTCACTACTATTTTAAACAGAAAAATTTCACACAAATTGAAATTCGCTTTTTCTTTCTGATTTCTTTGGAACTTGCTGTGTGACCTGACGTGCTAGCTAGATGTGAACTCATGTTTATGTTTATGTATAAAATAGGGATAAGGTATGTGTATTTCTCATTATACTACTTCTTCTGTCTCCTTTCCACTTTTTCTGGGAAAATGCAAAATGAATTTTAAATTCATAACTGCAGTCACACTAACTTTGTGTTCCACTATAGCATCACTGAAATTCTTGAAGAATCCCGACTCTGTTGCTGTTGATGCTTGATCCATATCTCCAAGGCAGAATTATTACCCATACATGCATAATTTTCTGGGAGAGATGTTCTCATAAGGAATTTTTTTCTGGATAGCACACTGCATCCTTCTGATGTTTGTTTTACCTGTACCTAAATCATGGCATGTATAAATAATTAGTGATGCTTCAAAAATCACCCCATTTCTCATTTCCTTAACGGTATGTCTTTCTATTGGAGGCAATAGCTTGCCTCTTTCTTGATCCTGTTTTTATTTCAATATTCTGCTGAGGTTTCTGTGTGTGGAAAATACAGTAAAGGACTAACGACATTAGAAAAATAGTATCAAGAACAAGGGAAAAAAAGTAGTCATTTGTTAGTTGGTGATATACACTTTAGGTAGTGTTGGGTTCCTCTTTTACAGGATGATAATGTGAATGATGTGTAGGGACCTAATTTCATGATTACGAATCTCTGCATTTAGGTTTCAGAAATTATTCTTAATAATAACAGAGGAATAGAGAGTCCTTTTTCAGGGTTGGGGGGGGTGGGGGGAGGAAAGATTTTCTTTATTTGAATTTCTCATTACCTGCCCTGGACTGTCCTCACTGTCTGGAAGATAACAAGGGTTTTTTGGGGTTTTTTTGCACTTTTTTCAGCTCATAGAGTGTACAGACTGTGTATGTGAAATACAAGACAGAAAATGAAAACTAAGAGGAAATGTGGAAACACTTGGCTTACCTTAATGTTATGCATACCTGCTAAGATACTGACAATATATTGTTTTCACTTTGCACCATTTTCTTAATTCTTATTGGTTTAGGATGGGTTTTTTTGTTTGTTTGTTTAGCTGCAGAGGATTTTGCTTGAGAGAATTCTGGAAAACAGTGATTTGAAACTTTGTTGATGGGAGATATTTCACTGGGGGGAAAAAAAACAACCCCACACAGAAACCGTTCAAAATGAAGCAGCCAGGATCTTTGGGACTACAGTTGTTTACCAGGAGGACAAAGGAACTGTTCTGTTACATGGGCTTCCCTTTGCAGCTACTACAGTGTAACACATCTAGTGGTGTGACATAACATTTGTTTTGGAGGAACTTGTAAAATCTTCAAGGTGTTAGTGATCATTTTATGCTCTTATATATGGAAATATATGTCCCTGAGCAAACAATTATTGTCTTTAATGTACAGTATTCCACTTCATTTATAGGAACGTAACTGAAATCTTACTACACTTCTGTGATGAAATCATATGATGCTGATTCTTATGGGCTAATTCCATTCATATAAAATATATTACTGGAATAATTCTCTTATTTTAGAGTCCTTCCTTGTTCCTGAATATATAATATATATCTGATTTGTCATGATGCATTTGCATAATGCTCATGATGCTGTCTTCATCTGTTAGCTCCCAGATCTTACTGTGTCTTTCAGCTGTTCTCAGTGTTTTCACTGATGTTTCTCAAGCCTGTTTTTCCTCCTGTATATCTTTACAGGATGAATTGATGAGAATTAAATTTCAGTTTTTCAGATGAGATGATGCCATTATGTGCATTGGGGGATTGTAGTGCTTTCAAGACTATTCTTAGGGTTTGCTAGGCTACACAGACAACCTGATGTGTACTTCTAGAACGTTTTGGATTTGTTAAGAGCTCTGTGAAAACCTTAGCACTGCTGGCTTTCACATTCTTTTTCCAAATATATTGTCCACATCTCTTTCTGCTAGGGTATTAAGTAGACATCAGTCTTAAATTACCGTACTCGCTCTGAATTTTAACTGTCCCTTTCAGTTAACTTCCTCAAATAATGAACCGTTAACCCACGTAACTTCTGATACCCAGTAATTCAAATTAGGCCTGGATAACAGGATGGTAGTGGTTGTCCTGGTCAAAGATGTATACCCTAATTAGCCCCTAACAGTAAGAGGATGTACTATAGAGAATGTTCTAACCACGTGACTAAGTAAGAACGTAAGTACAAAAACATGTGACTTCATTCATATGTAAAACCAACTGTAGCTGAAGCTTTAGTGATACAGTTTCAATGAATTAGTAGGCTATTAGAATTTGAATAGTTCTTACAAGTATTGACTCTTCTTATCTAACCGCAAGCACCTTCCCTCCATTGCCAGTCCTGCTATTATTGAAGACAAGTGCCTTGCCTGAAATGTTGTTCCGGAAGCAATCCTGCCAGAGAAAGAAAGAACATAGTAGGTGTGGGCTTTTTGGCTTTTTCTTCCGTTCACAGCTGTGTTGGTTTAGGTTACTTAAAAATTAACTGGGTGAGAGGATAAGGAAAAAAAGATTTGAGTGTTTGTAGGTTGCAGCAGAGAGAGAAAGCCTAGCAAGATCCGTAGAGCCTGCAGTGAGCGGCCAGTAGCATGCAGTGAAGCCTCAGGATGACAGAAAAAACTAGGGACCAAAAGGGGCAGGGTAGTGCTTGCTGCATCTTAGATCTTTGACTGTGGCAGCAACAGGTGAAAAGTTGAAGGTGGGCTCCTCTGTCTGCATGAGTGACGTGGGATATACTTGAGGATGTCTGTCAGTCCCACTTGTTCACCAGACTTTCTAGCTGTTCTTTCCAGAGGCGCTTTAAAGATTTTTTGACCTCTATGTCCCCATCTCTGTGTACCTTGTAAAGCTTTCTGCTTTAGGAGTCTGTCTATTCAGTAACTCATTTTTGTGTCAAGTTGAAAGCTTGCTGTTGTCTTTAGCTATTGATTTCTTTTGCCCGAAGTTCATAGATGTTGTAGGAAATGTAGGGCAATGGCATTTAGGCAAATGACTACTGAAGAATGTTTTCTATAATGGTAACAGTTTTTTTAGAAATGCCAAGAGGGAATGAGAAACTAATTGGATGGATTTAATACATTTTTAGTAGGTTGGGGTTTTGTTGTTGCTGTTTTGGTTGAGTTTTTTGCATAATATACTTCAAAATGTGTGTAAAGCAACAGTTGTGGCATATGTGTTGAGCTTTACTGAGGTCTTTTTTTTTTTTTCCTCTCCGCTCAGCGTATAAACTTAATCCATATATGTGTTCATCTTACCAAATATTCAAAGACTGTAATTGTGGTATAGTTAGACTGCAATTGTTCTAGTTCCATTGCAGTTGTATTTTATCTCTGTGAAGTTTGCTACATGAATGAATAGTCCATAAGGACCTTTCTATTTTATATCCAGTACACTATAAATTGGACTAAAGATTTCCTTGGATATGAAATCCAATAAACAGAAGGTTAATTACATAAGCTTCATTTTTATATCATCATTTCAGTATGCAACTAACTTAATTGATAATTATGGGTGTTGTATTCAGACACGGGTTTTTAATGCTGAATGCCTTTCAAGATCAAGTCCTGAGACTATAAACTCCTGTGAAGAGTTGAGTTTATGCCTGCATACCCCGGAAAGCTTTGCCACAGCTACAGGAGTATAACTGGTGCTGTTGACAGTATGGCTTACCCCAGTTTGATCAGCAAACTCGGCTATCACCAGTGCTGATAATTTTTATACCAGTATAGTTAGTATACTGTGATAGAGCATTTACACAGCCTAAGAAAACACAAAAAATCTTACATCTCTAAAAAGCATTGCTATATCAAGAGGCTTTGTTCTCAATTTAATATGTTTATACTGAACTGCAGATAGTGGAGCTCCAGTTCTGGATGAAGCACTGTTGAAGATTTTTTTTGAGTGTAAAACAACAAATGAAACATTATAAACAGAATGCTGTTTTGAATATTTTTTATTTCCTCTTTCATATACCAGTAAGTCTTGTGGATTATTTTAGCCTTCCATTTCAAGAATTTGCTTTTCCTGAAATTAAAATTTCCATTTGAAAATGCATTGCTTAAGGCTTCATAAGATTTTGTCAAGTATTTGGTGCTTTCTGAGCAGGCTCTAGTTGTCCTCTACATACACAAACCGTGGACACAAGAAAGTAATTGTATTTAGAAAATTGAAACTATAGCTAAAATGGTTTAAAGTAATTGACCAATGTTCTGATTTGCTTGATCCTGAGTTAGATACTGGATACTGGGTGTATATGTAACACAAAAAATACTTTTTGAGGAACAGTGTTTTTTGGTTGAGTGGAAAAATGCACTTTTGATTCTTGAAATAAACGAGGGGATTTGTGCGATCCACCCCTCATACCTTTGAATATCGTATCCAAAACATTCTCTGGGTTATTTACAGACACTGTATTCAATAAGGCAGAAACAGACGTGTTTATTCTGGTTACTTCAGTTTCAGTATCACAAGATAGAGAAAGTGAAAGTACATAACAACTGAAATTACTAATTTCATGCAAATCAGGCACCTGCAATCTGACCTGCAAAAAAAAAAAAAACCCAATGTATTTTGTGATCTGCTGTCTGCTTCACTTGTCAATTCAAGTGAATTAGTTCTAGAAGGGAGGTGCTGTCACATGGATTTAAAAATCAGTCTTTAAGTGTTCAGTCTATTTTGTCCTCTGTCTCCAAAAAACAAAGAAACTGTCCACCCAAGTGTGAATACTAAATACTTTACTGCATTTTCAGTTCTTTTGCACTTCTGTAACGTTTTAAACTAAAATAATGGGAATGTCTCTTTGTTAAGCTTTATTTTTATTTTCTTGTCTCAGAATATTTTATTAGGATCCCTGCTCAAGCATTAAAGATAACTTTGTTTGCCTTTCCTGTAGAAGGTTTCCAAATGCATTCAGAAAGGTGCATGTAGTCCCTATATAAAACCAATACGTAGTTGTGTAGGGGGGTAGGAAGGAGCTTTAGAGGACTGTGTTTGGTGTGTGTGTTTTTTGTTTGGTAGGGTTTTTTTTTTTGTTTAGTTGGGTTTTTTTGTTTGTGTTTGGTTTTGGTTTTGTTTTCTTCCTCAAAGAGTGCACCATGCCTCTGAGCAGTGCTAGGCTATGTTGGGAGGTATGCTTTTGACTGAAGTTACACAAATTGTTTTAATAAAGTACAAAAACTTTATCCCAATGTAATAAAAACATATTTCTGTGTATCACTGGCAACCACTGCCCAGACATCAGGAGATAAAGCTGTGCAGGATTGTATTTAATTTCTAGCCTAGAGTATCAGATCAATAATGTTCGTAGTATTGTTGGCTTACCCCCTACCCCACAATTCTGTTTGTTCTTGAGGGGTTGCTTTACCTATGTGCTCATAAATTATTTGCAAGATTCTTGGCCAGTAGCTTGTAGTAACAATGTAGAAATTAAATCTGCCCTTAATGGTTGGTGTCACGAAGGCCTTTGCTAGAGTTGATCAGTGGGTTAGTATGTACCGGCTTCATTCAGTGACCTTTTCTCAAAGCTTAAAGTTACCTAATAATCTCAGAATAAGTAAATCCGTATTTAACTTCTAAAACTTATTACCAAACATAGTCAACTATGTAACTATCAATCCAAGAGCCTCCAGTGCAATCCCTTCTTCCTGCTTTGAATGATTGGAAAGAAGGAAGAAACGGAATCATACAGAATGTTATTTAAATGCTAGTTCTGCCAAAATAGAGAGATTGCAAATAGGACTTTGAAATTTTATGTTTGATCATAATTTGTCCTAAGTATTTTAACCATTGCATTTAGTATTTTAGGGATTGCTATGTTCTTATTATTGCATCATTATTTCTTGCTGGAATTTTTGAGTCCCTGACTGAAGCAATAGGTGTCTCAATCTTTTCTGAATATAATGTAAAAACGTGTTTATCCCGTCATACCACGTGTACACCTAACTCCTCATAATTATCAGTACTTGATAATGCTACTGAGATAGAAGTTTTTCGGCATGTTGTGAGAGAGAGCAGTGTCCCGGGGATGGAACTTTTCCTGTTTCCAGAAGAGGGGAGAAGTTTCTTGTGGAAGAACAATCTTGCTTTGTCACTGATTTGTCACTTTTGATATAATGATTAAATGATCTTTCCTAACTTTGCATCTCCTTTTAGCTGTTTTCAGTGGGCATGTATTTCACCTTTTAAATTCACTGAATAATTCAAGTTGATTTTATTAATAAATATAGCAAGTAATTTATTTACTGTTGGAATGCACTTTTACCTTGGGTAGAATTGTCTAGAGCTGCGTTATCACTTGATCTCGATTTTATTTAATTATATTGACTGAAATACATTTTATGATTAAATATTTTGTATACAAGATACTCAGCTTTAAAAGCTTTTAAATGGTTAGTGGTTTTTCATATCTTTGTTATTTTAATGGCTTTTCATGGCAGATGCCAAAGCAACAGTGTTATATATCCTTGAGCCTTTTTATCATTATAGTGGGGTTTTTGGGTTAGTAGTAAATACGGATGCCTTCTTACAGAGCTTGGAGATGTCTGGATATTAAGCTCCCCCACTGCATTGTTTAAGAGAAATACAGAAATAAAGTTCTGCACAATTTTCTGTTAAAAACAAAAATAGCAGACTGCGGACATGTTTCTGTGGTTTCTTCAGTGGTAATCTTTGTGTCAGGAAATACTATTTCATGATGTTGCTGCATTATCTATTGTTATCATTTTCTATTATCTGTTTAAATTTCTATTACCTGTCTTAGAGATTCCCTGAGAAGTGAGCTGCTCTTGCCCCAGAAGGAGTCAATGTTAGTAACTAAGTATGTATAGTATAATTATTCTGTAACTGTGCATTACAGAACAGAATTACAGAAAAATTCAGGTTGGAAGGTACTTTAGGATATCTTAGGGCCAACCTTCTGCTCAAAGCAAGTTCAACGCTGAATTTCAAAATGGCTTTCTCTAAACTTCGACTGGTCAGGTGTTGAAAATTTCCAAGGACAGAGACTGCACAAACTCTCTGGGCAGCCTGTTCCACTGCTTGACTGACCTTGGTGTGAAAAGCGCTCTTGTGCGCATCCGTGGTCTCTCTGGTCAGAACCTCCCTCAATTTCTGATCACTGTCAGAATGTCCTCCCACCATGCATGACTGTGAAGAGCCTGTCTCTGTCATCTTTGTAATCTCCTCATATCTGTTGAGGGGCTGCTGTTAGGTCCTTCTGAAGCCACCTTTTTCCCAGGCTGAACAAGCTCAGTTCTCTCTCCCTCCTTGCAGTGTAAGAGCTCCAGCCCCTAACCATCTTGGTGGCCTCCTGCTGAATTTGTTCTCTCTGACTGATGTCTGTCCTGTATCAGAGGGCCCAAAACTGGACACTTGGACACAGTTTTCTAGATGTGATCTAGTAAGTGTAACCTTTCTCATTCTACTAGCTATGCTCCTGCCCTTTCAGCCCACTATGCCTTTAGCTTTCATTGTTACTGGGGCATGCTGCTGACATGCATTCTAAAGTGTTGTCCAGCAGGATGTCAGGTCTGTTTCCAGCAGAGCTGCTCCCCAGCCAGTCGGTGCCCAGACTGTATCAAGACAAGTAGTTACTCCATCCCATTTGCAAGACTTTTTTTTAGACATTCAGTTGATCATTTTTGAGAGGAGGAAGAAAAACCTTAGGTTCTCTTAGTCAAAAATAGTTGGACATGAGTTTTATGCCTTACTGATACTGTCCCAAGCAGTGCAATTCTTTTTGTGAAGTAGAATGAAGTAATTAGTTCAGTAATAGCTTGGAAAAAATCCACCTTCTAAAAGCTCAAAAATAGTTTTCTGTGTTATTTTTGGTGTGTTATTCATGTATATACCTCGATGAATCTTGTGAGGTATGCTTAGAGACTGTTCACATTATGTAAATGAATTGGGATTAATATAAGATGCACAAAATAGTTTTGATTTTAAACAAAGACATGAATCTTGATCTCTAGAAGTGACAGAATCAAAGTTGATGTACTGTTCACCTTGAATATGACCATCCCATTATACATTCTTTACATAAAATTGCAGAACTACGAAGTTCCATCTTTCAGTAACAAAACCCTTATGGTTAAATCAGATGCTTTGAATTCAGTTTCTGTTTATTTACATGAATGTAGGGTGTGCTATCCTATACACAGGAAGAACTGATTGGAGACCATTCCTTTACTTTTGGCTCCAAAGGAATTCCAGCCTACATTCAGCTCAAAACTTTTTACCCCAGCCAGAATATGAAATTTCTGGGAGCTTTTGCTCTGGAGCAAGTATGGACCTATTACTGTATTTCAGGGAGCAGGATGGCAGTTAAACCTACCAGTTTTCAACTACATTGAATTATCCTGTAATATTAAGGCACAAAATAATTCTTTCTAATAAGAGATTTTATTAATGTATATATGATAGATCCACAGTTTTAATACTAAGAAACATGAGTGAGTTTAATGTTTGGGGCCAGAGTTCTCAATCATGTGTCAGATTTTGGAGACATTAGCTCTGCATGCAAATTAGGAGAACCTTGTGGCCTTTTACATCTTCCATGAACATGAGCAGTTCTTTAGAAACGCCAACTTTACAGGCTGTTGTGCTTGCCAATTTGGTGAGACTAGAGAAGGCAACAAGCAGAGTCCCCATCTGGACTTCACCTTGTGAGCGTGTTTTTTACATTTTTGCAATAGAGGTTGGTATTACATCTTTGCAATCTATGCACAAGCGCTACACTTTTGGTATGTGTGTCTAGAAGTCCCTTTTGGCTGAGTCCATGAGAGCTGTGCTTAACTAGGTTTGAGCACGATCTATTTTCCATATACACACTCTTGTGTAGATCAATCTTATTTTTCTGTGTAGTTGCTTTTCCCTTATAGATGAACACCCCAGCCATGCACAGCAAATGAAGCATGTAGTTATTCAGAAGGCTAGGATGAAGTAGTCAATCACTCAACAGTAAAGTCTGAAGATAAGAGTTGCTCATGCTTTGGTTAGTGTTTGTGCTTTTCATGCTAATCTGTTTTAAATATTAGTCACTGTGAACGCTGTAGCTTTGTTTACTGCTCAGTGTGGGTAAAGGTGGCATAGCATGGCCAGTGGAGAAAAGAAAATGAGGGACAGAATGTGAAACAACCAGAAATGTAAATTCAGTGTCAAAAGTCTCTTTTTATGGGGATTCCAGTCTTTAGATCTTGTTCTGAATAGTGTGAATTGAGTTCTAAATAGAAAAGACTGTCATTTCAGAAACACAGTTCTGAAATTCTTGTTTTTGATGTGGTAGCTGCTTTTGAGATGTCGTTGCATGTAATTGGAAAAGATACTGCCTACAGAAAACACAGTGAATTAATTCTGGTAGGATAATTCTTAAGGACCTACGCTAATGACTATCAACTTTTGTTTGTTAATACATCAGATGAGCTGTGACACATTCACCTTTGTAGCAACCTCCTATAGAGGCAGGATTATAAGAATATCAGTGGCACAGAAATGTGTAGGTGATCAAAAGGCTGGTTACAGATGTTGACAAAAGTGAGATAAATGAAATGGATGCCAGAGAATTCAGTTATAAATGAGAGAGGGCTTAAATACGCTCTCTCCCTCATCACCTGAAATCATACAGTTACTCTTAGACTGTAATTACATGTAGACTTCTAAGGTATTACTAACGTCCTAGATGAATAAAATGGTTTGAGAATATTTATTCCCAAACAAAGCTATACGTGTTCCTGTTTTGATTAGATTGCTAAACCATGTTATCCTGGGGTGAGCTCTTTCAACTTCAGCCCCTTCAACTTCACTATATTAGCTTACACTAGGGCAGAATTGACCGTTGTTTTCTTGAAGGTAAATTTCTCTTGCATGTTTGAGAAATATTTGACTGAATTTGGCTCTGCTGTTTCTGTGTCAAGTTGATGAATCTGCCCACTTAATTTTGTGGGAAATTTGTCTGCTGGAGGTGCAGATGGGCAGCCAGCTGCTATTCAACTGCAAAAAAAGATAATCACCAAAAATGCCTGTGGCGTTTGCCCTGCTGCCACTGTTTGCCCAGCCGACATTTCTCCTGCCGGCGCCTGCCTGCCAGTGGCGTTGTCTCTCGACCAAAGATGTTTGGACACTGAGCTGAAGCTTGGTAGAGTTGCTTTTTTCCACAGAAGTTTCTATGAGGAGCTGAAGGGTGTGATATCTACTGTCACTAGAAGTGGTACTCCTGAAGTACCAAATGCAGAATTGTTTTGAAAACATGGTCTGTGTGCAAGTCTTGGGTCACATGTTTTCTTCCTCATTTTGTATGTCTGAGAGTTAAAATTAGGCATTGATGAAAAGGCCTTGGGCCTCTAGTCTACACCTGAGAGAATAGTGTTCTGGAACAGAAAGCTCTGTTTTAAAGTGGATAAAGGAAGGGGAAAGGGTATTAGTGCAGGCCCTTTCCTATTTTAGTTTGTCTGTTCATTTGTGCATCTGTGGGATTTTTTATTAGATTTACCAAGTTACTTGGAATAGCCACAGTCTGCAGTTCTTTACAGATTAGAAGTAAAGTTGGCTTAGCAAATAAAAACTTCCGCTTTATCTTACTGCTGAAGCACCTTCAATCCAAGAGAAACCTTAAGCAATGGGCTCCATCACCACAGATCCTGAGAATCGTGGTGACAAAATTGAAAAGATGATCTGAAGCCTAGTTCATAAACTGCTTACAGTTGCATCTTTTTAATTTTAAGCATTTGTTTTAATAAACAAAGGAAGTAGTTTGTATTACTGATGAAATTGGAAGTCAGTTGAGACTGGCTTTAGCATAGTGTGTTATTGCCTACTTTGAAGTATTTATTCAAAGTGTGTGTTTAGTGCTAAAGGTAGTACTGTGACAGGAAAATGCTGAACACTTACCTTTATAAAAAGGAACCCTAATAAGCTCTTAAATTCCCTGCTTTAACTCTGCAAAAAGAAAAAAAAAAATCTGTAGTTGCAGAACCTTCAGTAGAAGCAATGTATGTAAATGGAAATTTAAACCTTCAGCAGCTTGAGTGGTCTGTTGACTTACTTGAGAAGCAGAAGCAATTGGCTATGCAAGCATAAATGTCTGGAGGAAGAGACCCTATGTTTCCAAAGTGATGCTGCAAATGAATAGTGCATGTGGGAATGTAGGCAGAGAGTTTATTACTATGGCTTGCTTTTGCCTAGGAGATGGGTACCTTTGTTGGTGTCTTTGAATAGGGCTGCAAAGTCCCTGGTGACTCATTTTTAATGTCTACATTCTTATGAGGTATAAATGATCAACCTTTTCATTTATGTCAGCATTGCTCTGCTGTTACTTTTTTTTCAGATGTTAGAAACGATGTGTGATTTTAGAAGTGCTCCAAGCTGCACTCAGCATTCATTTGGGAGAGCTTCTGTTGTAATCTCCCTGGAAGTTACTATGATTCTCTCCTATATTTTATTAGAGGAGAGAATATTATTTATGAACTAAAATAGAAGGCACCTTCTGCACATTCAATATTTTAACCGTATATGTTTCCTGGCAATTGCATTTAAAAAAAAAAAAGAGAGAGGGGGAATTGGGATCATGTTTTTCACGAGAGACATAAATGGTGTGCCTGCTTTTAGGGGTAGGATCGTACACCATCAAGACAGATCTGCTGCCAGATGATATAGCTGATGAATGCTTTTGCTGAAAGTTTTGTGGATCTGGAGTATGGATAAAATAAAATTGTGTAACACATAATGAAGAGGCTATATTGAAAGGATGTCTGAAAACTATGGGGAAAACTCTGTGTTTAGCACAAACGAAATCCTTACTGGGCCTAGCTAGGGCAGTGTTCTGACACCCACTTATAACATCTGCTATTTTAAAAGTCAGTGGCTTTGTTTTAAGGATGCTGCATGAAATCAGACTTCTTTTAAGTGAGCCTTTAGACTTCATTCTGTGTGTGCTGTATGACTTGTGAGCTGGACTTTTTAAAAAAATTGTTTCATAGGCAAACTGCTGAAACCACGGCTGGCAGTGGTGGATTTTGAGTTGCTTTTGATTTTTATTTTATATTTTATTCTAAAGTGTATTCCATATTATCTGAGGTGCAGATCAAGTGATTTTATTATTGATGTTGTTGCTATTAGTATTATCATCAGATATTTTTAAAACAATAAGCTGTGCAGCTTTAAAAAGAAGACTGATCAGACCCGGGACTTTCAAACTGTAATTGCTCAACTGTTCAGCACTTTTTTCCCTGTAGCATGCACTTTTTGCCTTTAATCAGAATTAACTTGATTCTTTACTTTGGTTCTTTACTAAAATTTTAAATTCTTTTCTAAATATGGGTAGTTTGTTAGATAGTATGTTCTTTAAGGTAGCTGCATGGCACTGCGCTGTATGTATGAAGGCAGTATTCATTGTCAAAAAGCTGAAAGTCTAATGAATTAAATAATTTGGGTATTAGTAATCTGGAAGATGGGGAGAATGACAACTTCAGCTTTATTTAGTGTGTTCTGTGGTTTTCTGCATAACTGTGCAGATGTTTTGTCAAAATAGGAAGGTTCTGCAGTGTAGATCACCACTGGTTCAATAGTAATTCTGAGGCGGTGGGGCTCCTGGTTGGTTACATTTAGACAACAATTAAACAGTGTTTACATATATTTATTCTGTCATTATTTAAAATTAAGTAACATCTTTATGATAATTCCATTTGTGTTTTATGAAAACATGTAGTAAATCACTATGGTATGTTGGTGTAATATTGCATGTTGGTGCTACTTTATGAACAGACAACATGTTAATAATGTAGTCTTCCTCAGTTCAGCAATTAGCGTGCTTGATATTTTAATCTTAAGCAAATTACTGTTTTCATGAGTTAAAGAATATAAGGTAAATGGAGAGCTTTTTGCTTACAAAAAGTGCAGTTANGAGTCCGTTTTCCGCAAGTCAAGTGTTTATTTGGTTGATTTGGGGTTTTTTGTTGTGTTCGTTTTTGAATTTTTCCCTTCCTGCAATTTAAAGATCCTTCTTTTCTTTTCACGATGCACATAGAGTAGTTTATTCATTTCATCTCTGCAGCTACTCTCTGTTTGTCTTGAGGCTCTCTCCTTCTCTAGATGGACTTCATTTTTTTTCAGTCTTTTCTCACAGTTTTATGTTTTTTAGATTTACGGTGATGATATTGATGCTGTTCCGTCTTCAGTGGGAGAGAAACCCTTTGTGTCTTTCTAGAAGTATGGTCCCCAAAATGGATAGGGCATTAAAAAAATGAATAGTGTAAAAGTAGACCAAACACTTGCCATGTGTTTTTTCAGGTATTTCTTCTGTTTTTACTTCTCAGACTGTTGGTTTCTCTGACAGTGCCTTATTTTTTGCAACCACTTGGCATGGTGGACTTCCGATTACTGACTGATGCACTGTAGATGTAGATGCATTTCTGCTGCTACCTGTCCACTTGGTTCCAATTCTAAATTTGCTTTGCCTGTTGGGATCTTTTTTTTTCCTTGCTGGAGAATAGGATGCTTTTATATTTGTACTTATGGGACAGAATTCTATTTTTTTAAATCACTTGTGGAGTTGGTGAAGAAATCTTATCCTTTTCTTCATTGTAGTTGCGTACTCTCCTTCTCCAACTGCCTTGTAAAGTAATAAGCACGTGGTCTATTTTTCCTCATCAAAATCATTAGTAAAAAGACTCAATCCCAAAATATTCTTGTGAAAGCCTAATTGTGTATATTCCTTCATTATGAGAGCACAGATATCACGAAGTTTGTCGTTATTTAGATTTCACCAGCTTTCACACAGCTTTCACCAGTGTAAGTTCATGTGATACGTAAAAATACCAACCAAACAAAACTGATTATGTTTGATCCAGAACACGGTTAAGAGGATCGATATTGTAAAGACACGTCAGATGCGCTTAGGATGAGGAATTTCCTAGTTCTTACTCTTTGGTACAGTGGCATGATATACAAGAATGTTTCATGAATGTATACTGTCAGCACTGGGGATTAGTGTGGTATATTGTTTTTATTCTTTCCATTTTTTGCTTTACACGGTGTTTTGTCTTCTTAAGACCATTCTCCCAATAAGCAATATTGGGACGGGGAAAAAAGGTTAGTGTAAAATTAATGTTCAGCTTCTACCTGGGATATGTATTAGGTTAATTTAAATAATGTTTATAGATGTAACATCAACAAAAAGCCATATTAGGAAAAAAACCCTCTAGCTAATTAACTGAAGAGGTATCTATAGCAGTAATCACTCCAGGATCTTGTATTTCTATCTTCAGTTAGTCTTTCCTGGGAGAGATGGAATCTACCCTCTTCATGTGAACATAGTTACTATTTTTAGGCCTAACTGATTTAGAAATATCACTCTGCTGCTTTTATATAGATGTAGTATGTGTTATGTCCCATGCCACTGATCCTAAAAGAGATATCTGTTGTCCTGGTAAAACCTTCCACTTTTACATGACAGAGGCTGATAATACCTCCTTCAGTGAAGATACTCCATAATAAGTTATGTGATAACAGTTGTTAAAGAGTTTAAACTCAAAACTGAAGTGATGTATGCCGTACCGATACGTGTGTGCCCTAAGTGTGTGTAAGTAAAAATTTCCTTGTATTAATATCTTGCAAACTGGAATAGTATGAATTCTCCAACTAAAAATAAAATGTGGGATTTTTACTATCCTATTCTATTAGCTTCTTAATTCATGAAGCTAAAATGTAAGTTAGCCTAAGCAACCTCTGACTGAAACAAAAGCAGGGCAATGCTTTTGCTTAGAGAATAGAAATGCTACTCTGCAATTTTAAGTAAAACATAAAATTTTATTTCTGAAGACATAATTATTTAGATGTTGGGTTTTATGTTTATTTTTGGTACAGGTTATTAATGCTGCCTTAGCTCTTGCTGCCAGACCAAAAAGTCAAGTTGTGAAAAACAACATGGAGATGTATAGGAGTTCATGGGAGAATCACATCCATGTTCTTACTGAAGCTGTGGATGATATAACGAGTATTGATGATTTTCTTGCTGTATCAGGTATGATAATTTTTGGAATCTGATTATTCTTTTATATGCTTTAAAAACTTTTCATAACAATTCAACAGGAAACCAGTGAAAGATTAGATCATGTAAGGTTTTGTGAAGCTGCTGCTTCTGTTTAAAATGTCCCTGCATAGTAGGTATTTCTACTCTGCACAATGTGGAGCTGGGTAGAAGTTACTTGAGCAAACTAGGTTCATGAAGCAGAATGGGTATGTTACAGTGGGTACACTTATCCATCCTCACAGGTTCATTTAGCTCTAAGTTTCAAAATCCTCTCTGCAGCTGTGAGAAGTCTCCTGCTAGAAAAGGAAGTGTGTGTAAGTGTGGGTATACATAAACCAGGAGATTCTCAAAATATCCTGTGTTCCAATTACTGTGGAATGCACTGTAGCATTTCCAGAATTTTCAGAGTTACAAATAATTGTCAAACAAAGTGTACTTATAAATCTCTTAATTGAAAAGACCTTTGATAGCAGTAAACTTACTGAAGCAGTGAGTGTCTTCAGCATTTAAACAGAAGATGGAAAATGGTTTTACTTGTTGCAGTTTAAAGATCCCAATTCTAAGTTTTTGGCTTCTCTTAAGCTAGTGTAACATGGACAGGAAGGAAAAACTTACCTTCATTAAATGTGGTTTAACTTTTGTGTTTCCTTATGGTCAGTGGGCCCCTATGCTTGCCCATTTTTCTCTGGGCATGTCCACTGGGCTTCATTCCATTTGTTAGGATTATTTGGTTTATGCAGCCATATAGAACATGAGTAGTTCTACAGATGTCAGTACTTTGAAACCATTTTAAGTGAAGTCAGAACTAAGTTAATTTTCCCGAATTGTTCTTTGCTCATTAAACATGAGGGTGGACTCTTGTCTAAAAGGGGACTTAGCTTGGATATTCATCGCTCTAAAGCTTACTTGTGTATCTTCAAAAATACTGCCTTTACTGTGGTAACCAGAAGCTGCTGGACTGGAGTCCCCATAACTCTGTGGTGTTTTTTTCTTGTGATTGGGATGTGGATATTACAGTGCAAAAACTGTGAGCACAGGTGGTGGTTCGGGCCCTTTCTGGGTCTGCTGATGCTGGATACGGACTTCTCCTCAGAGCATGAAAGTTCTCCTTGCTTTACAGTGGTCAGTTGGTATACCTATCAAGTGATTTAGGTCTGAGTGTAGAAGAATTTACTGCAAATAGTGTGCGTTGGTTATTCATTGAGCTACTTTCCTACATGTATCTTAGCAACTTAGTACAGAAAACCATAACCAGAGGATTTTTTTTTTCACCGCTGTGTAAGTTAGCCTTTAATGGAAGCTGATTACGAACCTTCCTATGGTTCACAGAGTTTGGGAGCTTGCAAATCTTTCCTATTGGACTGAAACTGAAATTTCTGCAGGTATTGCTAGAGTTGTTAATAAAGGGGAAGAAACAAGTCAATTGCTAATGAATTAAATACATGAATCTCCTTAACCTACTATGAAACCTCAGGAGTTTTAAAATTATTCTTTCAAATTCATTGAGCTAAATGTTTCTTTTTTACTACACAACTATGATTCATTTAAATGACACATTTCAGATATTTTTTCAAAATTTCCTCATCTTGAAGAATAGAGTTAGAGATTCCAATAATAATTGGGGGAAAAAAATCTGTCATTGGGCAACTACTCTCTTCAGAGTAGACTCCTGGCTTTTGGATGTATTATATGTTCTTTGGTTGAGCACAGCTGAATGATTGACAGTATTTTACAGTAAGTAAAAGCAGAAACTGTAACTTGAGTAGCAGTGATGTGTAGGCCTACATATCATGAGGTCCAAAAAAGTAAACATTCATATACTTGCTCTAAATCATGTGTAGAACATCTTCTGTAAGCTTTGGTAGAACCTTTTGGCACATGTTAATTTAATTTGTTTAACTTCAAGTGTCATGCTTGTTCCTAAGAGATCTGCTGAGTAGATGTTTCCCTATGGCAGTGTCACCCACTTGCTTTGGGAAGATTTTTTTTTTTTTTTTAATTAGCTCATGTATTAAGACTAATTACAGGGAACAGTGTGAGCCACTCTCGGTCTACTCCTCAGTGTATTAGCACCATTACTGTGTTCTGAGGGAGAGATTTTTTTATATATTACTCTGTCTAAATAGAAAAGTTAAATGTTTAATAGAAGATGCTATATTAACTTTTTCGGAAATTACTTACTAATTAGGAAAGAGAATGTACATTGCGTCATGTTTGAGGTGAAAGGAATACGAGAATAGATTTATAATGGATCTGTGTTTTCTGAAGAAAACAATGTTCTGTAGCACATGCCAACATGGACATATTGGGGGAAAAATGTTTTTTAAATAACATACTTCATTCAGAATTGATACTGTGCTGTCTCAGTGTGTCAGATATTCACATTTGAGTTGAACAGCTGAGTTTGCATCCCTGATTGCATCTTCCAGGTTGGCGAGGGAAGTGACTAGTCCTGTAGTGTTAAAATCATATTCAAAAATACAGTACACTTTTTTTGTAAATACAGTAAACACACCTTCCCTAGCAATTCTGGCGATTCAGAATTCTAAATCATACAACAGAATTGCCTACTTAAAAATCTATTTTAAATTGCATCTCTGATTGATAGGTCAGATTTTTCTACCAGGTACAAAATGTACTGCTCAAAACTGTTAAGAGTTGGGAATATCTGTTTTGTGGTTTACATTATGTATCTTCTTTTCACACAGCGTCACCTGAGCCTTGGATGGCAAGTCATTCTGTAAAATGATGTTTTTAATGTGAGTTATTCTGGGTTACTGATGGTTTGGACGGTAAATTCAGTACTTTTAGCTGCGTTTCTGCTATGGACATTTTTAAGGTATAATGTGACTCCCATTAATGTCACCACAAAAATTCTGCGCAGAGCTCGGTAGCAAGTGGCTTAGTCCCTATGTTTCTTGAATCCAGGATGTTATGTCCTTAAAATAAGCTGAATAAGGGAGCTATAGCTGAGAGGATGGGAAGGAGCTGAGCTCCCCATGAAAATATCTCCTTGTGACTTTTTGCAAGCCACTTCTGGAGTTGCTGAAACAAAATATATGTGTACAGGAGAATTGTGTCTCTCCTGTTTTGATACATTCCTTCTCTGGTGTAGCACTGGGGAAAGGAGAGTTCTGTGGCAGATCAAAAAGGGTGAACTGTGAGCATTTGAAAGATAGGGTTTTTTTGTTGTTGTTTGTTGGTTGGCTGGTGGTTGTTTTTTTTTTTAAGTGCTGATATGACATATATTGTATGTGCTAATAATACCGTTATTTTTCAAAGTGTATTGGTCTTTCCTTTTCAGATTCACCTATTCTCATGGAATTGGATTTTTTTTGTTTGTTTCAGTTGTGTTTTATTCTTTCTATTTATATGTATGTGATACTGTGTTCAAAGGAGAACTAGCATTACAGAAGACGAAAAAAGAGATGAAATCAGGTCTTTACAAGTGAAAAAGAGGTCTGATTGCAAATAGCCCGTTTAAACGATGGTCTGTTCCTTGTAAAGGAAACCAAGAGTTAATGAATTGTATAAAAAATGTCATTGCAATTATGAAACATTATAAATGATGATACCATTGTTCATAGATTTATTATACCTCCTAAGAACAGAGAATCAGTTTCAGCCTATCAGTTTCGGATAGTTAATTTATGCAAGGAAGAATGTGGGTATTAATCTTTATAACTCACTGATACTAAGTTTAAAAAATACTGTCATCCATTTACCATGATGATGTGAAGTAAATTGAAATGTGCTATTGCATTTGATGCATGAATTTCCAGGAAACTAGTTTTGATACGCTTGTGATTTTGTTTATGTTGGTAGATCTTAAGTTTTGTTCTCAACTCTGCTCTTGTAAACTGTTCAGGGTCTCTTTCCTGATACAGTTAAGCTGAAAACATAGTTTGTGATGTTCATTTTCTAGTGTTGATTCTTCTGTGTTATTTTAATACCCTTTATTCAAAATTACGTGAATAAAGCTTTTGGATATAGATGGAAAATCTGAAATGTCGCTATTTCCTTCCTTCGTATGTACGTTTTCCTCTCCTGATGATGGTGTGTAGTTGCAATGACATATTAATTGCAATTGTTAAGTATTTTTACTTTATTATGTGTTAGAAAACCAGTAAGAGAAGAGTTAGATCTTTTTACTCCAAGAGTTAGCTCAACTTTTACAAGGACTATATAGGTAAGAAAAGCATCAAAACCAGGACCTGTGATTTTTCCTTTCTGTTGTCTTCTTGAAGAGCTTGAATGGCAGACCTCTGTGCTGCTTTTCTGTCTTCTTTTCAGTGTCCTTGCCCAAATTATGATTATTTCATGTAGTGAACCTTCTCTCCAGCCTTCCATACTATCTGAGTTTTGGTCTCTCATATTTATAATATCAGTGTGGTTAAATTCTTGTCATATTAGCTCTTTTGCCAAAATTGAAGTTTCGTGTTTTCATAAAAACATTTCCTTGTTCATGTCGTTTCTCATCCCTCTTCATGTGTGAATAAATCCTCCTTTTTTTCATGTATTGTATGCAAACAACATAGACCCTTTCCTGTTGTGTTCTCAGTGTAATGATGTCTCCACTCTCTGCCCTTTCAAATACCTTTTTAAAATGAAATTGTCTAAAGTGCATTTTGACTCTTGGATTCTCATCAATACTTTAAATATTTTTTTTTTTTTTAAAGGTAAATGCATTCCAAATAATGGGTAATAACTCATCAGACTTAGAGGTGGTTTTGTCTGATGTCAGTTTGTTGTTTCTCTACCAGAAATTCTATTACTTGCCGTTTAATTAATGGAGTGATAGTGAGTGGAATGACTTAAATGTTTGCCTCAGGTAAGGGTTTGTGTAACTCCCCTGTGCAGTTTCCACTGCTAAATTGGTAGTGGTAAACATGGACATCTGCAGATCAATCTGCAGTAGAACCTGGAGAAGATGCCATTTTTAGTATTGTGAACAGAAAAATAGGCTATAATGTATACAGAGGTGTTCCACAATTCAACTCCTTATAGAAATTGGGCTGAAGTGTCTCGAATAGATAGATAAAGACTTCAGAGAGTGCTCAGGATATTCTGTGATAGGACTAAAGATCATTCAAGCTGACTTGAGTAGGCAAAAGGGAATAATTTTGTAACTGCAGAATTGCCACAAATCAGTTACTGCTGGCAAGAGGGAGAAGAGCCATGGTTCACCTTCCTATTATACTCTTGTTCCAGTGTCATGTGTAGACTTTCAGAGATTCAAGAAAATGTTGCATGACTCTCCCTCTGAGTGGAGTTGAGAAGAGCACACTCCACATTTGGAATTCTCTAAAAATCTGAAATCGTGCAGGCTAGAAATTTGTTTCCAGCCTCTCAAGCCTTCCTTTGGAATCTAAGAATACATTACGTCTTTCCAAGCATAGTGGGAAACAATGAGATACCACAGTGTTAGAACAGAAGTTGCCTTTTGATGTAAACCTGTGCCATCAGAAACTACTTTTAATTCATGGAAAGCAGCAAAAGATAGGATGTTACTGTAAAGCTGTTGGAGAAGGCGGTTTTTATGGGTGCAAATGCTCTTACGGCCCCAACAAGAACAAGAGCTAAGGGATCACATTTTTTTCTGCTTTTGTTTGTAGCTTTTATTTGATTTCAGTGAAGCTTCTTCAGTTTAACACTAGCAAAAATAAACAGGAAAAAAGAAACTTACCTTATGTCTTTTTTCCAAAGGCCCAGTTCTAAGGAAGTAATTTACTGATAACACAGAGGAAGCAAATATGCAGCTTCACTTCTTTCCTAACATAGCTTCAGATCTGAAGCCCCTGCTGCTACTGCAGTTCCTACAGTAGGAAGAGATCTTTAATAGTTGATTAGGAAACAGGGTGTCAGATGAACTTTATTAACATGTAGTGTACATGTACAAAATGGCAAAATAGGAGAATAGAATCAAAGAATAAAAGGCATTAGAAGAGAACTCTGGAGATGATCTACTAAAGTATCTTGCGCAGAACAGGACTAACTTGCAATTTCCTACAGAACTTCTGTGGTTATACCTGATCCAAATCTTGTTTTTTCTTTGATATTAACTATTAATGTACAGCAGAGCTTAAGCAATGCAGCACTTAAGTGGTATTCATCTACTGCAATAATATACAAAAAAAGTCTGCTTGAGGAATCCCTGCTCTCAGTTGCATCACCGAATTAAGAATGCAATTGATCTGAGTCAGAGCAACTAAGAGTAGATTCATGTAAATGTACTTTCATAAGTTTTTAGGGTTATATAAAAGATGACAAAATTCAAAATAATACTAAAGTATGGTGTCTGTACCTTGGAAAGATATTTATTTTATTTACAGATAATTTCATAGCTATGGAAAAATACCAATAATATGCCACTTATAAAAACTGATAGCAATTACTAAATTGCATAGGTCTTCAAAAAAGATTTTTTCATGTTTAATTTTGCAGTTGTATAGAAATTCTTTGAGAAGTAGAAAGGGGAGCTCTGTGCCTTTTAAAATCTAAAATACCACACTACTAAAATGAATCAGAAAAAGTGTATGTATGTGTACATATGTGTACATCCATAGCTGTGTTCCTATGTGTATACATACACACCCCCCTATATATATTTGAGCTCTGTGAATTATTGCATGGCTTTTTAAGCTGATAATACTGACTGGAGTCAGGTCTTCCTGGGTAGATGCCCTGTGGTAATGCAGTAGTTGTGTTGTGGTGGAGACTATAATTTATATAAGTCAGAAAGCATACCTTTTCTTATAATAGAAAAGGCTTTACGTAAACATTTAATTTGTAATTGTTTGCTTAAAATTATTTACTAAACTGAGTAACTGAAAGTTACAGGAGCACACCATTTGATAAAAAAACCCTGAGTTAGCATTACTGTAAAGCTCTTTTTGTTTTCAAGTATTTCAGTACATTAAACAAACATTTAAGTAGGTGGAAAACAAAAACTTTGTAACAACATATTTCAAAATATTTTGACCATATATTGATATTTGAGAATTTGCTTCAGAAGTAGTCTGCCTTCTTACTTAAGAATGTAGTCACCTGTTTTCACTGAAATGCATGTAATTTTGGAAGGTCTGAAATGCCCATTTAATTATCCTTCCCCATCTTGGGTTTCAGACTGGTATTGCTGAAGCACCGCGGGGAAAAAAAATGCAGTGCTTTATTATTTCTGTGTAGTACTGAAAGTTTTCAACAACTCTGTTTTAGAAGAGGTCCCTGGCAGAAACCTCTTGGATTGTTTGACTCGTTGTTGACTGAATTTCACAGCAGCTCAGTTTCTGTTTGGCAATTTTCTTCTCTAATCTGTTTTGGTTTGTAGGTGCTATTTTTGTTTTTTTTACATCCTTTGGAAGAGCTGTGTGAGATGGACTTTTGTGTCTCAACTGTATCTCTGCCTGCATTGTTTGTGTACCTTGTAGGCTTTCTGTTAATCTCTGTTGTATGATTGGTTGCAGAAGTTTGCTGATTTAAGTTTGGTACGGTTCTTTCCTCTGTTATTCCCCTAGACTCATGAGTAAAATTGATTTCACTAAGCAGTTCTGTTAATCTTACCACAGTCTACCCTTAAGAGAACTTAAGTGATGGAGTCATAGTCTTTCCATATAGTTCTTTCTGAATTAAAATCAACCCAGTGTTTGTTATGAATCATAACCTCTGTTCTTAACAGAAGCAATTCTTAAATGGGTGAATTTTTTGACAAAATCTGATGATCTTCAGTCTACAGCTGAATGCATTTCCTAAGCTTAATTTAATGTCCCTTTTTTTCTTCTGTACTCAGTGGACAGATACATGCTTATTTAGAGATATTTGGAAGAGTGTCACTTGTTCTTCTGGATGATTCAGTCTTTCTCTCCCAATATAGAAAAAGGTTGTTGAGATTAGACTAACATAAAATTTTACAAATTCTGCCCTTGATCTTCCAGTCTGATGTATTTCTGGTTGGTAGCTAGGTTTCTAATAACTTCTGAAGTTTGTTTTTTCAAATCTGTAGCACATCCCTAGCATTATCCAGTCTCGTACAATAAAAGCAGATCTTTCCTATACTTGCCCAAAATGACTTTGAATTAGTCACATTTTTTTTAAAAAATCATGCTATCCTTTTAGTTCCTCTGACTTTTCACATCCGTAACATATAATTATATGCAACTACGTTGCCAATTTTTGTAATATTCTCTGAATATCACACATTCTTCATTATCTCTGCCCTGTAGTAGTTACTCTGCTGTTGAACCGTTGTTCTTCATTATCCAGTATCACATTCTGTATAAAGGTATTCTTAAGAAATAACTTACTTTATGCTGCCTGTCCTTTTAATATCATCATATTCATTTATCCAGGATTGTGTCATACTCTACCCAGTGCTGCTTTTTTCTTTTTTTCTGGGACCTCAAATATCTGAAACAACAATTTATACTTGGCATGACAGTCTGGGGATTGAAACAGGCCAAGATGTGAAGGGGTTGTTAATATCTGTCGTGGTTTAGTCCCAGCCAGCAGCTAAATACCACACAGACGCTTGCTCATTCCCCCGCCCCCAGTGGTATGAGGGAGAGAATTGGAAAAAGAAGTAGAA
>VZTQ01000220.1:0-31066 GCA_013400755.1 Pelecanoides urinatrix | reverse complement strand
GTTAAACCACGACAGTCCGTGAATCTGCAGAGAGCAGAAATCATTTCAACTGGAAGGTTGAAAGAAGGTGAACTTCAGGGGAACTTTTTGTCAACATCATACAGTAGACTGTTGAATTCTGAGACACACTGAACATACAAAGCTTACCGGGAACTCATGCGGTTAATAACTGAGGCCCTGTAATCTGATTGCATAGCCAAAATATCTGCAATAATGAAAAAATACTGTTAATGCCAAGATTGGGATTACCAGAGCTACACAATTTATGAAGGAAAGCAAATATTTGATATTAACATAGGAAACTATCCTAATAAAACTCAATGGGAGATCTTATGGAAAGGGGATGGAATATTTACTCACAAATTTTCTAAGCTGCTTTTCTCAATTCCTATTCATTCTATGATAGCTTTCATAAACTTGCACTCTTATACCCACATACACAGAAGCACCAACATATCTGAGACCAAATGATCTGGCCAGGATCACTTGTGTGGGACACAGAGAACAAGGGATAGCAGCTATTGATTTCCTCATCACATCCGCTGGGGTTCTTTTTGATTGGTGACGATGAACTGTTTTCTGAACATATCTGTCATACTCTCAGAGTCAACAGTTGCTATGGAATGTTTTTTTGCTTCAGAATCTTGCTTCTTTGGTTCCCATAAATCCTAGGCAAAGTTGCTCATAGGTTGGTTTTCCTTGTTTGCAATAATGTTTTGAACAAGTGTCTCTTTTCACTTGTTTGCCTAAATGAAAAAGAAATTGTGCCTGTGATATGCTGCAACCTTGCAGCCATTGTCCTGTGGTAAGGATACAGGGCCTTCTGCTAATGAGTCATTTGTGCTGTGGTCTTGTCTTAGAGTGCAGACCTTCTGGTTATGACATTATCAACACACTCCTCCATTGTATTGCTGAGAATGGAATAGCATTTTTTGTTATTAGTGCTGGCTATTATTCTAACTCCTGTTTTGGTGTTTTCACACACACATTTCCATTCATATTTCATTCACAGCAACCAAATCTCTAATAATACCTATAAATAACTTTAAGCTTGACTGGAATTCTCCAAAACTGTGATGTCCTTAAATGGAAGGTAGTTATTTTACTAAAAACTATTTGCTAGCTCAGTTAGAATATATCAACATATTGTAAAAGTTTATAAAGTGTATGGGCTGTTAGACTGGAACTCATAGAAGAAATCATGATAATAATAATCCCTTTTGGATTTAATATATTTACTCCAGCTTTCACTTCTGTGTTTGGATTTCCAGACCGAAAAGTTCAATTTACCTTTACTATGCAAGTCCCACTGAAGTACGATACTCTGTTTTAAACTGTTATCCTCTTATAACTCTCAAAAATATTTTGAAGGCCTGGTTCTTGTTTCTCATCTAATCAAGTATGGGCTTATTTTCCTCTAAGACTAACATTTCACAATTAAGTCTTTAATTTCCTTGGAAAGATGTCAGAACAATTCACAAGAGACACCTTCTTCCCTGATCCAGCTGGGCTACTTTCTTTCTCAAAATACTTTTTCCCATAGAAGAGTCCTACCTTCTGGGGATGGGGCAGGAATGACCCTCAAGATCTGCTCTATTTGATTCACTGTTGATGTTCCAGGAAAAAGAGGTTTCCCAAGTAGCAGCTCTCCCAGAATACAGCCAATGCTCCACATGTCTACACCTTTAGTGTAACTACAAATAAGAATAGAACAGAGTTAGGACTAAATCAAGCAGATATTTTTCTGTACCTGGTATTTACATCATCTACGTTAGCTTATTTTGCTAGAAAAACAAGCCTGATGACTCTTTGAATACGAATGCTCACAGGTTTTAACTATAAAGTGGATGAGATTTGGGAATCATGAAACTGGCAAGCATAAAACAGAAAGGAGATTTATCCTACTAAAAGTCTATTCTAGGAAACCATAAAAGGAAATATATTGAAGGTAAATGCCAGGACAAGGTAATACTTTTCATATGACCAACAGTGAAGATACAAGTTGCTGTTTGGAAACAACTGACTTTTCAGGGCATAATATATCTAGAAAGCAGTTACAATTACTTAAGCAAAGTAAATGCCAAACAATGGGTAAATGACAGTTTGCAAAATGTCCACATTTCAAATTTGGGATACTAACCCAATCTATATTTATTTTCTACTCTAATCAATAAGATTTTGCATATTTAAGTCAAAAAAAGGACTAAGCCTGACTAACAGGCAGGTGATTTAACATGTGATTACAGAATATTTTCTAAAGGTCTATCAAAAAACTCTCCTTAAATTTGGAAAAGAGGACTAAGGTACTCAACCAAATTTTGTAAAGATGCAGATTTAAGGGGAGAAAGAATAAGTCTAGTGGGAGTTTGTTTGACAAACATATGAACATATGATGACAAACATAAGGTCTGTAAATGGACAATCTAAGAAGCCAGGAAGAAAATGTACATATAATGAGAAATTTTTATGGTGCAGAACAGAGGTTTAAATGCATATTGAGAAAATGGACTGCTGACATGACATTGCATCTGGTGACATCTAAAACGAAAAGATTTAAGACTTTTAGACAATAAATTTTCCCAGTGGTGAAGAAATTACAGAATCCCATCCCTTCGCTCATATTAAGCAGTTACCTCTGAGAGGAAAGTAAGATCTCGGGGGCTCGGTACCAGCGTGTTGCCACATACTCCGTTAGAGCAGGGTTGCCTTGGTCCTCATTCATCTGACATAAAGAACGGGCCAGCCCAAAATCACAAAGTTTAACAAAGCAGTCTGCATCCAGCAAGATATTTGAAGGCTGAATTGAACAAGGGAAAATTAATTAGCTTTTTAATCTCTGAATGGCAGAAGATTATTAACAAGGTTCTTTTACTAGTCTCATTCTTTTCATGCTTTTCCATTTAGTGTTTAATAGAAAATTTGAGTGAAGGATAAAGACTATGACTGAAATATACCTTCTGATCTCTGTGAATAACATTTCCTGAGTGGATGAATTTAGTTGCCTTCAGGAGTTGGTAGAGAATGTAACACTTGTGGATATCTTTCAGCAAATTCCCCTTCTTAATCACAGCATGTAAATCTGTCTCTGTAATATATTACATCAATAATATATTTACATCAGTAAAGGATTACCAAGTTGTCAGTGTAAGTTCCTCAAAGCAAGGCCAGAATAGACCATTGTCCAAACTGTAATCTTTCAAGCGCATCCTCAACAGAAGTTAACACTGTAATTACTAATAGTCCTGCAATCTCTCTGTATTATCAGTTTGACTTGTAGCTCATGCTACAGTAACTGTTCTATTATTGCATACTTTTTGTTATAATAAAATTGCAGTCTCTTCCATATGCAACTCTTCAGTCTCTACAAGGCTTCTAATAGGTTGCTCACTGACGTCTTTTCTTCATCTCAACCAGCCAGTTCTCATATAATTATTACTCCTTTTAAAGTTTCACTGTTATTCCCATCTAATCACAACTGATATATATAAAAAAAACCTGTACTGCTCCCAGTTATATGTCTACTTATATGAATATTCATGTAAATCATCAACACACTACTATCAAAGTAGGGAACAAAGATAACTTGTAAGAGAGGCTGTATTTAAATGACTGATGCGATGCTAAGTCTCACCCATGGACTCAAAGATGAGGTAGATGTCCTTGTCGTTCTGAGCTCGGATAACATCGAGCAGCTTGATGATATTTGGATGTTCTCCAAATTCCTGCAAAGGGAAGAGACCCAACTGTCAAAATCAAGTGTCTTACTTGTGAATCATCAAAAAGGACAATAACTTATTTCATTTTGTCTAGAAAAAACATTAACGTGCTATTTCCTTCATTATGTTTCTACTGAAATTAATAAAAAAAAAAAAGGATTTAAGCTTGCTCCACAGTATGAAACCAGCCAGTTAATCTAAAAAATAAAAAAATTTCTGTTGTCTGAGACATTACTTCTAAAAATCCCTCTATACCATTTGTGAATAAAATCCAGTCAACTTTATGCACCTCATATTGCCTACTGAAGGCAAAGGATTATTGTGGCAGTGAAAATAGAATAAAGTTGCCATCAACATTCATAATTAAAAAACCCCACCAACCAGTAAGTGTCTATTTGAGGAGGGTAGGCTGAAACTCTACAGGCTGCATTGATTGAACTGACTGTAATGGGAGATCAGACAGTCAGCATACAAAGAGATACCTAAATACAGATATCTTAAATGGAGGTGAATTCTATCCTCACCTCTGCAGACTGACAATACTGTCAAGATCATTTACTTTATCTTCAGTCTTAACAACTTTTATTTCCTATAGCTAACACTTCTGCGCAGCTAGAGACACTGAACACTTCACAATATGCCAACATTTTCATGAACTACCCTGAGTATAAAATTACAAATAGCTGCACCATAAAACCTATGCTTGTATCTAAAATACATAAATTATTTTTTTGTTATTTGATCCAGTAATATAAGACTCTTTATCTATTTCCATCACAAATTAAGTTATAAATAGTATCAAAAATCATAATAATAAGCTATCTCCAGCGCAGTCTTACAACAGCATCATCTTCCTAGACTCTGAGGCCAAGACAAAAATTGGTTATAATGTACATCTAGAAAAATCCACAAACCAACACACTAACCTGCAGCAACCCATGAAAATACACTTACAAAGCAGTAATATACAGCCAGGCCATCAAATACCCTTGCATCTATTCTGAGGACAATCTTCAGAATACCCATCCAAATAATCTAAAAAAAGTTTTTACCCAAAAGGGGCATTTTTCTAGAGATGCAGATCAGTCTTGACAGTGTTACTTGAGTACTATTTAAGAACTTACTTTACACTGAAGGAAAACCCCATTGTCTCACACTGTCTTGCCCTGGAACTGATAACAGAAAGTTATGAAAAGTTTCAATCTATACTAAAAAAAAATCCTACCTTGAAAAAAATCTTGTCAGAGCCAGTCCTACTTATCTTTGCTTAAAGAACAATGCTCTCACTAAAGTAATTACCAAAAATGACATTCTAAAATATGGCCCAAAATGCACCAAATAGATCTACAACTATACTGAACAATAAACATAAAACCTGCAAGCAGCATAATGACTAGTACACTACATATCACCCAGAAAAGAATCATCAAAATGCCCAGATTTTACATCAACACTTCTCAATTACAATAAACTTCACCCAGTCCATCAAATGCCCTTATGNCCCAGCCGAAACCAGGACAGATAAACACACAGATTAAACTAAGCAATCATTATGCACAGGAAGAAATTTGCACAGACAAGCAAATTAAGACAAACATCCAGTTACCAATGAAAGAATATTTCTTTTATCTTTCCCTTTCTGATCTCTCAGTCCTGAACCTCAAGAAACAGCTATAAAATACCTTCAACAATAGGAGGGGGAAATGAAAATTCTTAAGTCTATTGAGCACCAAAAGTCATGAAAGTAAGGGCTTAATGGCACATTAACCTCCCTCCCCCAAAATGACTCGTTCTTTCCTTCAGGAAAAATATCCTTCTTTTTCTTCTCCCAACTCCTCCCCCACCCACCTAGAAGTGCTATACTTTCAAGAGATGATCTATCTTACAGGTAATTAACTTCTAAGGAATTGTTCTCATATGTTTTAGCACTTAAGTGTGTGGCTTCTATTTCAGGCTTAAAGAAGGATTAAAAAGTAAAAAAACTCATCTCTTTCCTACTTAAACTTGACAGTCTTAGGAAATACCTCTTCCTATGAGCCCTGCCTTGCCTGTGTCCTTAGAAAATCATAGTTATAACACCATTATCAGTATTCAAAAACATTGATGTTTCTACATGGTAAGTCTGTGGAGGAATGGACAGATAATTTTAATAACATTGCCACTGATAAGGTAATTAGGCATAGTGTGTGGTCAATTATATCAAAACAAGAGCAGCTTTAAGTAATTCCATACAGAACTTCCCTTTTAGTTTTGCTTTGATTATTTCAAGTGGTCAAGTTGCTTCCCACATGATGGAGGGAAAAAATTTTGGCATGTCAATCTCTTCCACACCCCAGCCTCACCTCTGAATCATGGCATTTAAAATTTAAGAAAAACACTTTCTGTCCAAAAAGAAGTAAGAAGTGACAGAAATTGCAACTCAATATGGTGACCCTAGAGTAGACATACTGCTAAGAATGATGAAAGAACAGGGCATGTCTCAAAGAAAAAATAGGACCAACTCTCTGTTTCATTCAGGTGGTTTTGCCCAGTCATGGAAAAACTGCCAAGATGGTGCAGAAAAGAAACGAATAGAGTTGTCAACACTGATCATTGCATTTTGAAAAAGAATGGGAAGAAAATATGTGAACAACATCAGAGATAATTAAAAATCAAAGAGGAGGGGGAAAATGGATGTTACCTGCAGGAACATAATCTCTCGAAATGTTCTCTAGAAAGAAACAAAAAGAAGTTTATTATCACCTCAACAGAATGACAGAACAGAGTATGGACTTCCAATGAGAGGGTTAAGTCCGTTCTAATCTCTAAAGCAGAGGAAAACCTTATATGGTAGACAGGTTAGGAAAAACCCAGTTGCTCACTAGAGAGTCACAAGTGTGCTCTTGTGAAGACACTTTTTCCTCAGGGACATCAAACAGTATTTTGTGGATGCCATGATATACAAAGCTTGACATTTATTGCTCCTTTTTATCCTAATATAGCTGTAGACTGTATTATTACACGCATAATTGTTAAATAATGAACATCTTTCAGAGACATAAATCCTGAAAACATCTATGAACTCCCACAACCTCTTTCAGGACATGTTAGAACAATGATTTCTCACCTGAGCATCTGTTCTGTTCCTGAAAGCATCAAAAATCTTTTTAACAGCAACTATTTCTCCTGTCCTGCGATCAATTGCTTTCCATACAATGCCATAAGCCTAGGAAGAAAAAAGGACAAATGAACAGTTTACTATGATATCTTAAGCACGGTTCAGACCTTCAGTGTGGAAGTAGAACGTACTCAACAGAAGGACTGAAAGAAGAGGTAATCACCAGCTACCTAGGAGAAAGAGATATTAGGCCAACAAGCAATACTTGCTTGAATCAAGCAAGGACTAAGAATATCTATGTTGAGTCTGACCAAAGGTCCACAAGCTCAAGCATCCTGGCCCCCAAAGCAGCCAATAGCAAATGTACATGCTCATGAAGTTCAGCGAGGTCAAGTGCAAGGTCCTGCACCTGGGTTGGGGCCACCTCCAGTATCAATACAGGCTGGGGGATGAAGGGATTGAGAGCAGCCCTGCAGAAAAGGAGTTGGGGGTACTGGTGGATGAAAAATTGGACATGAGCCAACAATGTGCATCTGTAGCCCAGAAAGCCAACCGTATCCTGGGCTGCATCGAAAGAAGCACGGCCAGCATTTCGAGGGAGGTGATTCTCCCCCTCTACTCTGCTCTCATGAGACCTCACCTAGAGTACTGCATCCAGCTGTGGGGTCGCCAGTGCAAGAAAGCCATGGACCAGTTAGAGCAGGTCCAGAGAAGGGGCATGAAAACGGTCCAAGGGCTGGAACACTCACCCTACAAAGAAAGGCTGAGAGAGTTGGGGTTGCTCAGCCTGGAGAAGAGAAGGCTCCAGGTAGATCTTATTGTGGCCTTTCAATACTTAAAGGGGGCTTACAAGAAAGCTGGAGAGAGACTTTTTACCAAGGCCCGTAGTGACAGTATCATAGGATCATAGAATCATTTAGGTTGGAAAAGACCTTTAAGATCATCGAGTCCAACTGTTAACCTAGCACTGCCAAGTCCACCACTAAACCATGTCCCCAGGCACCACATCTACACATCTTTTTAGTACCTCCACGGATGGTGACTCAACCACTTCCCTGTGCAGCCTGTTCCAATGCTTGATAACCCTTCCAGTGAAGAAATTTTTCCTAATATCCAATCTAAACCTCCCTTGGTGCAACTTAGGCTGTTTCCTCTCATCCTATCACTTGCTACTTGGGAAAAAAGAAAAGAGACATCCCAATTGCCAACAGTGTAGTATTATAGCACTTATCTGAGATACTTATTCTCCAACTGTTTTTTCTCCCTGATGCACGGCAAAGGACCTGAACCCATACTCCAGGACCACACATATTCTTGGGAAGTCTGCCTCAATGTTGCTATCAGAGTATTTAAGCATGAAAATCACTCAATATCACATATTGCAGCTATTTTACTTTGTATGAGTATTTAAACATTAACTGGGCATTTCTGAGTGAGAAATGACCCCATTGTGCAGATGTAAGGCATCTGCTAGAATGTGGAAAGTTAAGATTCAAATCTATGACCTAAAAATAAGAAAACTGGATCTGTACCACAAGGGATACTGATAATCACCATTTACAAGTATCACACAGTCATCCAAAATAGGGAAAACTCATGTAGAAGTTCCCGTTCCCTTAGTAGACAACACAGCTTTTAATTAAAAGAAATAATAAAAACAAACTGTTTGAATTCCCTCACTGTACAGGAAGAGCTTATCTCCCTCACTGCTGCAGTTTTCTGCTGTACTTTTTGGGCAGTCGTCACATGTTTCAGGGACTCCAACAGTCGTTTAAGTGCTCAGGTAAGTACATCAGCTGTGTACACATATAACGCATACAGAACTTTCTGCATATAAGAGGCAGAAAACACAGGTATTTAGGAGACTGGAACCACTTGAGTTAAGAGCTTGACTAGTAGTTTTGATAAGGTCAGTGATGCCTAGATAACAGATCTGAAGCCACTGAAGTCCTTTAAAGACCTGAATGTATGCAGTTATGTTTGTGAAACAGTCTCCACACAGAACTCTTAAACAATTTGATATTTCAGATGAAAGAATAATGCCATTCTGTTCAAAGAACCTAGCATGTTAAAAGACGTAATATATTACATTCAGTCAAAGGGAGAAAGCTGATAACTAGTAACAAGATGGCAGCAAAACTCAAGTCAGAGACAAACTTAGAGTGAAATATAGCAATAAGAAAGATCAGTGTGAATTCAAAAGGAGAAAACCAAAACTTTGTCTTAGAGGATAATGAAGAAAATGAGCCTCTCTCAAGCGCCCCCTTGTAATTGCACATGAAATACTTTACTAGTATCAACACAACTAAACAATGGCAAAGAGCTGCCGGAATAGAAAAGCAGATAATCAGGAAGGGTTTAGAGACTGCCTGAGGAGAAAGATGTTAGAAATTAATGTTGGCTCACATATAGAAATACATAATTTTATGGGGAAAAAATTACTTGATGTGGCATAATACTCGAAGTAATGGGGTTACTATAAATGTGAAAGAATTTGGCAGGCACAAACAATATACTTTGAGATCCAGATTCATTTTACTATAAACTAGGTAGGTGTACATGCAAGGTCGGTGCTTTGTGTGGCAGTTCTCCAGTAAATTGCAGAAAAAAACCTCATGGGGAATTTAAAGATATTTTCGATTTCACATGCTACAACATAACTCTTACCTTCCTCTGAAATTTAGCTGTGAAACAGCTATAAGAAGTCACAGAAAGTTACCAGGCTACGATTTATGATTTTTTTCCCCTCTATTAGGCATAATAAATATTTCAAAGTCCAGTTTTTCTTCAACTATATAAACTCTCAGACCTCCAGCACTAGATGCGGCTCAGGTCAGCGGCCTGCGGCCGGGACCGGGAGACCGCAAACAAAGGCGCCGCCGGGACGGCCCGCAGGGCAGCGCTGGACCCCGCCGGCCGGCTCCCCGAGCTCCCAAGGCCCCCCAGGGCACTCACCCCCTTGCCCAGGCGCCTCTTGATCTCGTACTTCTGGGAGACGAACGCCTCCACCTCCGGCACGCTCATGGCAGGCAAGCTGAGGCGGCGGGCGGCGTGCCCGGCGAGCGGACACGCACTCCACCGCACGGCACGCTAGGCCGCACGCAGCGTTCTCCCTGTTGATTTCTGCTGCTATGGAAACAGCCCCACCGCAAAACGCATGCGCCAAGCGGCCCACGGCCGCGCCGGCGCACAGCGTGACGCTAGGTGTAGCGCACGCGGCGGCGGTTGGCGGTGGGTACCGTTTGCGGGGCCTGAGGCGCGGGGCCGTTTTCCTCCTTCCTTCTTTGCCCACCGGGCGCTCTGCTGCGCGGCCGGAGGTGCTGCCGTGGGCTTGGCCGTGCTGGCTGGCTGAGTGGGCGGCCGCTGGGGGAGCTCCGCGCCGCCGCACGACTCCCCTCGGGCGACGGCGGGCTGTGACAGCGGTGCTGCTCTCCGCTCCCAGCAGCGTGGTGGGGGAGTGACGTAGGCAAAGTGTAAAGCTTCTGTGGCGTAGCGCATCCTGTACCTTCATCTGATAAACTTCAACGTGCGCTAGTGTCAGCGGGGCATGTCAGACATTGCTCTCAGCACCTGGTATCATTTCAATGCACTGTAAAAAATTTTCCCACTTTTTTTTTAATCTAGCAGCCGTTATTGCAAATGCCTATCATGCAAATCTTTCCTTGCTAGCAGCATGCTCCAGGAGACACTGATTCCCATAGCATCCTTGTTGACAAACTGAGAAAGTACAGACTAGTTAAGTGCATGGTTAGACAGACTGAAAACTTGCTGAACCAAAGGTTTGTCATTGGTGACATGAAGTCCAGCTGGAATGGCCTCAAGTTGCGCCAAGGGAGGTTTAGATTGGACGTTAGGAAAAAATTCTTTACTGAAAGAGTGGTCAGGCCTTGGAACAGGCTGCCCAGGGCAGTGGTGGAGTCACCATCCCTGGAGGTATTTAAAAGAGGTGTAGACGAGGTGCTTAGGGACATGGTTTAGTGGGCATGGGGGTGTTGGGTTGACAGTTGGACTCGATGACCTTAGAGGTCTTTTCCAACCTTAATGATTCTATGATTCTAATTCAGTAACTAGTGGTGTACCCAAGGGGTCAATATAGGTGCTGGTACTGTTTAGCTTCTTCATTAATCAGCTGGATGGTGGGCTGGAGTGAAGCCTCAGCAAGTTTGCAGATGATAAAAAACAAGGAGGAGTGGTTGATAGAGCAGATGGTTGTGCTAATATACAGAGGGACCCTGTCAGGCTGGAGAAATGGGCCAACAGGAACCTTGTGAACTTCATTACTGGATGCCAAGTCCTGCATCTGGGGAGGAATAATCCCATGGAGCAGTACAGGCTGGCAGCTATCAGGCTAGAAGACAGCTTGGCAGGAAAGGACCTGGAGGTCCTGGTGGACACCAGGTTGACCATGAACCAGCAAATGTGCTCTTGCAGCAAAGGTGGTGAAGATCGTCCTGGGCTGCACTAGGAAGAGCCTTGCCAGCTGTTTGAGGGAGGCGATCTGTCCCTTTTACTCAGCACTGAGAGACCACACCTAGAATATCTTGTACGGTTCTGGGCTCCCCAGTATAAGACAGACACAGACATACAGGATTGTGTCCAGCAAAGGGCCACAGAGATGATTAAAGCTTAGAGCATCTGTGATACAGGAAGAGACTGAGGGCTGGGATTGTTTAGCCTGGAGAAAGTGCAGGGGATCTTACTAATGTGTTTAAATATCAGGCGGAGCAGTGGGGAAGATAGAGCCAGACTGTTCTGAAATTGAAGTTTGTGATGGAATTGAAATTCCATTTAAATGTAAGAAAAAACTTTTTACTGCGAGTGTGGTCAAACACTGGAACAGGCTGCACAGAGAGGCTGTGGAGTCTCTATCCTTGGAGATACTCCAAAGCCACTGAAAGTGGCCCTGCTCTGGTTGACCCTCCCTCCTTTGAGGTTTCTTCAAATCTCAACTAAGGTCTGCTTCTTTATAAAATGTTCCTGTGTGAATGTTAAAACTTAGAGGAAGAGTGACCTCTGGTGTCGTTCATGAGGTAATAAAAATCCAGAAGTATTCAACTTGGAAAGTGAATGTAGCTGCAGTCTATAAGAAACAGAACTGTTTAACTCTTGCTTCTCAAGTGAAACACTAAAGCAAGAAAAGAATGAGAAGAAAGTAAAAATTAATATGAATATATTCAGTGAATAAATTTTATTGATAGTTATGACCAAGGCTCAAATACTTCAACTGCTTATATTGTTTAAAGGAATTGGTTGCTTGCATATTTATTTTCTCTCCTTTGGAGACTAGCAGAAGGTAAAATAAAGTCTTTGCCATGTAGAAGATTTGGGAACATGAATGTTGCTGAATGCAAGAGCTGGTCTACATTGTTTCATACTATAGTATCAGTAGATGTAGTTTGCTGTGAAAAATAACATAGAGCTTGGCTCACCATGTCTAAGAATATAATTTGCCCATGGAAAATTACTAATTAATGAAACATAAAGTCTGGTCTCAAAGAGAAAATGTCATTGTTTATTCTGGGACGTGAAGGGATTGCAGTTTCAAGTATCTTAATACAGATGTCATGAAAGTTAAAGCTGAGGTTACTTTTAAAATCTGTTATCTGGATTAAATGCAGAGCATGAGCTGTGTAAATCAATTCTTTCATCCACCCACAGAATGTTTACTTCTGTTACCTAACTAATAGTGGCAACAGTTGACAATCCAACTATGTTAATATGTTGGCATGAGTGAGGAGTGGAGAAGTGTTTTTTTAAGTTAATGGACACATCTGAATGGGCTGCGAAAGCTGTAGGTTTCACCATTTGCATTGTGTGCCCTATGCTGGTGTAACCAGTGGCGCATGTGTGCCATGTCCTGAATGTATTGGTTCTCCCGAAGAAGCTGCTGCTGCTGCTCTCTCAGTTGAACTTTGGTTTCTATAAGGATTTTTGAGTATTGGATGAGTCTGAGCAATTCCTGGCGCAGATGCCAATTCTCTGCTTTTACTTGTTTGATATGCTGAATTAGAGATTGTATCGCTGCTTCTTCTGCTCTCTTGGTGAGAATCTGGATCTTCTGATTAAAGTCCATCTCACAGTCAGCCTTGGCCTGCAGAAATCTGATCTTGATTTTGCGCATTTCATCTGAATGCTGTATCTTTGTGACCAACAATTCCTTCTCCAGCTCTTTAATCTTTTTCAGCTGAACAGATGGATCTTTGAAAGCCTGCAGGTCTTCAACCTCCTTGTTCATAAGAGAGTACTTTGTCTCCAAATTCATCAGAGACCTCCTCACCTCCTTCTCCTTTTCTGTATACTGTGAGATTAGCTTCTCTTTCTGCGCCCAGACTTGAGACAGGTCAGTGTGATTCTGGTCATTTAATGTAATTATCAGATTCTGGCACTTCTGGCTGTGTTTTGTTATGTAAGAGAGGTAAGCGTTGCTCTCTTCCTGATTCCGTTGGGCTTCCTTTTCTAGGAATTTATTTTCCTGCAGGAGATGCTCCACTCTTCCCATGTATGTGTTCATATGTTCAGTGAGAATCTTGTATTCCTTCTGCAAGTAAGATTTCCTCTCTTTGACAAGTATTTCCATGTCGCTTATTCCTTTGGATATATCTCCATTCTTGGTTCTTACTCCTTGCTTATTTTTCCCAGCACGCATGATGTCTTGTTTAATCTGCTTTATCTTAGATGCCATATTCCACAGTGGGGCTGTCAAACTCTGGCAAACTGTAACAGAATGAAAAATTACAAATTCTAAGTGAGCATTTATGCCACATGTATGACCATTACAGTTTTCCCCAGTCATGCCCTCTGATGTTCTTATGTTTTCATCTGATTATTCTGGCAGCTAAAATGTTTGACCTAGAATTTTTCATGTCTGGCTTATGTCTTGAGTTGAAGCACATGTGCACATATGTGTATTTGCATTTTTACATTCCTAGGTAACTGAGAAGAAGTAGTTCTGCTAATCTAAAAATACACATCTTTTTAGATTTCTTTTTTGTCATATAATGTTGTGTTATTTCTGTATTTTGGAGTACAAAGTCAAATTCCACTGGTGAATTATTACGGCTGTACATTGTGTACTGTCTTTCTGTAGGCAGTAGATCTTGTCCATAAAAATTCAGCAGCAAGTAAGTACTGAAGTGCTAATAGACACCTGCCTGAAACTTACAAATTCATAAAGCAAATTCTAAAATATAACTGCTAAGTCATCATGCTGGACTGGAAACTACCTATAGAAAATGTTATGGATAGTAGTACAGATTAAGCCCCCTTCCTCCATCAAAGTTAGATTCCTGTATTTGTACTTGAAGAGACAGCTGCATCCTTTTCCTGGATTTAGAAAGTTAAGTCAGGATTGTCTTATGAATGTCTCTTACAAAATGAGAGCAGAAAAGGAACTGTTGCAACCTAGGGTTTCAATGATTAATCAAGGTATTTACTCACTTTGGAGAGTGACCACGTTCTTATCCTTCCACTGCCTGAGGTAACATGAACTGGTATCTTCTTGGACATCATCTTAACTATGATGTCATTTGAGATATGACACAGATAACTAAATATTTATGAATACAGAGAGAGTGAAAGAATGACCATAAAGGGGATAATGGTTAAAGAAACATCCTCCCAGATCCAGCCATAGAATGTGTACCATGGATTTTGACAGAATGTTGAATGTGCCATGCAGATGTGATCTTCCCTGTTGCCTAGGACTGCATTCTTCCCTCAGAGATGGTGGGTGGGAGATAGATCAGAACATTATGGGCTGAACATCAATTCAGCATCTGTTGAGACCATGCTGGATTATTCATTTGGAGATTATTCATGTGGGCTGCTTTATCGGTTTTCTATTTTGGCTTTGTTATAGGTGAGTAACCTGAAATTTGTTTTGGTGTTTTGGCCAAATTAAGGCAAAATATTTTACTCTATTATGAGAAAGATGTTACGGCTCTATCAGAGTACATCGGTATCCAAGCTGATGCCTTGGTTTTTTGTGCTGTTAGGAGTTGTTCTATCTGGGTCCTCTCTTGCTGAGAAGGTAACAGTCCTTTAATAAAGATAGTTTAATTAAGGCAGAATGAGAGGCTTCTCTTTCTGCCTGTGTCATTTCCTATTTATACTGGTCAAATGATTGCAAAGCACAATATTATCATAGATAATCTACTTGTGTTTCTGCAATAGACTATATATTTATTGCCTGTGATAGGTATGTGAAAAAGCCCTGCATAGCAGGTCAAATACAATAACCTGGTTTTATTTTTAAACTCTCAAGGTTTCGGGGGCTTTTTGGGTGGGCAGATCACATCCATACTGGGGGGTAGCAGGAGTGGTTTGCAGTGGAAGCACTATACCACATTCTTTTGTCCTTGACTGGAAATGCCTTTCTAGCATGCATGCTGCTTCAGCTCGCCTACATTGCGTATAGACACCACTTCACACTATGGACATAAGGATTCTCATCTGATACATCCCACGCAGTCTGCGTTATTCATTCACCACTGATAGGACAGATTCACAGAACCACCAAATAGTAGAGGCTGGAAGGGACCTCAAGAGATTGTCTAGTCCTGCCTCTTGCTCAAAGCAGGGTTAACCAGAGCAGGTTGCTTAAGACTGTGTCCAGTCAGATTTTGAATATCTCTGTGGATGGAGACTCCACAACCCCCCCTAGGCAACCTGTTCCAAGTGTTTGACCACCCTCACAGTAAAAAAGTTTTCTCTTTCATCCTGTTCATCCTGTCAGGTCCAATAGAATTGTGTATGTCCATTATGTTTAAATGTTCCCTAACCTGAGGGCAAGTCTTCCTTGCTCCAGACTTTCTCCCTGGCCTCAGGGACTTGGCATTCTGGAAGGTCAGTCTTACCAGTAAAGACCAATGCAAAGAATGCAGTGAGTAGCTCAGCCTTTTTGGCATGCCTTTGTCACCAGGTCCCCTGCCCCTTTCAACTAAGAGGCCATGTTTCCCTAGTCGTCTTTTTGCTGCTCATATACCTGTAGAAGCCCTTCTTGTTGCCATTCACATCCTTTGCAATATTCAGTTCCAGATGGGCTTTGGCTTTCTTAACACCATTCCTGCACACTCAGACGGTATCTTTGTATTCCTCCTGGGCTGTGTGATCCTGTTTCCACCTCTTGTATGCTTAATTTTTATATTTGAGTTCTGTAAGAAGCATCTTGGTCTTTGCTGTAGGCCTTCTGCCACCCTTGTTTGACTTCCTTGCTTATTGAGATGGACCATTCTTGAGGTTGGAGGAGGTGCTCCTTGAAAACCAACCAGCTCTCTTGGACTCCTCTCCAGGACCATCTCCCATGGGATTCTTCCAAGCAGATCCCTGAATAGCTCAAACTCTACTCTCCTAAGTCCAGGATTGTGATCCTGCATTGTTCCCTTTTCTCAGGATCCTGAACTCCGTCATCTTGTGGTTACTGCAGCCAAGGCTATTCCCAGCTTTCATATCCCAAACCAGTACTTCCTTGTTTGTAAGCATCAGGTTCAGGAGAGCGCCTCTCCTTGTCAGCTCCTTGATCACCTGTGCCAGGAATTTATCATCAGTGCACTCCAGAAACCTCTCTACTTCCTCCTAATCAGGCAGTCTGTGCCAGACACCCACCAGAAGATTACCCATATTGGTCTCCCCTCTAATCCTAACCCATAAACTCTGAGCTGACTCATCATCTGGCCGAGAGCAGAGCTCCACGCATTCCTGTTCTTCTCTCACATACAGGGCATTTCCCCCTCCTGGAGTCTGTACCCACCCATAGCAGCACTCTGATCTTGTAAGCAAGCTAACCCACCATATCTCTCTCACCAAATCTTAATGAGATTTATATCTGCAGAATCACACGTACTCTTTAATTTCTCATTTGTTCCCCAAGCTCCGTGCAGTAATATACACACACTTCAGAGGGCTACCCAGCTGTACTGATTTCCTAGAAGAGGTGAAAGAGCTTCCTCTATCATGCTGTCCTATAAGTACCCCCTTATTTATGTCCATATGATTGAAGTTGTCCCCCTTCAGCACTGAATTGTTGACTAGAAGGTCTCCCCTATCCACTTCACCCAGCACCTTTTGCTTGCAAACTTAGTCCACTGCTTCCTCATTTGATTGTTATCATCTTTCCTGCTTTGTTGCTAGTTTAAAGTTCTCCCCAGCAGAGGAGAACAGAGTGCCACCAGTCTGTTGGCAAAGATGCTTTTGCCCACTTTGCATTGTATATCCTGTCTCTTTCTATCAGTTCTTGATCTTCAAAGAGGATCCTGTGGTCATGCAAACCATTCCCCTAGTCTTGACACCAGCTACACAATCAGATGTTGACCCACAGGATAACTCCACTTCTACTCAAGCCCTTTCCCCTCACCAGCAAGATAGAGGAGAAAACCACCTGCCCCCCCATCCTCCTGACCCTTGCCCCTAGAGCCATGTAGTCTTGCTTGACAGGCTCCAGGTCTCCCCTGACAATATCATTGTTGCCCATGTGGAAAAGCAGCAGGGTGTAATAGTCTGGGAGACAGACAAGATTTGGCAGCCTCTGGAACAGCTCCCAAAGAGCAGCAAACCTCTGTAGAGAGCAGGTCAGGTAGGCAGATAGGGGCCTCCGTCCCCTGCAGGAGGGAGTCTCTTCCCACTACAATCGCTTGCTGCTTCCTCCTGGTGCTACTGTGTGGCTCAGGCTCAGCCACCTCAGATGCTTCCTGGGAGAGTTCCCAGACCCTTGTCTGCTTCCAGAGCACTCAACCTGTTCTGTAATTGCAGAACTGCAGGTGGAGCAGGCACCTGCTTCCTGCTGCTGGAAGACACAGGATTCCTGCCTGTGATTGTCATCATGGGAGTCTCCATTTCCCAACCAGATAAGCTCAGATTCAGTACAGCTGGGGATTTGGGCTCCTGAAGCTGCAGGGTCTCAGAAGATCCAGTCAATCTCTTTCTTGTTATCTCTGATGCTGCAATCTCCTGACCTCCTCCTGCAGCTCTTTTGGCAACACAGATCCTCCACAAGTGCACACCTCTTGCTAGCCATCTCCCCCTGCCCCAGCCCCAGCAAGAGTGAGAGGCACCAGTCACTCCCAGCATCTTGAGACATGGAGAGCTACATCCTCCCTCAATCACTTGGTCTGAGTTGAGGCCTCTGTTGTTCCATGGGTAGAGACCTGGATAGAAAGCTGGTCATAGAGGATTCCCTTGGATCTATCCACACTTTACAAAACGGGTCAAACCATACAGTAGTGGTAGAAGATGGGATCATAGCTCTTAACTGTAGCGAGTGAGGGTTGATGAGGCTGCTTCACCTGGCATGCTCTTTGTGTTTCCTGAGACAAGTGTGGGCCCAGACTTTGGCCCAAACCATTCTGTCCCTCATTAACCAGTGGTTTGATGGACGCTAAAAAAAGCACCCTTGAATACTACCCAAGCATACAACACCTGAATTTTACAGAATCCTGGCACCCTACATGAAGTACACTCTTGCCCCTAAGAGGTACATCCTCAGTGACTATTAGAGCGTACATAGGTTGATATCAGCACTACGGCTGATAGCTTTCTCTCCAGTTCCTCTGGATTTTGCAGCCCTACCAAGGGAATCAAGACATATACAGAAGTTTCAGCCAAGCCTGTGTTTTTGCAGGGTAGAGATCACATTATCCTTTTGCTGGCTCACCATAAAGTTATAAACCCTCAGGAACTGGCTTCTTGCTAATATTGTTGACCTCATTCTTATGGCCTGCTGCTTTCTTTACAACTTCAGAAGTGCTTGGTGGAGCTTTTTAATATTGGTATGGAAGAACTGTTTGGAAAGCTAGCTATAATTTTATGGTATGAGGGCTAGCAAGACCACGTCTGTCTAGTGTTAAGTTCACAGAATCACAGAATGGTTGAGGTTGGAAGGAACCTCTGGAGGTCATCTGGCCCAACCCCTCTGCTCAAGCAGGGCCACCTAGAGCAGGCTGCCCAGGATCATGTCCAGACAGCTTTTAAGTATCTCCAGGAAGGGAAACTCCACAATCTTTCTGGGCAACTTGTTCCAGTGCTCTGTCATCCTCATGGTGAAAAACTGTTTCCTGATGTTCAAGGGTAACCTCCTGTGTTTCAGTTTGGGCCCATTGCCTCTGGTCCCATCACTGGGCACCACTGAATTCTCCTCTATCCTTCCAGTTGCAGGGAGTGACAAGGGAAGAAACAGAAGAGCCAGCAGATCAATACCTGGCTCCAAGCCCGGTGTCACCGGTAGAATTTTGGATTGATGATGGTTTGGTTTACACGACACCAGGCCTTCTGGCAACAAACAGGGTACACCTGACTCACAGGAGGAAAAGGATCTTTGCACGAGAGTTAGCAGAGCTCATTGAAAGAGCTTTAAACTAGATTTGAAGGGGGAAAAGGATAAAACCAGGCTCACTAGCGATAACCCTGGGGCCAGCATGCCAATGTTTGAGGACGGTGTGCTAGCAAGGTCCTTCGGTCTGCCATCTCAGTGGAGGTAGGGGATGTGGCAGCCATGTGGCAGCAAAGACACAAGGGTTATTGATGTGTTAGAAACCACAGAAGTGTCTGAGAATGGTCACATAGGAATCAGGGCTTCTCCCCCCAAAAAGGCGGCGGAATCAATAGCCCAACTGAAGCGCATCTACACCAATGCACGCAGCATGGGCCACAAACAGGAGGAGCTGGAAGGCATTGTGCATCAGGAAAACCATGATATAGTGGTCAACGGCTCAATGTCCAGATGGAGATTGGTGACGAGTGATGTCCTGCAGGGGTCCATATTGGGACCGGTACTGTTTAATATCTTCATCAATGACATAGACAGTGGGATCGAGCGCACCCTCAGCAAGTTTGCAGACGACACCAAGCTGAGTGGTGCAGTTGACACTCCTGAGGGACGGGATGCCATCCAGAGGGACCTGGACAAGCTCGAGAAGTGGGCCCAGGTGAACCTCACGAGGTCCTGCACCTGGGTCGGGGCAACCCCCACTATCAATACACGCAGGGGGATGAAGGGATTGAGGGCAGCCCTGCCAAGAAAGACTTGGGGTTACTGGTGGATGAAGAGCTGGACATGAGCTAACAATGTGCGCTTGCAGCCTAGGCGGCCAGCCGTATCCTGGGCTGCATCAAAAGAAGTGTGGCCAGCAGGTCGAGGGAGGTGATTCTGCCCCTCTACTGCACTCTCGTGAGATCCCCCCTGCAGTACTGCATACAGCTCTGGAGCCCTCACCACAAGAAAGACATGGACGTGTTGCAGCGAGTCCAGAGGAGGGCCATGAAAATGATCAGGGGGATGGAACACCCCTCCTATGAACAAAGGCTGAGAGAGTTGGGGTTATTGAGCCTGGAGAAGGCTTCAGGGAGACCTTATTGCAACCTATCAGTACTTAAAGCGGGCTTACAAGAAAAATGGGGACAGACTTTTTAGCAGGGCCTGTTGCGACAGGACAAGGGGGAATGGTTTTAAACTAAAAGAGGGTAGATTTAGACTAGATACAAGGAAGAATTTTTTTACAATGAGCATGGTGAAACACTGGCACAGGTTGCCCAGAGAGGTGGTGGATGCCCCATCCCTGGAAACATTCAAGGTCAGGTTGGACGGGGCTCTGAGCAACCTGATCTAGTTGAAGATGTCCCTGCCCACAGCAGGGGCATTGGACTAGATGACCTTTAAAGGTCCCTTCCAACCCAAACTGTTCTACGATTCTATGATTCTATCTGCCACCTTGGATCTCCGGAGGGCAGACTTTGGTCTGTTTATGAGACTGGTTGACAGAGTCCCTTGGGAGGTGGTCCTGAAGGGCAAAGGAGTCCAGGAAGTCTGGCCATAAGAAGGAAATCTTAACGGCGCAGGAGCAGGCTGTCCCCATATGCCGAAAGACGAGCCGTTGGGAAAGACGGTCGGCCTGGCTGAACAGAAAGCTTTGGCTGGCTCTGGAAAAAGAGTTTATGATCTTTGGAAGAAGGGGCAGGCAACTAAGGAGGACTACAAGGATGTTGTGAGGTTATGCAGGGAGAAAATCAGAAGGGCCAAAGCCCAGCTAGAACTTAATCTGGCTACTGCCATAAAATACAATCAAAAATGTTTCTATAAATATGTTAGCAACAAAAGGAGGGCTAAGGAGAATCTCCATCCTTTATTGGACGTGGGGGGAAATGTAGTGACAAAGGATGAGGAAAAGGCTGAGGTAATTAAAGCCTTCTTTGCCTCAGTCTTTAATAGTAAGACTCAGTCTTTTAATAGTAAGACCCAACCCCCTGAGCTGGAAGACAGGGACGGGGAGCAGAATGAAGTCCCCATAATCCAAGGGGAAATGATTAGCAACCTGCTACACCACTTAGACACACAAGTCTATGGGGCTGGATGGGATCCACCGAAGGGTACTGAGGGACCTGTTAGAAGTGCTCACCAAGCCACTTTCCTTCATTTCTCAGCAGTCCTGGCTAACCAGGGACGTCCCTGTTGACTGGAAGTTAGCAAATGTGACGCCCACCTACAAGAATGGCCAGAAGGAAGATCCAGGGAACTACAGGCCTGTCAGTCTAACCTTGATGCCGGGGAAGGTTATGGAGCAGATCACCTTGAGTGCCATCACATGGCACATACAGGACAACCAGGTTATCAGGCCCAGTCAGCATGGGTTTATGAAAGGCAGGTCCTGCTTCACTAACCTGATCTCCTTCTATGACAAGGTGACCCGCGTAGTGCATGAGGGAAACGCTGTGGATGTTGTCTACCTAGACTTTAGTAAAGCCTTTGACACCATTTCCCACAGCATTGTCCTGAAGAAACTGGCTGCTCATGGCTTGGACGGGCGTACTCTTCGCTGGGTAAAAAATTGGCTGGATGGTGAGGCCCAAAGAGTTGTGGTGAATGGAGTTAAATCCAGTTGGCAGCCGATCATAATTGGTGCTCCCCAGGGCTCAGTACTGGGGCCAGTTCAGTTTAATATCTTTATCAATTATCTCGACAAGGCGAATGAGTGCACCCTCAGTAACTTTGCAGACAACACCAAGGGGGTGTTGATCTGCTTGAGGGTAGAAAGGCTGTACAGAGGGATCTGGACAGGCTAGATTGATGGGCCGAGGCCAACTGTATGAGGTTCAACAAGACTAAGTACCAGGTCTTGCATTTAGGTCACAACAACCCCATGCAACGCTACAGGCTTGGAGAAGAGTGGCTGCAAAGCTCTCCGGCAAAAAAGGACCTGGGGGTATTGGTTGACAGCCAGCTGAATATGAGCCAGCAGTGTGCGCAGGTGGCCAAGGCGACCAATAGCATCCTGGCAGTGTATCAGAAATAGTGTGGCCAGCAGGACTAGGGACGTGATCATCTCCCTGTACTCGGCACTGGTGAGGCCGTACCTCGAATACTGTGTTCAGTTTTGGGCCCCTCACTACAAGAAAGACATTGAGGTGCTGGAGAGTGTCCAAAGAAGGGCAACGAAGCTGGTGAAGGGTCTAGAGCCCAAGTCCAGTGAGGAGCAGCTGAAGGAACTGGGGTTGTTTAACCTGGAGAAAAGGAGGCTGAGGGGAGACGTTATTGCTTTCTACAAATACCTGAAAGGAGGTTGTAGCAAGGTGGATGTCGGTCTCTTTTCCCAAGTAACAAGTGATAGGACAAGAGGAAACTGCCTCAAGTTGTGCCAGGGGAGGTTTAGATTGGTCATTAGGAAAAATTTCTTCACTGAAAGGGTTGTCAAGCACTGGAACAGGCTGCTTGGCAGGAAGTGGTTGAGTCACCATCCTTGGCGGTATTTAAAAGACGTGTAGATGTGGCACTTAGGGACATGGTTTAGTGGTGGATTTGGCAGTGCTAGGTTAACGGTTGGACTCGATGTTCTTAAAGGTCTTTTCCAACCTAAACGATTCTGTGATTCTATGAAAAGAGCCTGTCTCTGTCCTCTTTGCACCCTCCCTTCAGGTATCCATATACATTGATAAGATCCCCCCTTGCCTTCTCTTCTCCAGGCTAAATAGCCCCAGCTCTCTCAGCCTTTCCATAGATGAGAGATGCTGCAGTCCCTTGATCATCTTCGTGGCCCTTCGTTGGACTCTCTCCAGTAGCCACGTCTCTCTTGTACTGCGGAGCCCAGAACTCGACACACTACAGGTGTGACCTCACCAGTGCTGAGTGGGTGCTAGTGTTAGCGCACACAGACAGTTACCCTTTTCCAGTTATCCTGTCTTCCACCCTCCCCAGCATTATGCATTCCCTTAGGAGTTGTCTGATCTGATGAACAGCTGTAAACCGGGAGAGGAAAGAGGGAAATGAACTCAGTAGCAATGGCACCCCCCACCCCCACAGTATCACATATAAACCTCCACTTATTTTACATCTGAAAACTGAACGTTTATGGAAGAGATACCCTTACTGGATCCTGGGAAACTTCAGTGGCCTCAGAGAGCAAGAATAAAGATACTGAAATATCTTGGAGATATTCAAAAGCTGTCTGGATGTGATCCTGGACAACCTGCTCTAGGTAGCCCTCCTTGAGCAGGGTGTTTGGACCAGATGACCTCCAGAGGTCCCTTCCAACCTCAACCATCTGTGATTCTGGGATTCTGTGAAAGGATGATAATGGTGCCCCGGATCCTTGTCTCATGTGCATGCATCATAGCAGCCAAAAGATAGAAGCTAATTTGTAGTGTGCCAGAGCTATCTGTTCTGCAGGAAATCATGAGGGTTACGTGTAATGGAGTACGAAAGACTCAGTGAGAGAACTTTGACCGATCAGACGGGTTGGGGCTGCAGGTGGCAGGAAGAGCCAGCCCTGGAATGGGTACCATATACATGAGGATAGGACTTCTGTGTTAATTCTTAGATGTACACCCAGGTTTCCACGGCAAGAGAACAACATCCCAGATAACAGCGTAGGGTGAAGAAACACATGTGTAGTGCAAATAATGGTAAGATTACCAAGTTGCTAGTAAAATTGGCCACAGTAAGATGCACCTTTAGAGCACAGGATTGTTTTCCAGACAGGTCAAACATTACTGAATAACGAATGATGAAGCGCAGCAATAAGATAAAAGCTGTACATGTCTGAAATCCATGCTTTTTCCTTTAGGTTCAGAATATTGTTTTTGTTGGTCTTGTTGTCTGTTGTCTGTGTGGCACAGGTATGTACACTCTTGTAAGTATAGCTAAACACTTCCTGAATTAGAGAAATAAGTTAGAAGACATGTTTTGTAACATTTGTGAGATACCAAGAGAAGGTGATAGAATAATAGCAGATGCCCTATATAGCACTTTTAAAAATCCATCTTCTGTATAGATGAAGTTATTAAAAGATAATACATCATAGGAAAGGGATGTCTAGTAATAAGACGTAATTTTTGTGATTTGAATGAGGCAGGGAATTGCTGAAATAGCCGTAAGTGGTAATATTGTTTGATTATATATTCAGACAGTGTGAGCACTATGCCTACAATCCTACATTAAGAATTGGCTAATTTTTTTTAAAGCATTGATTTCAGGAGGGGATTCAGTTTTTTTTAACATGCAACATTATGCTCTAAAACTGCTGAGATACCCGCAATGTGACGCATAGTTAAGTCCACAACAGATAGTAAAGGAAGGAAAATGCATCAGTATTAATGATTCTTGCAGACATAATTGGAAAATAAAGGAGTGAATAGTACTTTGTGTGCTGAATTTCTAAACTACTTATTCAAAAGAGGAACAATGCAATCAAGGATTTAGAACTGGAGAGAAGTCTGGTAAGTCTAATGGTTTTAATGAACATTTGTAACTAAAAGTTACTGTATCCTAATACAACTGGTGGCCCTTTTTAAAGAAAATATGCAAAATTCAAGTAGATAGGTGAACAAAATAGAATAAATATACTACAATCGCCTGTCATAGTAATAGCAGAACAGGTTCCAAGCTGGGAATGTGGCAGCTGCATCACAAGTAGAGCGAGTATAGGGAGACATAAGAATCTGTATAGAAATCAGTGCAGTTGTGTTTTGGGAAACGGACTTGAAGAGCTAGAAGGATGTCAAAACAGACAAGTACTGAGTTAATACTAATTGTGTAGTTTTGGGGGAAAGGCAATTGCAGAGCTGTATGAATGTTAAGAGAAATGACTAGATCTGCATGGAAAAAACAGGCCTTGCTAAAGTTGGTATTATACAAAATGTGTTTTTTTTAAAAAGCACTGACCTTTCCTGCTCCTGTGGTCTTTACAGATTTTCCAAATAGCTGCTTCTGGCTTGCTCTTCCTGGTTTACTGGACAGCATTTGCTGATAGACAAATTGTGATCTCTGAAGAATGCTGGTGTTTGTAAGCTGTGCGTGTCCATGGTGATGAAACATGCAAAGTCACAAGAGAAGCTCTGCAGTGAGATTCTCAGAGCCATTTCAGTACCCAGCTTGTGAGGCCTGACTGTGTCATGCTCTGTTACCTATTGGCATCAGTTAAGCAGAAACACAAAGGCAGTTTGGCTTATAAGAATATGATTTACAGTGGCCACTACATTAATAAGGAAACAGCCTCAGCTAGCATTTAGGATGTGCTGAAGGAAAAGGTATGACTTAAGACATGGACCTCCTTGGGAATTAGGTGCCATTATCTACTGAAAAATTTATGGTCCATATATTTGGGTTTTCTTTCCAACAGGTTGGCAAGCAGTCCCAGGTCCCACAAAGTTAGGAAGGGGTGTGTGTATATGGGAATGTTTGTGACATTTGTAAGTCAGATGCTAGAAAGGATTTTTGCAAACCCAGTCCTTATTTATGCAGGGGTTTCTTGTTTTGGAAAGGAAATTAATAGTTTGGGAGGCACTTTGTGCATTTTGTAGGGAAAACGAGCTGATCCTTGTACATGAGAGATTTTGTTTCTCTAGGTGTATAACAGCATAAACTTAGCACCTCTGTGGTACAGGGCATGGAATTTCACTGGTTTACTTATTCATATAACCTGGCTATTTGTGACTGAAGTACAACTTTCTAGAAAGTCATCTAAATTTGAATACAATAATAATGGAGAATACACTACTTCCTTTGATTGCTTTTTGCAGTGGTTGATAGTTTCACACAAAATTGTGTGAAAGTGAAATTTTTCCTTTCTAATTTCAATTTTACAGCTTCAGATTTTACTGATTTGTAGGTGGTTTCCTGAAAAATTAGAGCACTCTTGTATAGGGTTTACATGGCAAGGCTGGGGGGGGGGGGGGGGGGGGCGCTGCAGAATCGACTTCTGTGGGAAGACACCAGACAGTGGCCCCATGTCGGATGGAGCCAGTTCCAGATGGCCCCCAAGGACCTGTCACTGGCCAAAGCTGAGCCAATCAGCAATGGTGGTAGCGCCTCTGTGATAACATATTTAAGAAGAGGTAAAAAACACTGTGCAACAGCAGCAGAGAGAGGGACGTTAGAGTATGTGAGAGAAACAGCTCTGCAGACACCAAGGTCAGTGAAGAAGGAGGAGGAGGAGGTGCTCCATGTGCTGGAGCAGAGATTCCCCTGCAGCCCGTGGTGAAGACCATGGTGAGGCAGGTTGTCCCCCTGCAGCCCATGGAGGCCCACAGAGAAACAGATTCCACCCTGCAGCCAGAGCAGGTGAATGTGCCTGAAGGAAGCTGTGACCCCATGGAGAGCCCGTGGGGGAGCAGGCTCCTGGCAGGAGATGTGGCTCTGTGGAGAGCAGGAGCAGGTCTTCTGGCAGGACCTGTGGCCTCGTGGGGGACCCATGCTGGAGCAGTCCATTCCTGAAGGACTCATGGAAAGGACCCATGCTGGAGCAGTTTATGAACTGCAGCCCATGAAAAGGACCCACATTGGAGATGTTTGTGAAGGACTGTCTCCCATGGGTGGGATCCCACCATGCTGGAGCAGGGGAAAAGTGTGAGGAGGAAGGAGCAGCAGAGACAAAGTTTATGAAATGACTGCAACCCCCATTCCCTGTCCCCCTGCGCCGCTCGGGGGCAGGAGGTAGAGAAGTTGGGAGTGAAGTTGAGCCTGGGAAAGGAGGCGTGGGGAGACAGTGTTTTTAGATTTGTTCTTATTTCTCATTATCGTACTCTGATTTTGATTGGCAGTAACATGAACATCCATGTTCTTCTGCTCAGGATGCCAGGAGGTGTAGTCTTTCGACACTGGGCTTCCAGCTGGCCATACTGTTCTATGCTGCATGCTGGGAGAGATAACCTTCTGGCACAGGCTATCTGGTCAGCCATTTTGTTATGCTCAGCATGCCAGGAGATGAAGTCTCCTGGCACTGAACTTCCAGTCGGCCATTTTGTTCTATGCGGCATGCTGAGAGACAGTCTTCCACCACTGAGCTGCCAGTCTGCAATTTTGTTTTATGCAGCATGCCAGGAGATGTAGATTTCAGTCACTGGGCTTCCAGGATGCCATAGAACATTGTACGCCATGACAGGAAGTGTAGTCTTTGGCACAGCCCCCCTTGAACTCCTCTTGTTCTCTCAGTTGCCCTCCTGAGGCCCTCACTTTTGCTCTGAGCCTTCTTTTGTCCCTCTGTCCCCCTCAGGACCTCCCTACTCCCATCATGATGCCCATTGAGGACTGTCTTGTGCCCCACAGCTGTCTTATCTCTGTAGTCCCCTTGATGGGAGAAGTCATAAAGGCGATCTAACCGGAAAAATACCAACAGAAGAAAATGTCTGCTAAAATACTGACAGAAGAGGCCTGCCAGCCTGGGAACTGCTAGCCTGGGAACTTGGCTAGTGCAACTGTGTCCTGGTTTTGGCTGGGATATAGTTAAATTTCTTCTTGGTGCTGTGTTTTGGATTTAGTATGAAAAGAATGTTGATAACACACTGATGTTTTCAGTTGTTGCTAAGTACCCTTCTAGTCAAGGACATTCAGCTCTCATGCTCTACTGACTGAGCTAGGTGCACAAGATGGGAGGGAACATAGTCAGGACAGCTAGCCCAGTTGGCCAACAGGGTATTCCATACCATGTGACATCATGCTCAGTATATGAATGGTAGGCGTGTTCCAGGAAGTAGCGATCGCTACTTGGTTATCAGTCAGTGCGGGTGGTGAGCAATTCATTGTGCATCACTCATTCTGTATATTCTATTATTATTATTATTTTCCCTTTTCTGTTCTATTAAACTGTCTTTATCTCAACCCACGAGTTTTTCTCGCTCTTACCCTTCCGATTCTCTCCCCGTCCCACTGGGGAGGGGGGGAGTGAGTGAGCAGCTGCGTGGAGTTTGGCTGCCTGCCAGGTTAAACCACGACAAACTGGTATCCTTGAAGTGCAGCTAAGTTACCCAAGATATCCTGAGATACCCTCAATAAGTGCAAAACCAAACTGCAACAACAAACTGATCATCTATAAAGCTGAAAAATAGTCAAAAAAGTGGAAAACATTCTGAGAAAGTAGGAATTGGCAACAGCTATTGGTTGCTTTATCTGGAAGAACAGAAAAAGTATCTGGGAAAGTAAAAACAGTAAACAGAAAACCTCATCATCTATTGGCTGTTTCAAGTGAAAAATAGAAGTTAGCAACACCTATTCAGGGTGCCCCAATTTGAATGGGACACCTCATGCACACAAATAAAGAATTACACTTGTAATTCTGTACTTTGCATCCTAGCCTCTGCTCGGTCGGCACGGGTCAGTTGCGAAATTGTCGTGACAGTTTGGTGACCCAGATGGGACTCAGCTAACTTGCCTGATCCAGTGTCTCACTACTGCTCGGACCCAGATGATCTGCACTGCCAGCCTGTGGGCAAGTTCACCTCGAGATACTCGGGCACAGGGGTAGTGGAGCGTGGATCTTGTTTGGCAGTAAGGAGGTGATTTTTTGTAATAATGGGAGGAGGACAAAGTATAGTGAAGAGGTAGATGAATTGCTGCAACACTGGAAATCTATTGATGGTACAGCTGGGTTGTTAAAAGCCCGAGCTATAGAATTATATTAGGGAAACTGGCTGGAGGTGACCACCTTTGGTGACACAGACCAAACGTGGCCACGATCCAGTTCTTTTGATAACATTAAGCTGAGGTATTTACACCAGCAGTTGGAAGAGCAGTTCACATAACACATTTGTGTTAAACCACAAATGGATTATTGGTATATCTGGGATAATTACAGGTATCAAAGAAAACATTCCCCTCCAGAGTGTAAGATAAATAAGAATCACCAAATGAATGGGAAAAATAAGAACTCTTTACATTCTGGAATTTACCCTCAGCTAGCAGCTCTACCTGCTTATCCCACTACAGCTTCTCCTGCCTTGGCTTTGGCTACTGCACCAGCTATTGCTACTGCTCCCAGTTTTCAAGCACCTCTCCGACAAAAACTTATAGGGCTGGGATTGGAACCTGGTCAGCTTGCTGCAGAACAATCCACGTGCCATTTACACCTGCTGATTTGGTCTTGTGGCAACAACAGATGCCCAGATAGCAGGATGATCTGGAGAAGGTGATACAAACTATATGCAGCATTTTCCACATTTATGAATAGAATAGAATATTTTCAATTGGAAAGGACCTACAATGATCATCTAGTCCATCTGCCTGACCAATTCAGGGCTGACCAAAAGTTAAAGCATATTATTAAGGGCACTGTCCAAATGCCCCTTAAAACACTGACAGGCATGCGGCATTGAACACCTCTCTAGGAAGCCTGTCCCAGTGTTTGACTACTCTCCCTGTAAAGAAATGCTTCCTAATATCAAGCCTGAACTTCCCCTGACACCGCTTGGAACCATTTCCACGCATCCTACACTACACCAGTGGACATGGGAAGGGCTATCTGGACCTCTGTAAGGCCTTTGACACGGTCCCTCACAACATCCTTCTCTCTAAACTGGAAAGGTAGGGATTTGATGGGTGGACTGGCCGGTGCGTGAGGAATTGGTTGGATGGTTGCATCCAGAGGGTAGTGGTCAACAGCTCAAAGTCCAGATGGAGATCGGTGACGAGTGGTGTCCCGCAGGGGTCTGTGTTGGGACCGATACTGTTTAATATCTTCATTAATGACACAGACAGCGGGATCGAGTGCACCCTCAGCAAGTTTGCAGACAACACCAAGCTGAGTGGTGCGGCTGACACTCCTGAGGGATGGGATGCCATCCAGAGGGACCTGGACAAGCTCAAGAAGTGGGCCCGTGTGAACCTCATGAGGTTCTGCATCTGGGTCAGGGCAACCCCGCTATCAATACAGGCTGGGGGATGAAGGGATTGAGGGCAGCCTTGCCAAGAAAGACTTGGGGGTACTGGTGGATGAAAAGCTGGACATTAGCTGACAATGTGCACTCGCAGCCCAGAAGGCCACTCTCATTGTAAAAAATTTCTTCCTTATATCTAGTCTGAATCTACCCTCTTTTAGTTTAAAACCATTCCCCCTTATTCTGTCACAACAGGCCCTGCTAAAAAGTTTGCCGCCATCTTTCTTATAAGCCCCCTTTGAGTACAGATAAGCTGCAGTAAGGTTTCCCCGAAGCCTTTTCTTCTCCAGGCTGAATAACCCCAACTCTCTCAGCCTTTCTTCATAGGAGAGGTGTACCATCCCCCCAACCATTTTCGTGGCCCTCCTCTGGACCCACTCCAACAGGTCCATGTCTTTCTTGTGGTGAAGGCTCCAGAGCTGGATGCAGTACTCCAGATGGGGTCTCACCAGAGCAGAGTAGAGGGGCAGAATCACCTCCCTCTATATGCTGGACACGCAGCTTTTGATGCAGACCAGGATGAGGTTGGCCTTCTGGCACCCCAGAGACCTTACAACAGGGTGCAGCATGAACTATTTTATTGCCTGTGCAGTATCCATGAGTGAGTCCCCATTGTTCCCATCCTGGTCCCACAGTGGGTCGGGGTCCCAGCTGCCCCTGGAGGTGGCTGCAGGTGTGGGGGGTAGGATCCCTGAGACACACCCCTCCCCTCCTCTCAGCACGGCAGGTGCCTGGGGAGACACTGGGAAGAGTCGGCACCGCCATCTCGGGGTCCCGCTGGCCCTCATCCTCCCTAAAGTCTTGCTCTGCTCTGCTCCTTGGGGGGGAGTGCCCACAATCAGGGGGTGGGGGCTCCCCTCCTCCCCAGGGAACCCCCCCAGCCTGTCCAGGGCCCCCTCTGCCACCTCCCCAGGGTCCAATCACCGTTAACAGGGTCTGACCCTGGGATCCCACCGGTTAACGTCAGGTCCGCGAGAAGGTTCCTCATTACTCCTTGGTTAGTTCTTAGGTGCCAGCTCGAGCTGGGGGCCTCCAGAGAGGGACCCCTACCCTGCATCGCACTCCTTGCACACCTGCACCCCTTGCAAGAGGGTCCACGCACACCACGGGAGCCACGTGGGAACCA
>VZTQ01000219.1:0-18868 GCA_013400755.1 Pelecanoides urinatrix | reverse complement strand
CCCCAGCGCCCAGCACAGGGGCATCGATGGGCAATGGTGCCCATCCCATGACGTGCAGGAAACGATGGGTGGCCCAGAGCCGCGGGGTGGGGAGGGGGGCTCCCGGCACCCATCCCCTCCCAAGTGTTGTATGGGTGGGAGTGGATGGGGAGATGTCTGAGGAGCCGGCTTGGGATTTCAGCAGGGCCTGGGGCGGCCCAGGGGACACGCGGGGACGTGGTGGAGCAGCTTCCCGCTGGCTACGGCAGCAACCCGGGAAGATACGGAGTTAGGAAAAAATACCACTCCTTCCTGGCATCTCTTGCCCTGACTGGCTTCCAGAGCGCACCCCCGCTCCCGAGCAAACCAGGCCACCTTTCTTTCAGCTGAAAGAGAGAGGCTCAGCACGACGCAGCAATCATCTGTCGTTTTCTATTCCACTGCTCAGCGAGGAGCCTCTGGGGATGGCGGGGAAGGAAAGGGACCTCAGAATAGCGGCAGATTTTCTGTGCAGCTGGAGAAGCTTTCCGAAACAAAGAAAAACCTGGAATAGAGCAGACATTCCCCTTCCCCATTCCCGTCCCAAGGAAAGGGCTTGGGTGCAAGCCGCGTGCGTTGACGTGGTTGGGAACAGCTAGCAGCACCCGCTTGGCAGAGGTGGGGGGCTTCACAGGGGCACCCACCATCACCCACCCGCTGCGACACCCCAGGGCTGGGACTCCCCAGCGCATCTGCTTTGGGAGCTGGGTGCGCTCCTGCTCCCCCACCAGCACGTTGCCCAGCCTCGTGTCTTGGCATCAACTGCTCCATCCGCGGAACAGGCACCTCTGGCCTCGGCGGGGGACCGCGCTGCCCTGAGGCCAAAAAGGGCATCGGCAGAGCGCTGGGTCTGAAGGAGAGGCCATCCCAGAGCGTGTCACCCCGGGGCTCCCGCCGAGCCCTTGACAGAGAGAGAAATGCTAAAAATGCCTCTGGGAGGAGCACCCACACAACACCCGGCAGGTTGGACCCGGGAGACGAGCGCCCGCGGTGTGCGGCTGGCACAGGACCCCCTCAGACCCCCCGCCTGGGGACCGCGGGAGGGACAGGCCACCCATCCCCGCGGGAGCCACCGGTGCCCGCAGGCTGCTGCGCCGGCCACCCGGGCGCGGGGTCCAGATTATTGAGTATCAAATTTTAGCATCCTCATTGTTCTCGTGAAGTATGGGTACTCAGTCACTTAGGTGTTGTTTGAACGAGTTTCCCTGTTTAAGGCTTTGTGGTAAGGTATTGGGGTCTCCAAAATACCTCTGCGTCTCTATTTTCTTACCTTCTAGTTATGAGACTCATCCTCCAGGAACTGTACGAGCCCAGTTCAACTGATGGATTTGTTAATGAGAGGATTAAGATTTCTCCTCACTGATGTGCAGCTCTGCCCGGGGTGCTGCGATGGGTACGCTGGAGTGGGTTTGCTAGAAAAGATCACAGAGCAGTTATCTGGCCGCTCTGTGGAGGGTGAGAATTTGGAAGAGATTAAATTTCCCCCCCACCCCGCTAACTTACTGCACTCACAGATGTGGATAACAGTCTCTGTTGATAGTTTCTAAACTTAATCTGTTGATTGAGGGAGACCCCTTTGTAATTTAGGAGTTGGCGAGGGCACGGCCGGTTCGAAGCCCCCGTTTGAAGCCCGTTGCCTGCAGGCGGGACCACGCCGAGCTGCGCCTGCCCAGACCCACCGTCGGTCCCCGGCCGTGCCTCCAGAATGAGACCTGAGCATCTGAGCTTCATCCTCCACCAAACACTGCAGGCCTTCATCCCCTCTCCCCATCATCCTCCCCCCAGAAGAGAGAGGAGATGCCTCAAGCCAGCACGGGGGAAGCTGCCCCGTAGCCGGGGCTGCAGGAGCTGCTCTTTGCTGGGGACGGGCCAAGGGAAGGACCAGGACAGTGTAATTCCTTCTGCCGGAGAGATTTGGTCTCTGGAGGGGTGAGAGGCACCTTTGCACCACCCAGCCTCGAGAAGGGCTCGGCCCAGGAGGGTGCAGACCCCCAGCCGCTTCCCTGCCCGAGGAGCCGGCAGCAGGGACCGAGCTGCCGCGATTTTTGGTGCCTGCCCGACTTCAGCTCTGGGCACCTTCCAGCTCAGTGATTTCCGAGTTCTTACCACCGCCTTGTTAAACCAAACTAGGCGTAAGCTGAAAGCAAGCCGTGGCAAGGAAAGTGTTTGCAAAGCACCAGCACCAGATGTCCCAGGCCCCGGGTGAGCCTTGTCTACCCTAAAAACACCAGCTCGAGGCTTTCTTTGTCTCGCCAAAAAACAAGCGCTAAGGCTAAGCACGGGCCTCACGCTGCCAAGGGGTATCAATTGGCACCTATTAGCCATCCTCAGAATAACTCTAACTTGTTTGACATAATGAGGTGATTAAATCAGCATGAGAAATTCTGCTTCTCGAAGCCAACAGGACACGGCGAGATAAATTGTGTTTCAAATCTCAGCGCAATTAGGGAAAGGACGGAGCGCGGTTTGGGGAGGGGGACGTCTGCCTGGGCCTGCTGTGCCGTGCCAGCAGCTCCGGGCTGGGGCGAACAGGGAGTCTGCATCGCCCCACAGCCCTGCCTGCTTTGCTAGTGCTCTGAGGGCTGGGAAAACACAAAGATTGCCTGATTTCACCCATTTTTCAGCCCCCCACAAACCCACAAGGGCATGAGAGGACACAGCTCTAGTCAAGGACCTGCCCCCATCGCCTGCACCTACCGCCACGCGTTCTCCTGCCACCAAGCTCTTGCTGCAGAACCTCGGTGCGTTAAAGCTGGTGTGAACCCAGGCGGCTTCCCCCGGGACGGCCTCTGTTAGCGAAGAGTGTTTCGGCAAAGAGTTTGCTTTTCCTTCACCAGGTAGGGGAAAACTAGCAGGAAAGACGCTGCGTGGGTTGGGCAGCAAAGGGAGTTTGCCCCGCTGGCGGGGAGCACCCCAGCAGCACCCCGGGTCGGCGTCCGCAGCTGCTGGAGCGGGCGAGCATCTCCACACCGGCAGGAGAGGATCAGCCGAGCACGAACACATGGGCGAGAGCTCCAGAAATCAACCTTCTGCCATCACTAGCTGACCCGGGAGCTCCCCAAGATCCCGGGGGACCTCTGGACCCCCCAGCCCTGTGCTGTTTTGGGAGACCTCCGGGGTCTCCACGTCGGCACGGCTCTGCAGCTCTGCCGAGCCATCCGCCTCCATCCCCCTGTACAGACGTTTCCAGCAGATTTTCAATGACCTTCAAAGGGTTGTCTCTTCTTGGCCAGCTCCCATCTCCGATGATTTGGTGCCTCTCCGGTTCCTGTCACACAAACAGAGCGATGGTAAATCTTTGGCCAGCGGTAATTCACATCTAGACATCATGGGGACTGAAGATAATGAAGGTTTTTGGAATCCAATAGTCCCTAAACACTTTCAGGTGCTGCCTTCGCCTTTCTGTCTTCATGCTTCAGGGACAAATCATTCCTTACAATCTGTGTTCCCAGACCCTTTCGCCTAGACTCCGGAGAAGGATTTCAGTTAGGTCTGGCACAACGGACGGTCATTTATCATAAAACTATTTTTGTTCATTTATCTCCATTTTGCCTTTTCAAGTCCTTTTCTTGCATGCTACTTCGGCCAAATTCCCAATTCCCTGAATTTATTATCACTATAAAATGGTTGCCTGCTCCACAGCACGACCTAGACGCGCACCCCACCGCGATGCTTTAGAGGCCTTCGTCTGTTCCTATGGCAACTGGAAAAAGAGGCAAGCGCTGCCGCCAGCGCGGGGACGCATCCTGCACGGATGCTGACACCCCTCCCGCCTGGGAGGCTGCGAGGAGGCCAGAAGAACATGGGGGGAACATCTCCCTGTGCTTCCCGTGCCCGGTCTCCACGTCGCAGCCCCGTGCCGGGCCCGCGCCTGGGCAGGAGGACGCGGCTCCGCTGGGGTGCGGGACGGGTGCTCGGCGCTTTGCTTGTCGCAGAGGGGCACGGCGTGCTGTGCTGGAAGCTGGGGTGGGATGGAGACAGCAGGCGCTCGGTGGGATGTGGATTTCACCACGGGGACATGGATATCGGCCCCGGATCGCCCGGGTACCCGCCGTGCTGCCCGTCCGTCCGACGGGAGCGCACCGGGGCGTGCAGGGGCCTCGTGCCCCGCGACGACGTGCAGCCGGTGGCACGAATCCTCTGCCCTGCTGGGCCGGTCTTGCTCCGGTTTCTTACTCTGTTTGTCCTCCAAGTAAAATGCCTCACACAGACGCACCCTCTCCAAACCAGCCATCTTCGCTGCTTCTGCAAAACCTACTGCCTTTAACCTGTGGATAGACATTAACGCCTTTACTTTCATTTACTGATGTTATTCTCTTTTAATTCTTTATCAATCAATTCCCACATCAGCCACTCCATCCGTTTGCCCGGGATCGAAGCAGAGCTGACAGGCCTGTAATTATCCAGGTCATCTCATTTACCCTTTTTAAACGTTGGCAGAGATCTCACCTGGGAAATCAGTGGAGCAGATTCTGCTCTTGCTTTTGACACAGACACGATTTTGTTTTTCCTCCTGTGATGGGTCCCTGCCCCCAGGCTGGGGATCCTGCGGGGACTGCCCGACCAGCACCTTGTGCGCAGCCACAGGCACCCTCCCTGTCTCCTGCAGCACCCCGGTTTTCATTAAAAATGGGGAAAACAGCATGGAAGGGCCCCTCATCCTCTCTGCAGCGCGGGGACCGGCTGCTCGCAGAGCGTGAGCTGGGCGCTGGGTGTGACAGCACCAGGACATACACCGTGTGTCCTCAGCATCCCCTGGCCTGGGGTCTGTCCGTCCCCTCCATACGCAGCAGGATGCTTTCCCCCCATCTCCCAGGTTGAAAACAAAGGTTCAAAACTAAAGTAAATAAAACTAGAGCTGGTGCTGGCCTTGCCCCAGGGGAAAATTGGGTTATTGTAACCCAAGGGGGCTACAGATTTCCCCATCCCGGGTGCTGACCGCAGGACGTGACCCGCTGTCCCCGCTGTCCCCGCGCGGGTCGGGCTGATGGTGCAGAGGAGCATCGCACCGCGCTGCCGCGGCGGGACGGGCAGCGGAGCGGGCAGGAGTGCCCCGTGCCCCTTCCCTGCCGAAGTCCCACCAGGACTCCCGGCTGCTCTGGCCCGGGCTGAGCTTCCCCCGGTCAGGCGAAATACTGTGAAGCTGCAACAGCCTCAAAGAAAAGGAAAAAAGAGCATTTGCAGGCAGCAAGCATTCATATTAGGGCTCCTCCAGCAGATAACTTATAGCCACCTATAAAAGCTACATGCAGCACGTCTTCTGAGGCCAGGCTGCTTTTAACACCCATCAAAAGACACTGAAAAAAGAGAAGGGGGAGGAACAAAAGCAGCGACGCCACGGAGAAGCGCGCTGGCTGCATGGCACGGGAGGCAGCGCCTTTACCCACACCTCTCGCCCTTGGTCCGGCGCGCCTCGTTTCCCGTGTTACACTTACGAAGGATGCTCGTTATTCAGCCAGGGCCTTGAGCGACCGCCGAGCCCCACGGGTTCCCGCAGCAGACGGTACAAAGCCCTGGAGAGATGGATGGGAAATAGCTTCTCCTCCGTCTGCAGCCACGCGGTCGTGACACGCTGGCAGGAGAGAAGGGCAGAGAAGCCTTCGCTCGCTGCCGTCTGGCAGCCGCAGCCCAGCGAGCCGGGGCTAGAGGTGAAGGAGAAAATAGCTTTTCTGTTTACCCGGTTGTGGGAAGGAGGAGGAGGTTAAACTGGGACCAAGAGCCGGTTTGCAAGCCTGGCTGGGAGCGCAGAGCCACGTTCGCGACCTCTGCTCACTGGTGCAAGAGCATCTCCCAGAAAGCAGATGAAAATATGGGGGGGGTTGGTGCTGGGATGCACTGGGAAGCAGAGCAGGCATCACCAGGCTTCATCCAGTGCCGATCAAAACCCCTCCGGGAAGCGGCTCTGTGCCAAAGGATTGGTGTGGGATTGCTGTTCGGCAGCAGGAGGGTTTGCTGTGAGCACAGGCGCCGCAGGGAGGATACCAGGGGATGAAAAACCGCTGCGTTTTAATGCCCAAGGCCGGCTGGGGCTCGCTGGCATTTCCCTCCAGCTGCTGCTTTGTAATCCCGGTTTGTGCTTCCCAGCTCCCAGCGGGGGCCAAAAAGAAGCGAGAGGGCAGTCTGCTGCGAGGAGCTGCTCCGATCGCAGGGATGCTCCGCAGGGCTCAGCACCCCTGACTGCTCAGCGCTGCCGCGAGGAAGGAGAAGCAGCAAACCCCGCGGCAGCGCTTGCCAGCCGGGAAAGCTTGCAAAAAGGTAACGAGGCCCTCGCAGAGGAAGCTCAGCACGGCCCCAGAGAGGCTGAAATGGGGGTGAAGGAAGGGATCGAGTCAGCCGCCTCCCCTCCCTCCCCGAAGGGGTGTTTGCAGGGCACGGGAAGGGACGCTTGCTCCGGGGCAGCCTGGGGGGCTTCATGGGGCTGCTCCCATCCGACACATCGAGCTCCCGGGGAGCGGACCCGGGGAGCCCGCGCTGAGCTGGCGGGCGAGTGGCACCGCTCCGGCACTGTCAGCAGCCCGCGTCAAAGCCACACCGACGTTTCCCACCAAGATTTCTGAACACAAAATTTCTGCCTATGCCCAGGCTACTTCATTTTTTTTTATCTCTCCTGGCTGCGAGCTGCTCCGCTCCTCTCCAACTGACCTTGGGCTCCTCTCCCTATTTACTGCCTGCCCCGTCCCTTCCCTGCGGAGCTGGGACGCGCCTCTCCAGCCGCTCACTGGGATGGCTGGAGGCAGCGTGGACGCCAGAGGCGGAGGACACCCTGCGGTCCCTCTGCCCCCAGCAGGGAGGGTTGCAGGACCCAGCTAAGAGCAGCTTGGCCGGTGCCCGCAGCCTCACGCTGCCGTTTGGAGACCCACCACCGAGAGGGCAAGGACGAACACCAAGCGCTTTCTGAGCGCAGCGGGCAGCATTTCCACGTGTCCATATTTCTGGCACGATAAACCCTGGCAGATTAGAAGGAGGGAGCCCGCTGCTATCTGAAAGGCTTTTAAAAACCTTTGTTCAATACATGCTTGGTTGTTAAAAAGCCCGACATCGATTCTCATTGCACATCCCCGCCAGCCCATCCCTCCCCGACCCCCAAACCCGCCGCTTCTCCAGCACTAGGATCCCTTTGTATGGCAGAAATATCTTTTGAACACACCTAAAGCTGCTTGTTAACCAGAAGGGAGATACAAAGAGCAGAAACTACTTACTGGGATATTACGGCTCGCGTGTGCTGCTTCTGCGCAAGCCCCATCGCTAACCCAGCAAACTTCTCAGGAATTCAATAGCGCCGAGGATTTAATAGCTGTGGGGATGAAGCTGTGAAAAATAAATGGGCTTTGTTTGGTAGCTTCCTGCCACTTGTGGAAAACAAAGTGGTTTCAAACACTGGGACTTTAAAGCCAGGTATTTTTAAAATAAAAGAAATCGAAGGAGATTTCCAGCTGACATCTGAGCGGTGAGGTGAGTTTATTTGGGAAGTGTTGGGGAAGGAGCTGGAGGCTTTAGAAACGCTCATTCCTTCTTCCCTCCCGTGCAAGCATTAGGACAAACTGGAAGAGCCTTCAGCCTCACGGGGTCTGCATCGCACCGCCTCGCTTCTCCGCGCCGCGGTGGCCTTGGGTGGGAAACTACCGCCGGGGTGCCGGGAGGGGAGATTTCTCGCAGGAGCAGAGGTGCGTGTGCCACGGGGCGAGCATCAGCCCCGCTGGCCCCACGCCGAGGGACGGGGCAGGACGAGGAGCCTGCGACCCGCGGCAGGCAGGCGGCAAAGCCAAAGCCGCTCTCCTGTGGAAATACAGCCCAGCAGCTGGACGAAGCCTTTCCCTTGTTTACAGCAACTTCCCAGGACCCCAGGTCTGAATTGAAAGCATTTGCTTGCTTTTCGAGAAGATATTTAGTCCTCTACAGAGAAACACACAGCATCTCCATAAATTTCAGCGATGTCCAGAGGGCAGCAGGATCAGAGGAAATGCCCTGACCACGAATCCATCAATCTCTTCAGGAAAGAATCAATTTTTATGCGCTTGTAGCTGTGGGAATTATTGTTGACCTTGTGAAATCATAAATAGAAGGCACTTTTGGCACAGTCCCTGCTTTCATCTGGCTTATTTTTCTCTTCCTCTCTCCCCCACCTCCCCATTTTTGGAAGGTAGCTGCCTACTTTGCAGGCAGCCTGCCTAGAGCATCCTCGCTTGGAAATATCCATGCATCTTCTTTGGCTGAAGGCAGAAGAGCTCCTCGGTGCTCCTGGGCCCCGTCTCCTGCCGGGGGACGCAGCCAGCCGGTGCTCGGGGCAGCATCGGCAGGGCACGGCCAAGGCGAGCGCGGTGCACGCAGCCGCTGCAGCCCGTGAGAGGCATCCCAAGTCCTTACCACACTCACTGAAATTCTTACGGCTGTGCTTTTGTCACCGTGCACCCACAGGTGTCATGTTCCCGGGTCAAACTGTGCTGTTTAGTTATAGAGGGTCAAATAAAGTGTATGTGTCCGTAACGAATGAGCTCAGAGTTTAAGTCCTTGCCCTCTTGAAGACACCTGCAGTACCAAATTTTGCGCTGCACGTGCCCTCAACCCCCTTCTACGGGCTCTTGAAATGCCTGCATGCATGGGTGCACTTCTGCAGAAGCACAACCCCCCGAGAAACCGTTTGGAAACAGGATCAGGAGTCTAAAGGCTTTTGCAACAATCTCCCCCTGCTCTCCCACCTCCCAGGCCTTCCCGCAGGGAGAGCTACTGGTTTCTTCCTACAGCGGAGCAGGTAGGTGTCACAGCATCTTACACCAGAGTGCCTGAGCAAAACTCCATGAAGAAAACCCTCCTTGTCTTTGCTTTTAACAACGCCACGCTGAAGCAGCAGCGTGGGATGCTCTAAGAGCTGGTCCAGCCTTGGATGGGTGCCTGGTACCCCCAGGGCGTCATCAGGCAGACACCGAGACTACCCATCTTGTGCCTTGGGCCATTTTCTTTGCCTAGCCAGCTAAGGAAACCGTAGGGATGCTTTTGTATTTGGTAGGTTACAAAGCTGCTAAGCTTTGAGAAGGACACGAGTGAAGAACTAACACAAATTGAAAATGTTCTTTCTCTTCCCCATGCCTGTGGAGCAGCCCCACCAGCTCCCTTCACGCAGGCTCTCGCCTGGCCCAAAGCCCCGTTGTCAGCACCGAGGCAAGGAGCAGCCGGCAGCGCAGGGTCCTTCCCCCTGACGGACCCGTTTTGCTCGTCATTAATCATCCACGTAAGGAAGCAGCAAATATTTTTCCGCATTATGCTTCAGTGGAAAAAAGTTCTTTTGATAGAAGAAGCTTTAACACCACAAAACAGCAGCTAAACCAGACCTCTTGTCTCTTCCCAGCTGCCCAGGCTCTGGACAGGGCAGCTGTGGATTTGGGGAGACACCCCCCATGCCATGAGCATCGCCTGTCACCCCATTTCTCTCTCCTGGGGTTTTTTGGTGGTCAGCAGGCGAGCGCTGCTCGCTCCCCCCGAGCGGCCTGACGTGGCTGCGCTGTTCGGGCGTCCTACCCCAGGGCTGCAGAGAAGGAGGGGCAGGAGGGTCCCGGAGGGAAGATTTCACAGCGCTTCCCTTTTGCCGTTGCCTCTTGGCAGGCAGAAGCAGGCAGCGCCGCGAGCATCTTCCTTCGGCTCCCCGCCACGGTTGCAAGCCAGTAGCGCCTGGGACTGGCACTGCTCCTGCCTGAACCTGATCCTTCTTTTTCTTCCCCCCCGCCATAAAAACCGACAAACACGCCATTCCCCCATGCAGCTTTTGGCCCCCAGCAGACCCCATCCCGAGCTCGGCGCTTTCCACAAGGCAGTAAGAGGCTATTCCCTTATCCACACTTGTAATAAAAATAGGGCTCAGACCTTCCTAAGTTTTAAAGAAAATGAGAGCGGGGTCTGACCCTCGCAGAGGACGGGGCTGGGGCTGGGCTGCTGCTCCCCTGCAGCCAGGCTGCCCGGCTCGCGGGCAAACTGCTCTGCTGCTAGATGAAGGCAACGCCGTGCCCCGGCAGAGTGGGACGAGATGAATGAACAAAATGCCAGGCAGCCAGCACGCGCAGCGCTTTAATCAGGTCAGATGAAAAATTAAGTTTAAAAAAATAATAATCCCAGATTCAAATCTAGTTTCTCCCATCAAGAGTTCACGAGTGGCTCAGCTCCGGAGAATGAGCCAGAAGAGAGGAGAAGGGCTCCGCAGAGCACGACGAGACCCGTCTGGGTCCTGCTCCCCTCCGCGCGGCACAGGACCAGCTCCTGGTGCTCGTCCTGGGGGGATGTTCAGTGCTGGGCCTGGGCTGAGCAAACCCACCTGCGACCACCACAGCCGGTCCCCTCCCGTGGGGACCACGAGCATCCCACAACCAGGATTTAAACCCAGAATTGCCCTTTGCCAGGTGCAAACCCCGACCTGGCAGGAACGGCCCCGAGCAGCACCCAGGCTCCCCAGGTGCCGATCCAAGAGCTCTCCTCCCCGCTCATCTACCCCGGGCATCCAAGCTCGGGAGCTGCCGCAATTGCTCCCGTAGCTCTCCCCGCCCCAGCCCCTGCAGCTGGTGGGGCCCTGGACAATCAGCAAGATTCATTCACGACCATCATTAACTCAGAAGACGGGGAGGACCGTGGCAAGCCAAGCCAGCGGGTGGCACACGTCCCTCGGCCGAGGGCCAGGAGCGCGGTGCCAGCCAGCGCGGCTCTTTCTCCGGATGCTCAGCCCAGGGCTGCCTTTTCCTTCTTCTCCAGCACCCAACCAATTAACTAACTAAACAAGGAAACAGCAATTAACCCAGCGTTGGCCTCTCCAGCACCCTGCTAGCAATCCTCCCTCGAATGAAAGCTAACAGATTTCCCTGCCGCTCCAGACAGCTTGGGGCCCGTGCGGGGCTGCACGGGTGGCCCTCGGCACCCCCCGGCTCTGAGCACCCCCGGGGCAGAACCAGGTCCCTCTTCAGCCAGATTTGTCAGCGTTTCAACGCTCCCTGTCCCTGATCCTATAGCTCAGCCCGGTTATCTGGATGTCTGCCCCGTCCCCGGCACACCTCCAGCTCGCCCATCGCTAGCGGCATCAGGGCACTGGGGTCCTCAGTTCTCCCCGCAGGTGGGGACACGCTGCAGCCTCACCAAAACGCCTCGCCCACTCCCCGGGAGCATCGCAGCCGCTTTGCTGCTCGGGGATGGGCTGCAAGGCTGGGTCGGGTTTCCCAAAGAGCATCGTGCCCTTATAGACCCCGCAGGAACGAGGCAAGGCACAGGTTTTGTAAACTACTAAAGGAAAAAAAATAATAGTATGTATTTTACAGACCCATCTTCTGCACAGACAGGCAGCTCTTTGAAAGCCAGAGTGCCTTGTAAATTCTGGGTCAGTTTTGTGAGATTATTTTGAAGGAGTGGAAAATCATTCTGACAACTTCAAACGACCCCATTTTGGCTTTTTTTTTTCTCCCTCCCTGAATAAAGTGCCTTGGAATGACTTTTTGTCTTTATAATCTACTGAAGTTCAATCAAAGTTAAGACCCAAATAAAATGCCCCGAGTGATTGGTGACAGAGCTCTGAGAACTCTCCCCGCGGAGCCGGCGGGGAGCAGCCAGGTCTCTCACCCAGACCAGCGCTGCCACAGCTGATTAACTGAGTCAGTTAAATCACTCCTTGTCTCACCGATGCTCCTCATTTAAGCCCAATTCCCTCATATTTCCAGCCCAGCAGACATCACCCTGAGGGACAGAGACCTGGGAGTTGTGTTCCCATCCGGGGACCACTGATGCCCTGTTTATGGGATGGGGATGAGAAAACTCACATTACAGAGGAAGAGCATCCCCAGCGCGGGGACGGAGCTGGTTATACCCTGTCCTTAACTCAGGCTGCAGGCGCTGCCCCGTGCCCCGAGGGACAGACTCGTGGCCCAGCCGCAGCCAGAAGCTGCCTGCAAAGCCCCACACCTTCCCGTCACATGCGGGTGGACCAAAACTAGTGTCCCAAAGCATCATGACCCATTTGGGGCCATGAATCTGGGTGACAGCAGCATCACAGCACGAGCGCCCTGGGTGTTCACCTGCTTCAGCAGAGATCTCGTCCCGACCTGCATCATCTGCTCTCCTTACCCCACCACCCGTTTCAGGAGTGACTGCCCAACACTTATGGCTGTGACCTTCCCTAAACACAGCCCAAACGGTGCAAGACGAGGCTTTGATGAGTAGAGAAGCGGCGAAGGAGGTACAAGCCCACCCGAGGGCAGCAGATCGCCCCCAGACCCCTCGGGGGGCTACAACAGCCCCATCCGCACCCAGACCTGCTCCCGCAGGGAGGGCACCCGCCTCGGGTGGGCTGCGCTCCCGCACAGGGGTGCTGGGTGCTCCCAGGGCCACCCGCTTCAGCACCCTCCCCACGCAGCTCATCAGTCTCTGCGGCATGAGGACTGCAGACCGAGCGGATGATAATTTCATTTCCCTTGCAAATGAAGCCCCGTTCCTCCCCCATCCCCAGCACCTCATCAGCGGAGCCGTCATCTCCACCCCGCTCCCCACCAGCCTTCCCCGCCTCCTCCACTCCCTCCAGTTTGTTCACCCAGCCCCGACAAACAGCCGTTTCCATCGCGCGAGGAGCCTTGGCCGTCACTGTGTGCTCACCGTCTTGTGGCAGCCGGTTGATCAGGCAGGTTTGCTTATCAATGAAGTTATGACAGTTAACTATTAATAATAACAACAACCTGCTTTTCTAGCAAACGTGGTTCCCTGCGACCTTATCCAGTGCCAGCTGGCGAAGGCCATCGCCATATGGATACGCTGTTTAGGATGGGATGCTGCAATGGGCTGGTGCCTACGTGGAAAAGGGGCTTTGTGGATGCTGAGGTCCGAGATGTGGGTGCAATGAGCTGGAGGACCCCAACAGGTCCCATCTCAGCACGACGCTCCCCGTGAGCCCCCACGGCTCACTCCCCACGCCTCGCCCTCCTCCATCAAGGCTTTCCCAGTCCCACTGCTGCCCCGTGCAGGGTGGGGATCCAACATCAGCGGCCTGAATCCACAAGCTTTGCCAAGACACCGACTGTTTTGCTATATTTAAACAGCTCTGGGAGCACTCTTGGTCTCAACAGACCCACTCCCCAGCAAAGGCGCCATAGCAGAGTAATTAAAAGCAAGCCTGCAATCTTCCCAGGGAACTCAGAGCACAACTAAGGCTGCAGAAGGCTCCAGAAAACAAAGACTCAGAGCTCCCGAGTCCCCTCCAGGCAGGGGACGGGTGCAGGAGCTGGGTGGGGGGCACAGGGGAGCAGCCGCAGGGTCATGCTACCTCCTGGGGTGGCACCTGCCTCAGTTTCCCCACCCTGGGCAATGCACAGTCTCCCACAGCATCACAGCAGTCACTGACCTCCCAGAGAGAGCTGCACCCCACGGCCGGGATCCTGCACCTCCTAGGCTGGAAATCCTGCAGGGAGCAGAGAAAGAGCCATTTATAGGGTGCCGCTGCCCCCTGGGACCTCCCCTCACCCCGACCCAGCCCAGTACAGTGGTGCCCCCCCAGCCAGGCTCCCCAACACCTCTGCCCTGGCTGCTAAGGGCACTCGAGTATTCCCAGACAGCCCCGAGGCACCGGGGATGGGCTTCATCCTCCCCCTGCCCTCCTCCCTGCAAAGCAGATCGATGCCAGCCCCGCTAGGAAAAGCCAAGACAGCCAGCGGGATCCAGCCCCGCTTTCATTAATTTCTCTTGAATAATTAAACCCTGGGAAGTTAATACTTTCTGCTTAAAAACTCAGATTGCAGTGTTTGTAATTACTGTTTTATTGAAGCATTAAAAATTAAAGGGCATCCTGAGGTTGCAGTCAGTGCGAGAGCTGCCTTCGGCCCTGGGTAAGGGGCAGCCCCGCAGCGGGGGGGCACGGCCGCTCCATCCCTCCCCCTGCCGCGGAGGGCAGGTTTGGGGGGTCAGCAGTTACAGGAGGAGCAACCCCCCCAAACCTGGGGGTGCCGGCCACAAACCCTGCCCCGCTCAGCCTGGCTCCTCACACCCAGGCTGCCTATCTCAGCGGGGGGGGGACCCCTGACAGCCCCCAAACCACCACCCATGTCGCTGCCGACACCACCCCAACCCTCCCGGCGGGGCTCAGGGGTGGGGGTACCAACTCACCGGGCCAGCTCAGGACCCCCGACCACCCCTGCTCGCGCAGCCCGGCTCCGGGACCAGCCCCGAGCCCCCCCCCCCGCAGCAGCACAGCCCCCAGCCCCTCTAACAGCCCTTTATAGGCTCCAGCCGCTCCCGCCCTCCAGCCCCCGGGGGGGCTCGCTGCAGGCGCTGCGGGCTGCTGCGGCCCCCGGAACAGGTGGGAGGGCAGAAAGGTGCTTTGAGGACCACAGCTGCGAGGAATCCTCGTCTGCCCCCAGCTCCTGCGCGCTCCCCTCCCTTCCCGTCACGGGTGGGGGCACTCGCTCTTGAAATTCGCAGCCAGAGCATCCGCTGGCCCCGCAGGGCTGCGGGGGGAGGACGGCCGGAGCTGGGGTGGTCCCCACCCCCCGGAGTGCTGTGTCCCACCGGGCGGCTTCACGGCAGAGAATAAATGGCTGGAAATGTCGGCGGGTGTTTTCGTGCACGCAAAAAGGCGAGCGGGTGGGTTGGAGAACTGCCACCCACCCACCCGTGTGGGGCATCCCTCTGCCAGCTGCCCGGAGACGTGGCTGGGTGCGGGGGACAGGNCAGGCCGGGGGGGGGCGGGACACACGGTGGGAGAAGGCAGAGCTGCTTCTCCTCCGCCGTGTGTGTTGGGGAGGTGACCCTCAGCCCCCGCCTGGGCGGGAAGAGCACGGAGGCACCCCGGGATGTTTAAAACACTGCTGCGTGGCACAGGGAGCACGGCCCGAGGGGAGGGTGACAAAAGCCACCTCGGTCCCCACACAGGTCACCTCTCTCTTGCAAAGGAGAGGCTCAGCCGGGGGGTGACGAGGCCTCCCTTGTTTTCCCAAAGTCCTATTTTAGGAAGGAAAACAAACATAAAACCCAAACAGGAGATGCTTTACTGGTCCTGGGTGGGGAGGAAGAGCTGCTCAGCGCTGTTCACATCACCCCACCGCTGCTCCCGCCGGCCCTCGCCCCAGTCCTGCTCTTCCTCCCAGCCTCCGTCATTTCTCCCGGGAGATGTGGCTTCTGCCGCGTTTCCACCCTCAGCCGCTTCAGTGTTCGTGTTCCTGCGCAATTCGCAGTCCTGAGTGTTGGCAGGTTGCGTGTCCGAGAGCCCAGAAATATCCATCAACTCTTTCCCCACCAGCCTGCATTACTCCAGTTTGGGCTGCTCGGTTCCCCAGTTGGGGGCTGCGTTACTCCAGTTTGGGCTGCTCGGTTCCCCAGTTTGGGGCTGCGTTACTCCAGTTTGGGCTGCTCGGTTTGGGGCTGCGTTACTCCAGTTTGGGCTGCTCGGTTCCCCAGTTTGGGGCTGCGTTACTCCAGTTTGAGCTGCTCGGTTCCCCAGTTTGGGGCTGCATTACTCCAGTTTGGGCTGCTCGGTTCCCCAGTTTGGGGCTGCGTTACTCCAGTTTGGGCTGCTCGGTTCCCCAGTTTGGGGCTGCGTTACCCCACTTTTGCCCCCTAATAGCCCATTTTGGGGGCTGCAGTGGGCCTCAGCCCTGCTCTGGAGCAGCCGACCGTCCCAGCCATCCCACGCCACACGGACCAGCCCGGTCCCCACAACCCGGGGACCAGCCCGGCGGGATGGCTCCACAGGCTCCCAAACTGGTTTCCATGGCAGCCAATTTTCAACTGTCTCATCAGTCTCCATGGCAATAAGACTTCTCCCTCCCCGTCCAGGGTGGTGGGTCGTTGCTCAGGGGTTCCCACAGCAGCTCCCCCCAGCTTGAGAACATCCCCCCGCGTTCCCCAGCAGCTCCCCCAGCCCCGCCAGCATCTCTGCCCTGCAAGCAAACCAGCACAACCAGTGCAGTTCAGTGCACCTGCATGGGCAGCACTGGGTACCCGGGGGGCACAAACCTGCCGCGAGCACCAGGGATGGTCCCAAACTCAACGAGAGACACCATCCGTTTTTCTTCCTCCCGCCCCCCTCGCCCCCGTCCTGGCGGGTTGTAGCTGGGGCTGCCCGGCAGGTACCTGGTGCTCCCTCAAACCGAGACAGGCAGGGCTGCAAACCACCACGCTGGCAGGAGAAGGAGACAAGCTTTGTAGAAACAATGCACTGCAGATGCAGATTCATTTTATTTTACAGTCCTGTTGAGGGTTTCGAGCTACTCACCGATGCAGGACTAAAAATACCACCAGGGTCCTCGAGTTTTTATTTCTCCCCGTGTTCAGTGACACTTATGACAAAAACACCCAACCAAAATAGCATCCACAAAGCGGGACCGAGCCCCTTGCGGGCGGTGGCGGGAGCTGGAGGTGGGGAGGTGCGAAGGCACCGGCTGCGCGCGGGGTGGCTGGAGGAGGATGCCGGCAGCATCGCCTTCCTCTGCGGCAAAACGCCTCCGCTGAAGATAACCCCCGAGATCTGCGGTGCACAAGTTCTCTGCGGCTTCGGATAAAGCTGAGCCAAATGTAAGAAGGAGCACAATCCTGTATTTTCTGTGCTGTTAAATGTTGGCAGTCATGATTCTGGGGACTGCTGCAGCGGGTTTGTCCTCTCTGGGGCATTTCATAGAGTTTTGCCCAACTGCTTTGATGCGTCCTGGACACCCGACGTTTCCCTGGGGCCACGCTGGGAGCCAGCCCTCGGGGTGAAGCCCCTCCAAGAGTTCCCCTTTCAGCCCCCCAGCCATCCTCGGTAGGGCAGGAAAGGACCCGAAGCCAAACCAGCACCAGCAGCATCTCTCCCAGTGCCGGGGCAGGAGGCGGGCAGAGGGGTTGTGGCTGCCGGGCACGATCCTCACCCCGTGGCCCCAAAAGCAAATTCCCCAAGATAACAGCAAAGCCGTGCCGTGATGCTCCCACGGGAGCTCCCAGGAGCAGGAGAGGGGTGCAGGGCAGAGGAGTTGGGGTTTGGCTGGTGGGCTTTAGGGAGCAGTGGGGGGAAGGAGGGTGGGTTTGGGCTCAGTCCTGAGCTGCCGCTGGGCTCCGAGGGGTCCAGAGCCCACCGGCACCCGTGGGGCAACAACCGAGATCAAGAGCGGTGCAGGAGGGAAGGACTGCTCCGCGTTCCCGCTGAGATGAACCCACTGCTTAACTAACGTGCCCAGAAAAAGAACATGCAGATGTTTTCATTCAGGCTCTTTTTAGCATAAAACAGCAGTGGAGAAGGACAAAAAAAGTCAACAAAATCTGCCCGCAGTTTAGTTTTCTGGTAGGAAACAGCTCGAACAGGAGCAGAAGCAGCTAAATTCCCAGTGTTCTTGGAACAGCGGCAATGATGCAATCCAGCGCATCACACCCTGACAGTTGTGGGGGGGTCAGTGGGCCACACAGTGCTGTCCCCCCACCTGCCCCCCATCCTGGGGAGCAGCACATTGAGGGGACCAGACCCGACCCGATCCCCTCGGGGTGTCCCGGGCAGCCGCGGTGGCAGCTCTGGTGTCGGGGACACGTAACTCCACGTCCTCTGCATTTACAATGAAGTTAAGGCAGATAGCGCGGTTGTTGCTTGCGGGGGAAAGATGATTAGCCACTATAATCCCAATTACAGCTTCTAATTGGGATTAATTTGTTGAGTTAATTAAGTGTAGAAATCTACTGCCTCCCAGATTCCTTTTATGAACTTCTTGCTCCCAAGCCCAGTCCCCGCCTTGCCACGTCTGGCCACAGCTGGAAGGGCAGAGGACTGGTTACTTCTGTGTGACGACAGAGATTGCGGTGGCACTGCCACCGCCGGTGACAGCCGGCCGGGCTCCACGTCAGCACCCAGTCGCTGCTCTTTGACCTATGGGGAGAGATGGCAAGTTTTGGGGACAGGAACCAAGGTGGCTCAAACCTCAGCGTCAAACCTGAACAAGCATTTGCAGAGGGACAGAAATGTTGCAAGAGCCTGGGGACAGCGGTGGCTGAGGGACATCTGCGTTGCAGCTGCATCGGAGCTGATGAACCGAGGGGCCGGTGACGGAGGCTCCTCGCAGGTAAAACTGGTGCAACCCCCTCCCTGCGCCCCCGGGCAAACGGTGCAAGGGGATCCCGGCGTGCCAGGCTTGGTGAGAGCAAAGGACACGGGGCGAAGCAGACACAGGGGCTCGGTGGCCAGCGAAGGCGTGGGATTGGCAATGCCAGGCAAGGGGAGACACGGCGGTTCGAGCGCCCGGGCTCCGTGCCGTAGCCGGGCAGCGGGGTGTACCTTTCCCTGATGTCGTGGTTTAACCCGGCAGGCAGCCAAACCCCAGGCAGCCGCTCGCTCACTCCCCCCCTCAGTGGGACGGGGAGAGAATCGGAAGGGCAAGAGAGAGAAAAACGCACAGGTTGAGATAAAAACAGTTTAATAGAACAGAAAAGGGAAAATAATAATGATAATGATAGAATATACAAAATGAGTGATGCACAATGCAATTGCTCACCACCCGCACTGACCGATAACCAAGTAGCGATCGCTACTTCTTGGAACACGCCTGTCATTCATATAATGAGCATGACGCCACATGGTATGGGATACCCCATTGGCCAGCTGGGCCAGCTGTCCCAGCCAGGCTCCCCCTCAACGCTGGTTTGGTTTTGTTTTGTTCTGTTTTGCTTTTAAGCTGAGTGTCCTTGCCTAGCAGGGCACTTAGCAACAACTGAAAACACCAGTGTGTTATCAACATTCTTCTCATACTAAATCCAAAACAGAGCACTAGTAATAGATTTAACTCTATCCCAGCCGAAACCGGGACACCTGAGGAAAGGGTTGCTGGAAGGGTGCGGACCGGGCTCTCCCCGGCTCCAACTGCTGTACGGGAAAGCCGCGGGGCTGCGG
>VZTQ01000216.1:303575-318417 GCA_013400755.1 Pelecanoides urinatrix | reverse complement strand
AGCCAGAACCAGGACAAGCAGCCAGGCATCAGGGGTGAACAGAGGGGAAATGCAGCCAGCCATGGTGTGGGGGGGAAATGTTTACAGTTCCCCACAACTCAAGGTCACTAGCTGGCATAAAGCAAGTCCAGAAGGACTAATTCACTGTACCATGACACAGTGGGAACCACTTACATTTCTATGCTGTTTTTCCTAATCACTTGGAGTTTTCTGTATTTAAAAGGTAAGTATTCTAGCTTTTTTTTGCCTTTTTTTTTCTTTTTTCTTCCCCTTCTACTTTTAAAAGCCTTTTTGGTCATCTTTGGGGAGCTCATTTTAAGGAAGAAGACTAGGCTTATTCATCTCACTCGAGATCTTGTCACAACCTCCTACAATGTACATCTTCTAAAGGCAAGGTAACTTCAGTAAAACCAAGGTTCTGTTCTGATGCGTGGTTTTCAAACCAGCTACCACATAATTTTTGTCTTAATGTCTTTTCTTCTAGGAAGCTGCAAATGCAAAGATGGGGTGGTAGGTTCTTTTAAAGCAGAAGTTGGAGTACTGGGGTGATATCGTTTCATTGTCAGAAAGACTTTAGGTCCATTATTCTTGACAATAAACTACTACTTCTATGAATCATTTGGGTGTCCTAACATTTTCAGATTTTGTAGAATTTTTTCCAAAAATAATTGAGGCTGCATATCCCTTAACAACTCTTAAACTACTAAAACACCGTTTTCACAAATTAAAGTCAACAAAATGTTCTGTATTAGCTTAATAATCCTGGAATTTGGCAGCATTGCTTGAATGCACTCACCATTTCAAAATAAAACTTTCCAAGTGTACTTAAGTGGAGCAGCTGAAAAAACCACACGCCCAGGAAAATTGTTTTAACTTGGCATGCAAACCATGTACCACTCAGAACAAATACCTAGACAAAAATTTTACAGCTACAAATACATTTTCTTCATGTCCTGTTTTGCCTCTGGAAAAAAAAAGTCCAACTCTTATTCTTGACAAGTATGTATTAACCAAAGTATCAAAGTAAATTGCACTATATAAATACCTTGAAATTATTTGCTTTACTATTAAATAACCTCCAGTTTTTCCTACTCACTCCTTTCCAGTGCATCATTAATCTAGTCAGAAAAATAAATAAATAAAACCAAGTAAACAAAAATTACTGAGACACCCATTGTAGGTCTTCACTGAACATACAGACAGTTTTGATTTAAATGACTGTGTTTTTACTGAACTGCTTTGTGCTATGTCACTGCTCTGTGCTACTTTTGGCTGTTTCTCGTTACCTTTCTGCATGACAGAAGGGCTGCTGTTACAGTAAATAGATCCCAACACCTGCCAGAGTTCCCATTGATCACAGAAGTTCAACATTGTCCCAAGACATTATCAGAATAACTGGAAATCTCTCATTAAGGTAATTATTTAATTGCAGAGAAAGAAAAGCAGAGAAAATAAGAAAAAACCCAAGCCTTAATAGCAGCTGGTGCCTTTAGCTGGGGTGAACGCCAAAGAAACTTTGAAGCGGAAAAATACCCCAGCAGTTCCCTGCAGACTCCCTGCCGAATGTCCCCATTATGTACAGAAAGCTTTGCACAGGCCTTACATAAAACACTGCCTCGATTGGAGTAATGAGGTCCACAAAAACATGACACTCAATATCTATTCTGTTACGTCCTGGAGGCAAGTCACACTTGTCAGCAAGTGCCAGAAGAGATATAGTTCCATCTCCAAAAGTCTGCCTGCTGAAGTACGCCCAGGACCCCAAAAATCTTCAGGCAGGAGAGCCGAGGGCATAAGGGCAGATGAGCCCACTCCAGCAGGGAGAAACTACCCCATGCTTCCCAGTCATAGAAACAGGAAGCCCTTCCCAATGCTAGTGTGCAGAAGGAATGGCACAGGAGGTGCAGCTTGCCCACAGCAATGCAAGGCATCGCAGTCAACTTGCTCTGCTCTAAATGCCCACAAGACACTTCCTTGAAACATCTTCCTGCAGAGTTTTTGCTGCTCCATAAAATTTACTACTATGGTCTTATGACTTGGAGGGCTAGTCCTAAAAAATGAAGATGTAGGGAGCCTTCATTTATCCCTTCGGTATTTTGTTTCAGACCACATGAATGGATGATGTCACTTGTGCTAATCCTAAGGTCAGCATCTGTGCCAGATCTGGTAAATTCAGTATTTGAGGTCCCGTTAACGGTTTACAGAAACTTTTTTGTTGGAGGTATGTGGAGTGTAAATAAGGAGAAACCCAACCTGAGCTTTCATGGGTTGACTCAACCTCCATGGGTCAGGAAAGTGATTAACAGAAGCATCCCACAGAGACCACCTGGCTTGCCTTCTACCATTCCCTACCTACTGCCTTCCCCATGGCAGAAGAGGGAGGGGTGCTCGATGGATAGTGATTTTCTGTAAGAAGAAAAGATATCTCTTTGCTGATAAAAGCACATCCAGGGGCCTGCAGATCTTAAAAATATTTCCTTTAGATTTGCTCTGTGGCAGTGTCACGACAGGCAGGAATAAGCTACTCTGCCTACAGGTACTTGAAAGAAAATGGCCGTCTCTGAAACACAGTTTCATGTCTGCCTTGTCACTAATGGACATGTATGGTCTGCTTCCGAGATCGTACAGAGCAGAGATTAAATGTCACAGATCTATGGATAAACAGTATGGACAAGCAGGAATATGCTTGTCCCACATTGTTGTTTTAATTTTTTTAATAGTCCTCACTCATTTCATGTGCTACAGACGTTATCGCTTTGCAGGTGTATCAGGAATGTTCTTACTTGGTTAAACATTAATAAAAAGAGCATATTTTTTAATCACTGTTATATAGGACACAGAGATCAGGCTTCCCAGTGACTGTTGGGACTGCAACACACTCTAGTCCAGCTTTGTGCGGCAAAGGCCAGCTCTGAGATGCCCTGGCCAGCCCCGAAGAGCTTTTTGAGAGAAAGCTGGAGGAAGACTCCGTGGCTGCCCTACCTTTTGCGCAGGAATGGCTGCTGAGCTGAGGCTGTCAGGCTTGACCCTCACCTGAGCTCTGCTGCAGCTGCACTGCACGTGCCTGTGTCTGGCCACGCACCCACCGACCCCCACCCAGACTAACTTCCCAGTCTGACCCAGGAACCGCCTCACCTTGCCTGGCGACCACCGGGCTCTGGCTGACCTGGGGTACTGCCTCTGGGCCTACCCTGACCGCGACCCGCTGACTTCTGTTCCCGGCTTCACCTCAGACCTGCCTCATCACCACGAACTTGTCTGACCTCTTCACCAAACCTCGTGCGATCTCTACTCTTCTCTGAATGGCGTTTCTGTCTCCAGACCTGCCCCGCTTGGGTCCGGCGGGATGGGGTCCCGGCTCTGCCGGGCTCATTGGCACATCCTGCCCCTGGCCACCCGCCCCTGAGGGCGCAGCCGTCCCTCCCTGGGGCTGACAGTAATGCTGGAACCGGGAGTACAGGCCGGATACCCACAAAATAAAGGTCTGGCACCCTGTTAGAGCCCTGCTGAGCTGGAAGGAGAATCCAAGAGCATCCTGCTAAGTGGCAAGAATTACTATTTTGTACTCAAACACTGTAGTCTTTGTAAGGGATGCTGGCAGAGCAGCAAAGTAAAAACCTCTTGAACAGTCATTTCAAAAGCAGAATTTATACTCCTTCAGCCTGACATTGAGCAAAAAAGAACCTCGGCTCCCCGCAACTGTTTGTGGTGTGGGATGATCCCGCACGACAGGAAGAGACTGCCAATGCGCTGATTAGCCTGATCACAAAGGAAGTCTTCTGGGGATCAAATTTTAGTACTGGGCCAGTTAAACAGCAATTGAATGTAACCAGTGAATTACAGTATCACCATCTGAATGACATCAAAAGCAAAGTCACGGACACAGGAAACTGTACAAGATTTCCTCCACCCTGAGCGAAATTTAACATTAACGAGAAAATACACTAATTTTGACAAGGAAACAAGGGATATGCTGTAACACACTATACAGAGATGAAGATAGCCTCCGAAATCCTGTTCCATTCAATCAGAATATTCAGAGCACTCCAAATTCTTAATAGCGAAACAGTCTTGTCAGATAACGAGTCATCTAGAGGCAGAGTGGTCCTGAGCACCGACTGAGAACACTCACTGCCATGCACTATCTAACATTTACTGTAGATTATAACTCCTATCCTGCCACAATTTGACAAATTTGCATTTTCTGATTCTTTCTGTGTTGCCAATTCTAAAGTCGCCCCATACACGACAACAGAATATATTCTACTCTTCCTTCTGTTAGTTCACAACTTAAAATACCATACATCAAATCCTGGCAGTTGACATAGGCATCAAAACTTGTATTTCCCACAGTGATGGTAGGAATGCACAAGTTCTTAGAACCATGGCTTGACAAAAGAAGAAGGGAGAAATCGGAGAAAATATGGGTCAACTAATTGTCCTTCATGCTTTTCCACTGGAACATACTTGAGCTCATTAGATACATCTCTTAGCCTACTCTGGATACATAAAACCAGCGAGAGCCACAGGTGCAGAGCCCTGGAGACAGCTGCTGAGCTGATGTTGTGAACTGCTTCTAGCATTGGCCTCACAGAATGGACTGTGGCTTCTCCGCTACCCCTGTACATAACAGCAAGTACAGCAAAACATAGCACGGAGAAGCCCAACCTCACCAAGGGTGGTGTTTCTATGGTCAGAGAAGAAATTAGAAGGCTCAGCTAGCTCAAAACACAGGCACAGTCACCTAGGAAAGGTGGTCCTGCGGCCCCCAGAATGCACGCAATTCAAGTGCTTGGGCAGCAGGTCAGGAAAAGGGAATGCCTTCAAACATTGCCACAATAGATTTTGAGTTATAATTTAAACTTTCTCCCCCCCTTTACCTTTCTTGGTCTCTTCCCCTAATCTCGGCATTTCAGTTACAGCTCAATAGGAACATTTCTTCTGCAATTTCAGAGCTGAATTAGCCTGGCTGTGCTTTCCATGCCCAGAGCAAAAATACCTAGACAGGGGAAGAGCCAGTATGTGCACGGTACATGTCCTCTTTGGTGAGTTAAGTATTGAGTTTGAGCAGTCATCCCTGAATCACTTACTCTGCCACAATAAGCATCCTTGAGATTAATCAAATCATCAAAAGAAAGCTGTATATACACTAGGATTTCTTCCCAAAAGGCACAGCAGTGACCTTTTCCTAAAAATAATAAAAATTAATGAAGCCTCTCCATCAGTGACAATTACATTACTTGGTATTTTCACACAGAACGTAAAATATGTATGTGTGGGTACTGAGTCATATTTTTTGAGCTCAGTTTACTGGTAAGTTAAATTGATGACTGGGATGACAAATGATTCTTTTCTAAAAGGTAATCAAAATGCATCTAAGTACTTGCTTTACTGTACTGATATCAAACAAAATTATTATTACTTTTACCAGTCATTCAATACAGTGGAACCAAAATCCCTGCACTATAGCCTCCACACAAAAATTGTTTCTCTCATCATGAATACGTGTTTTAGTTTCATCCTCATCTATTATTTTTGCTGATAAATTCTTCAACTCCTAGAAAGGAAACAGCAGGAGGCTATTGTCACAGATGAATACCAAATTCAACTGTCTTCTCTTAAGTATATCCAAAATACAACAAAAGCACAGGTGAAATATCACTTTTCATTATACTGTAACTTACAGGTGCCTTGATATGACACAACAAAATCTGTTACTGAAAGCAAACAGGACGGGAGAGGTCTGTATGCTTGCAGAGACATATACATAAGATGATTAGGAACTCATTTTTGAGAATATCTAGCATAATACAACTCATTTATTTATTTTTATATTTAATTTCTTACTACCTTAAACTGCATAATAATTTTGAACCATTCTTAGAGCTGATCCATGCTGTTTACAGAATGACACAAATGTTCATAGAAAAATACCACCTGACCATGTTATTAAGGATTGTGAGTTATAAAGTATAAAATACTGTTACCTTGGGTAACCTTTAACACAATAGACTCCATAAATACGGCATCATGCTGAGATCCATGCAGATCAACAGCCTAATAGGGCTCTCTAAATCGACTCTGATGTCTTCTGAATTAATAGAGTAGCTGACAGATTTAAAGGCTGGTACGCTCTGCCTGTATCAAGACTGGACATGCTTTCCCAAGAGACACTTGCTGACAGCAAGGAACGGGAATGTGCAGGATCAATCCTAGACTCACCCCCACTCTGGAAGGACATTTGTTCCTACTCTACAAGGCTCCTCTGCCTTTTCTCCAAGCCTGACCTCCTCTGCTTTATAGTGCCAAGCTATTTTTCTCAGTCCTACCTCCTCCCCAGCTCTGACTTCTTAATCCACAAGTACTCCATACACTTAACTGACTCTGGTATTCGTTTTCTGGGGTGGGGAGTGCCAGACCCCATTTCCCTGCATAGCAACAGGTAGGTTCACTTCTGAGCATTTTCTTCCAGTTTGATTGTAACTCCAGCATTTTTGTCTTTTCCTTCAGCCTTTCTCCCATAGCTATGTAAATATGGGTTTTGCCATTGCTAGCAGAAGGCCAGAGGCTTGGTGGGAGCTGGCAGCGCGGGGTCTCAGCACGGGTCTGGCCCTGCCTCGGTGAGAGCTGGTTTTAGCCGTGGCAGCAATTGTCTGGTGGCCACGTGCCTGTGGCCTCCCCTATGTTGGCTCCGCTCTGGGAGCACCCGGGGCAGGGGGCTGGCACCCCTGCGTAGCCACTGTGGGACAAACAGCCCCTCCAGAGTCATGGGGCTGGGGGAGGCAGCGTGCGGCTCCCAGACTTTGCCTGGGAAGCAGGGAGAAGGAGGTAGGCTGTGGTAAGACATTACATAAAAATATCCCCAAAGAGAGCCAAGACTGAGGAGAAAGGGACCCCCACCATGAACCTCTCCCCACAAAGACCTCAGGTTGCTTAAAACTCATTCTAATTGTCCCCTTTTTCCTCTTCAGAAAGACTGACGTTGTCAGCCCCAGGACCCAGAGAAACATCGGAAGAATGCACACAGCAGCACAGTGAAGGGCCAGCTACTTGAAAGCTTCTCTTTTATACAAGTTTAAAAGATATTTTAAATGAGGTTTTTCTTATTTAGTTAATTTGGACTTTTAGACAATTAAAATATTTATTTGGCTAACAAGAAGTTCCTGTTTGTATATATATGTGGTGTGTTCCCTTTTGGTGATAACAAGATTTTAAGCCTAACATTCATCATTTTGTGCTGAAACACATTTTGTCTATCTTTAATCTAATCTGTCTACCCACTTCCTTTGGCTCCCATCCAGCTATCCTAGCTCCTTTTATAATCTCAGGTTACTTTTTTCTTAAGTTCTGGTAGACCGTTGGCTTCCTGTGTTTGCTCAGCCAGTCCTACCATACTCTTGCCTGCTCCTAACTTACCCTCCTTACTCTGCTACTGCATTCCTGAGCCTCTCACCGTTAAATATCCGTTTACGTTTCTCTGCCTCCTCTTCATTCCTAGTTTTGCTCTATTCGGTTCTTAGCGTCCTCTTTTCTCACAAAATAGTAAAAAAACACAAGGAGAACCAGATGAAGACAAGTAGGAGAGGTCTAGAAGCTTGTGATTTCAACACAGAACAGACCGTTCTGAAAGCCAGGAAAAGGGTCAGGGGCTTCATCCACCCCACATTCATCAAGGGGATGCAAAGAGAAGGGGGAGTTCTCCTGCCCCTTTGGAGAGGCTGTATCTATCAGTGTGGTGGTTCAACAGCTTAGGAAAAACAGAGATTGACTTGTTTGCTGAGGTGACAAAGAGAAAGGACTTAGAAACAAGGAATTCATCAATTCTGTCTCCTAAGTTTTTAAAAGATGAAATTTACCTATATTTCAAATCAGGTTTTCTCACAGTATCTGCTCTTCCTATTTAAACTGCAATTAATCCACATCCCTTTCTCCCACCAAAGCCAGATGCTACACTCACCCCATGCTGCAGTCCCAAGCCCGTGACAGATCCAAAAGGGCTAGGTTTGAGAGAGTGGCAGTTTTGCTTTTTTTCAACTTCAAAGGGAAAAAAATTATGGCAGAGAAAGAAAATGTATACATATCAGGAGCAAATTTTGTTCAGTGAAAAAAGATGTAGAATGGAGGATTTGGAACTCTCAAAGCAATTTTATTCTGCCTTCAAGAACAGAGAAGTCTGTCATTACTTGAACTACTACACTAAAACTGATTTATACTGGCCATTATAGTAAAAGACCAGGATGCAGCCTTGCAGATGCACACCCACACTTCCTCTTCTTTCTGTTTGGAAAAGGTTTGCACAGCCATAACAGCTCTACATAACCGTCCCTTTCTTCCCTGTTCCTGTAGGATCCTCCAAGGGGCCTGAGATTCTGTGCCTGTTGGTCCACATCAGGTGTTAGTGCATCAGTCCTCAGGAGGAAAAAAACCAAAGCAAGACACTGCTGTGAGCAGCTAACACAGTTCAGAGCACACTTTCAAATAAAGTTGTTCTGCACTTGGAAACTCTTCTTTGAAAGGTAACTCAGAGAGAGGACAAAGTGTGGAACTTTTTGAGAATGTGAGTCTAGAAGTCATGAAAAACAAGAATAGGACACCTGGACTGTAGGTCCTCATCACTGGTCCCACAAGACTGTTGGGCACTGGGCATATTTAGTTCTTCATTAGAGGATTTCCACAATAGTACAGGGTTAAGAACTGTCTTAGAAACTTCTCCTCAGAGCTGGTTCCTACATCTGTGGGAATGGCCATGCCCCTGCCATCTTCCCTGTAACAGGTATGTCAGCCAAACTGAATACATCACAAAAGTATCATTACTTCCCACCATATTCACTCCTTTTACACAGCACTTACCTCTTCAATGATGTCAGTCCTCTGACATGCCATACTATTTTGCTGCAATTTTAGCTACAGGACGATGAGAAATATAAACTATCATGGTTTGAATGTACCTATTTTTTTTAAATGTTCTCAGCATTATCAGTAAGGCCTTTGACATGGTCCCCCACAACATCCTTCCCTCTAAACTGGAGAGGTATGGATTTGTTGGGTGGACTGTCCAGTGGGTGAGGAATTGGTTGGATGGATGCATCCAGAAGGTAGTGATCAATGGCTCAATGTCCAGATGGAATTCAGTGACAAGTGGTGTCCCTCAGGGGTCTGTATTGGGACCAGTACTGTTTAATACCTTCATCAATGACATAGACAGCGGGATCGAGTGCACCCTCAGCAAGTTTGCAGATGACACCAAGCTGAGTGGTGCAGTCGACACGCCTGAGGGACGGGATGCCATCCAGAGGGACCTGGACAAGCTGGAGAAGTGGGCCCGTGTGAACCTCATGAGGTTCAACAAGGCCAAGTGCAGGGTCCTACACCTGGGTCAGGGCAACCCCCGGTATCAATACAGGCTGGGGGATGAAGGGATTCAGAGCAGCCCTGCCAAGAAGGACCTGGGGGTACTGGTGGACGAAAAGCTGGACATGAACCAGCAATGTGCGCTTGCCCAGAAGGCCAACCGTATCCTGGGCTGCACCAAAAGCAGCGTGGCCAGCAGGTCGAGGGAGGGGATTCTGCCCCTCTGCTCTGCTCTGGTGACACCCCACCTGGAGTCCTGCACCCAGCTCTGGAGCCCTCAGCACAAGAAAGACATGGACCTGTTGGAGCAGGTCCAGAGGAGGGCCACAAAAATGATCGGGGGGTGGAACGCTTCTCCTGTGAAAAAGGCTGAGAGAGTTGGGGTTATTCAGCCTGGAGAAGAGGAGACTTCAGGGAGACCTTATTGCAGCCTTTCAGTACTTAAAGGGGGCTTATAAGAAAGATGGGGACAAACTTTTTAGCAGGGCCTGTTGCGACAGGACAAGGGGGAATGGTTTTAAACTAAAAGAGGGCAGATTTAGACTAGATATAAGGAAGAAATTTTTTACAATGAGGGTGGTGAAACCCTGGAACAGGTTGCCCAGAGAGGTGGTAGATGCCCCATCCCTGGAAATATTCAAGGTCAGGTTGAACGGGGCTCTGAGCAACCTGATCTAGTTGAAGATATCCCTGTCCTGGGGGATTGGACTAGATGACCTTTAAAGATCCCTTCCAACCCAAACTATTCTATGATTCTATGATTATTTAATTACAAATTTTGTTTGGTTGTACCATCAACATATATTCTGGAATATACCTAGATTTACTGACAAAGTAATTGTTTTCATTCATGTCGTGATAAAATGGTTTCAATAAAAATAATTCATTAGCTGCAGTATTTATATGCACAACATTAACATTTACGTATACACATTCAGACGTGATATTCTCTACAATGAAGCAAGAAACCCTGGGATCTCATAACATGGCTTCATATCGAGGGGCAGCCAAAGCTCAGAACAAAATAACTGGAGAGAAGCAGGTTTAAAGCACTGAAATTGCCTACCTAAGGATAATGTTAACGATGATAATGATTTATACTGTACTGCAGGGACATGTATAATTCTATGCTGACTAAAATAAGAAAAGAAAAATTATAGTTGGCTCAGTTTTAATTTTTCAGACTTAGCTCTTCTTTTCAACCAGTTTAGGGAAAAAAATGCTAATATGCAGGAGAGAGACTCTGAAACAAGCTGCAGAAGGGTGTATAGTAGCTTTGGGATTGAAATAGGGAGCAGTCTTGGAACAAAAATCATTCTGTGTCAATAGTGTATACATACACACACAAAGGCACGGAAAAAGAGTAATCATCCACACAGGTTCAGAGGCCCAGCTATGTTTTCCATTGCCCCGATTCTGGAAAATGGGAAAGCAGCCGCGGGGTGCTCACTGCCTGGTCAGTGACAGCAGCTGGGTTCCAGTGCCCACTCCTCACAAGAGGGAGAAAGGCGCAGAGAGGTGCCTTGGGTTAGTTTCTTCTCAGACTATTCTTGATTTGTTCTGCCATGCTTATGCTGCTTTTTCAGTTGGATGAAACTTAGAAGTGCAACCAGAAGAGGCCCTTGTTGTTGTGCCACCCAAAACTATGGGGACCAACAGGTTCTTTGGGGATCCGAGGCAGAATGATGGTGGCACTAGGGGTCAGGAGCAGGGGGTACCGGTCACAAATAGAAATTCGTCATCCTTGAAGTCAGCAAAATTTAGCTTGTGATAAAATGCTATGTATGCAAATTCTCTGTAAATGATGACCACATAAGGAGAATTTTTTTTGTAATCCAAAAATATGATGACTCTAAAGATTGTTCTAGTACAATCCTTAAGCACTCTTCAAAAGTACTGCCTTGGTAATTCTGGTGTAAAGCTCCATCACACAAACTAACATACTCTGATACAATCTGTCACAACCTTGCTGGAAGTATTCACACGGCTATTTTCCCCTGGAGAAAAATCATTTTGGTTTCATGAATGGTAACCATGGAAATATCAGATCAGCCAAGGTTTTAGAAGCCAGACTTGTTTATCAGATTTCACTTTCCCAAAGCATGTTTAATATAATAGATATAATAAACATCAAGTACATTAAATTGTCCAAGCATTTATAGTCATTTGACACAAACCTAGTGCTAAACCTGGACTGTCCTAGCTACAAGCTCTCAACAGCTGCAGGATATAACTAAGGCCAAAGGATCTTCCTTGGTATCTGCTTCTTCCTTGAATGCTCTAACAGTGTGTTGGATCCACTGTACTTTTGAACATAATGCATAAACATTATCTGCTATTTTGCTAAAAGTGTGTGTGGTTAGCTATCTTTCCTGGCTGCTTGCACTCAGATTCAGAGCAATTATACAGAGGGAAGAGGAAGGGCTTCCAGGGTGAGGCACAGAGGGAGATATGCACAGAGGGGAGAGGCTCTGCTCAGAGCAGAAAGCAGACCTCAGCCATACTTCAGAGAAATCTCTGAGGGGAAAAAAAAAACAAAACACCCTTAGGAGCCTAGAGGGATTGTATGGTATCTATTCAACCCAGAAAAATCTCTGAAAACTGCTAGTGTACAAGCAGAAAGAAACAACTTACAGTACATGAATATAAAGGGCAGACTTGATTTTAGAACTTCAACTTTAATCTGCCTATACACGAGCACTGAGACTTCCCAGTTTCCAGAACTAACATGCTCTAATTAGATAACCTTATTTCTAAAATGTATATTTAGGGAATAGAATACTCTCCTGCCTTTTGGTATGTTTATTTTAAACTGAGGTGAGAGTAGTTCCAGCAGGAGGCTGAGATTCAATCATAGACTGAGCAGTGTTTTAATATGGTATTTTAAGCAGGGTTTTTTTCCTTAGAAAAAGACAAATGGATTGGAAAGAAAGCAGAGAATGTGAGTTTTGTAAAGTATAGGTAGGAGAATACAATGTGCAATTCCTATTGTTATCATCTTCTAAGTACAGATAGACAAAAACAAATTAAAATTGGTAAGAGAATTGACCTCATACTAAAACTGATCTAAAGATTTTGGAAAGATCAATAAAAAAAGCATAAACTTAGTGGTGCATTTGCTACTGTATCTGCCTATGAATATCATACTGATATGTAACAGTTTGCTATTACTTTCTGAAATTCTTCCATTTCTCTGAGAAGGTCAACAAATAAAACAAGGACAGCCAAATACACATCCAGAGTTCATCCATTTGTCAGGAAAGACCTCCACAAGACACCTGAAAATGTTTATTATCTGCAGCAAAAAGCCCTGAATGATTTTGGGAATTCCACCACATTTTTTAAACAGTGAATCCTCAGCTGTGTGAATTCTCAACCAGCAGCAACACTGATTATCTTCTGTTGCTTCTCCTTCGGGGTGTAGTTTCATATTATACTTAATTCAATCTAACAGCAGGTGGAAGCCAGAGGGGGTGGACTTGCTTTCTCCCTGCTTTTCCCCTGTGTTAAATTTAGCAATTGTGCAACTCTATAGCGACTCCCATCAGCTTGCTGATCTGAGGGAAAACTTGCAGGTTTTCATGAGTTATCTTTCCCTCCAAGCAGGAAAGATTTACCATGATAAGTCAAACTCAGAAGAGGAAGCAGAAAGGGCACACAGAAAGCGATGTGAGCGTGAGAGGGCTATTGCTCCTTTCGGTGGCAGTTGTTAGACCAAACTAAGCATAATATGAACTCATGTCCTAAGGCTGCACCTATGTTACTTTTCCACTCTGAAGCAGTAGTATGATTTTGAAGTGAATCCATGAAGTAATGGCCCTACTGAATGTTGGTTCAGTTCGCAGAATAGTTACAGGGCAGGTGAACTAGATTCTTTTAGGAGGAAACTTAGCTGAAAGCATTGTTCCAGAGGTACACCAAATACTCGCTAAACATTCATATGCCATCCAAAAGGCTCTTGTAAGGTTTAGGGGCTCAGAGCTACTCTGTAGGGCTTCTCATACTACACCGTGAACCTGTAGTGAGCTGACCAGGTGCTGCATTCTCTTCATGAAGATGAAAGCCCTGGTCTTTAAAGACCTTAAACAACCACCAGACTTTGGGGGCAGCAAAATAGACATGCCTCTATTACAGAGATCCCGAGCTTGTTTTCATGTGGGAACAAAGTACTGAGCTTTCCACTCATTTGGATACCCACACCTTCAGACCCAAAATCACCACATGAGAGAGTTCTCAAGGAGAGTGAACTTTCCAGCATTGCTGAACCCCACAGAAGACCCTTGTGAAGAAACATTCAGGAACACGTCTTTGGTCTGCTCCGTGCCCCACATTGCACTGTGCCATGGTTCCTCACTTCAGCTAAGGAATTGAGCAGAGCAGTGTGGTGGTAGCAGAGTCTATCAATAGTTCCCAGAACAGTGAAGTAACCAATCAGCTTCAGGATCCATCCAGAGGTTTCAGTCACGAGCACCAGGAGATAGGACTGGGGACAGGACTGAAGACAAGCTATAGTGCATGTCCAAGAGGTCCATCCAGGAGACAAGCTACCTATAACATATGTCCAAGCTCCAGTCAGGTGACAGGGCTATACACAGGACTGGAGACAAGGCTACCTACAATGGGCATTTAATGTTCATCCAGGAGACAGAACTGGAAACAGGTACACGTACAAAATGGCTCTGTGCCTTCAGGACACTGACATTTGGTCTCAGTGTCATACATCTTCTGACTGAAGGCTAGTCCACAGGACAGACATGGAAAGTTTTCTAAGAAGTTGAGCATTACTAGTGCACCATTCTGCAAATTTATCTTGCAGGCGGGGGCAAGGATACCCACACGCTTCATTTATTACCATTGGCCCCTGAATGCCTTACTGATACTATGTTGACGGCAGACAAAGTATGCTATCAGAGGTAACTTAAAATGCTCTGGATAGGGTAATGAAATGGAAATGACATTAAAGATACCAGTGTATAGCAATGTAATGTTAACACATTCATTTCAATCACAACCTGCCTATACATTTATAGAGTAACATAAGCAAACTGAAAAGCAAGTTCTGTATCACTGTCACTCTCACAGCCAGTCTGCAAGTGCAGTCATCTTGTACAAAGCTCACAGAGAACAAGTATATTGTCACTTGGCTGCAACACTTGGTAAAAATTGACAACACTATCTATCAGGAAAGCAGTATACATTTTCTGCAGGTAAAGCACTGGAATACATTTAGGATGGAAGGCTTTTCAGGTCTAATTATTTCAGAGAACACTTAAATAGTCCCCATTAAATAATTCCTGGCCTTTTCATTTGATACAGTTCTTCTCCTTTAAATGTACTCTCTAAAAATGTCTGTCAAAGCCTCATATTTACAGTCAGTAGCTTCCATTGAAAAGTGATCTTTCCTTAACACCATCTACATTTTGTTGCACAGTTATCGTACATACAAGGGAGCAATGATTGGTGCCTTGCTACAGTACATAGAATCATAGAA